>CM076581.1:513707578-514148281 GCA_034641835.2 Pinus albicaulis
TAATTTTTGTAAAAACATATAATGTTATCTTGTCTCATTCTATAGCATATCATCCTCAAGAGAATGGGCTAACTGAATCTTCCAACAAGACATTGGTGAAGATTTTGAAGAAAACAATTAATGAGAATCAGAAGAACTAGGATTCAAAGTTGATATTTGCTCTCTGGGCAGTAAGAATGACTACTAGAATCTATTTGGTAAGTCTCATATGAGCTAGTATATGGCTCAGCTTTGTTTCCACTCGGCCCAGCTAGACAATTAATCTATTTTCTTCCCAGAAGCACAAGAATTTCTTTGTTAGTCATCAGTATTTTTCACCTGTTGTTGATGACTAAATTATAGCTGAGTTTTCTAGAAGCTGATCTCCATATGTCAATTTGTCATCTAGAAAACCCCCATAAACTTTTTGCCTTCCTACCTTTCAGTCCGCCCATGACGAGATGAAACCTCATTATCAAATCCTACTTAACCTCAACCATACTAGTATGACCATCAGTTCTAAAGAAACAATCCAAATCTGTTCAAACAACCTCCCCTAAGTTAGGAAGTGGCGCTTTAAGACATTTCACCCTTGGCAAACTATCCAAGAGCCAAAAAACCTCCATCTGATATAGACCAAGTCATAACAGACCTCCCACTCTGCTAATAAAGTTGGTCACAGCTCTAAGTCGCGCCACTGATACACCCTTAAGTCTCAGCAATACATAGACCATAATCTCAAGCTGATTTTAGGTGTTTTACAGTGTTTGATGGATCTTTCAAGGACAGGAAACATACCAGCATCTCAGAAGACAATTTTGAGCTCCACATGAGAAGACAGCTGCTTCTCAATGTGATCTTGAGCCTGGGATGCAGCTACAGAACAAAGAGTTTTTCATCAAACTCTTGCGACCACATTCGAAGCCTGAAAGAACAGTGAAAGAAAAACAACACTTTCAAGAGGCTGTTGATATGACATGACTAAGAACCTCCTTCATTTATAAGCAGAGGGTTTGAAGACCAAAGAAACCTCCTTCATCTATAAGCAGAGGGTTTGAAGACCAAAGAAACCTCCTTCATCTATAAGCAGAGGGTTTTGAAAGTGCCTCCTTCATCTACAAGCAGAGGGCAAGGGGCCATGGCTTCTTCACCAAAGCTAGAATGCCAAACAACAAAGGAGGAAAACCAAGAAAAGCTCAAAACTGCCCAAAAAGGGCGCCAGGCACCGAAAGCGAAGAAAGACACATCAGGACTTGGAATTTTTTTCTGAGCTTCTAGAAATGTTTCTAAAATGCCTTGAGGGACTTTCTCACCAAAATTGAGCAAATTTTGACATGTTTTTGTTTTTCGGCATTTTTGGGCCTAATTGCATAAAATCATGGGCGCCGCCATTTCAGTTTGGAGCATCCTCAACTCTTGAGTGTGGTACCATTGGATGTATTAAATTTAGGAGCATCTACTCAGAAATTTTCGGAGCATTTGAAGTTGTTTTGGTTCCACAAAGATACAAAAAACACTCACTTTTCAACATGCTGCCCCATCTATCAGCAAGGTTTATTTTATGGTTTTTTACAAACAGTCCTATTTTTGAAGGACTTCCAGGTATCAGATTGAGAAAATTTCAGCTGTTCTAGAAATTAGACACTCATATCTTTCCAACGAGCTATCATGAGCCTCGTTTCGACATCGGGAAGGCTTCCAAATGTTGCCGAAAAGTTAGGGTACCTTTTGCTGATGTAAAATTTGAATATTTTTGTAAAATTTGAACCTTTAAAAATTGCTTTTTCCAAATGTGCGTTTAGCTATTTTTGCACATGGAAAATGATGCAAAGTCAATTATTTTTCTTTTTTTAGCATTTTCTAGATATTTTATGAGATATTTTGTGCCTTGGGCTTTGCAAAGCCTCAAGGACAAGTTTAGATATTTTGATTAGGCCAATGGGAGAGCAAGTTGAACCATGAGGTTTTCCTCACTTTGGCCTATATATTCCAAATGATTTCATTGTAAAAAAAGGCTGAACTTGAGAAGAGAAGAAATATATGGTCATATAAGCTTTGGAAGAAATACTTGTCTTATGCTTTTGGATTTCCTCTTGGATGCTCTTGGATGAATGAAGAAGGATTGTTGTTGGATTCCATGACTTGGTAGAATGGTATAGTGTCTCTTGCTTTGTTGTTGTCTTCTAGTTTTCATTCATGAATACATGTTTCTTACTTGCTATAGATCAGTAGAGAACAAATTTGAGATATGCCCATGGAGGCACCTCAAATTTCCTGAATCTTCATAGCTTTCATGTTTTCTTCTTCCTTAGTTGCATTAAAGAATTCTTAACTGCTCTTTAACAACTTGAGGATATTGTTGCTAGTTTCATTCATAGTTCTATGCATGTTAAGTAGGATGTATGGTGTGCCCTGCTTACCTATGACTGTCCATAGTCCCATCTATGAAACTATCTCTTTGACTGATTAGATTATCATCTTGTTGAACCAAGGAGGCCTAGTTCCGATCTAGCCCTTTGCCTAAAACTATGCGAATCTTGTTATTCAAAGTGCCCAATAACTTGAAGTACTGTGTTTAGGCATTCTGGCATAGTGTTTTGAGTTGTTAGTCCGTCTTATGTGTTTTCCCCAAAGTCTGATAGCCATTTCCCAAAGTTAGAGGGTCTTATACTTCTATGCATGGCTTGAATGTTTGTTTCTATGTATTGATTAGCTTATAGTTACATTTTGCATGATTAATGGTTTGCCCTACCATGTTTATGTTATCTATTGAACCAATGATGCTTGAAACTCTTTGTTGTTCACAAACTTGATGTCCATTTTCTCCATTTTTCCCTAAGATCCTTTCTACCTTGAAACAAATCGGCCCTTCAACAACCTTGTATCGTCATCTAATAGCTTTCTTGACTTTTTGACCCCATAGCCCAGTTAATCTAACATCTTGTTATCTATTTTATATCTTTGATCGGTTTCATCCCTCACAACTTAAAAAAACAAAAAACCAAAAAACATACTCCATAACTAGCCTAAAATCAGAACACGATAAGCAAACACATAGATATCCCTTACACATATAGAGAGAGCCCTCTCTGAGTCCAGGAAGGCTAGGTCCTTGGGCTCCAAATCTTGGTTTGATGTTACACTGTCATTTGGCTTGCCAATCAGCCAAATCACGTGACCCTAACATAATGGTGATCACGGTGAGACTCTGAGTATTAAACAAACTTAGATTCCCTAGACCTTAAGAGACCTTTAAGAATACTATCCGACTGACTTATCCCACCGCTCACTAACATAATGGCGATCACGGTGGGACACTGAGTAATAAACAAACTTAGATTCCCTAAACATTTAAGAGACCTTTAAGAATACTATCTGACTGACTTATCCCACCACTCACTAACATAATGGCGATCAAGGTGGGACCTTCTGAGTTAGTGACAATCTAAGTACTCCTTAGTAACTCTCGAAGTCTCATTCAAACTTAGAAAACTAAAGTGTTGTCCGAAGAGTAGAAAATAGATCCTTCACCATCTTAGCAAAATGATGAGTCAGTTATAGGAAACTCTTCCAAACCTCAGGACTATATAAAACTCAAAAAACCCCAAAACACTCCCTTAGATTGGTTTTTGACAGTATTGGCAGTGGACCATACACATATACCTCAAAACAACTAAAAATCCACCTGGCGACTCCACTAGCCTCCAGTAGGCCTTACTATTTTACCGAACTCTAGGTTACTATCCAATCGGCCTATCCCATCACTCACTAACATAGCGGGAGATGGTGGGACATTGAGTACATGACAGTCTAGCAAACTCTTATAGACTCTTTAGTCCTTTAGATACTTAAACAAGCAAGCAGTCCATAAGATCATTTAGAGTAAACTCTTTTTGTTATCACCACCCTAGCAAAGTGATGAAACAAGTTTAGAATACTTTAATAAACCATAGGCTGCACATAAAACTCAGAAAAACTCCAAAACATTCCCAGATTAGTTTTCCCTAGTTACTGGTGGTGGACCATAGCTACATCTCTGTAAAAAACAACCAAGTTCCACCTGGCGACTCCACAACTCTCAATAGACCTAAAGACTCCACTGGAGGAAGAACCTAAAACATGACCGGTCATCCTAGAAAGAAAAAGCACTCAGGCCTTAGTTGGATTCAAGAAATTATTGTCTTTATCTATAACTATGTTCTATCCTACTTTGAGCCTGATCCGGAATACACCAATGAGATCTACATTGATCATTGGAAAGATCTCAAACCTCAAAAAGCTAAGCCTCAAATTTCAAACCATGAGCAGGCTTGTACACCTATGCTTACCCTAGATTCACCTATGGAAAACCTAGCAAAACATGAGCCTCATGCTACCTTTCCCACTCTGGCTGAAACCTCAAATAGTCACGAACCTCTTTTTACACTACCTATATCCACAAAGGTCCCAGAAAGATACAAGCCTCTGGTTTTACCTCCCATCTTTCAAGCCCTTCCTGCAAATCTTCAAAATAAATTACCCAGATTTGATGGAGAAAGCTCCAAAGTCACCGCTGAAGAGCACGCCCAAAAAATTGAGGATTTACTTGACCTTTATGACATAGAAGAAGATGATGTGCGTATTAGAATGTTTGCCTTATCATTACAAGGAAAAATTAAGAGTTGGTTTAAAGACCTTCCCGCTGCAAGCATTACCAATTTTCATCAGTTCACTCAAATCTTCCTAGATAGGTGGGTGGTCATGGGTAATAAAGTTCTCATCATAAAGGAGTACAATCAGTTAAAAAGACAACCAGGGGAAACAATACAAAACTTTTCAGCCAGGTTCAATAAAGTATACCATGCAATGCCTGCTAATCTAAAGCCACCCCTCGGATGTGTTCTCTTGCACTACCCAGATTCTTTTGACCCAGAGATGGTTTTCCAGATAAGAAACAAAGATCCTTTGACCCTAGAAGAAATGCAAAGGATAGCAGTTGATGTAGAATTCAACATACTAAATAGGGAGGCACAACTAAGAATAATAGAGAAAGACAAAGCAAATCAAGAGAGACTAATATCTTCAGAGGAAAAGTTGGAAAAATTGGTATGTATGTTAGGAAAACTAGAGCATCTACTTGATAGGAAAAGAGAAAAACACAAAGTTAACACTGCTTATTCAAAGCAACCTACACTTCTTCCTCAGGATGAACACACTCGACTATTACAAGACAAGAGTTATAAAGAAAATGTGCCTAATGGGAAAGTTGCAAATAAAAACATAGAGGAATGCTCTAAAGAAACTATCAGCCATTTTGAAATCACAGATTCTAAAATGGAAGAAGAATCAAAACCTTTAGGTTCTCTACCCTTATGCTTTAAATCATTCCAGACTTTGAAAGAAAATTTGCATCCTAAAGATCTCTCAGCAGTTATTCAGGAAAACCCTGCTCAAGTTAACTCTCACCTAAATCAAGAAGAGTTGATTGAAGAGGAATTCAAATCTGAGATAGAAGATAAATCAAAACCTATAGGATCTCTACCTTTATGCTGGGAGTCATTTGAGTTCATAAAAGCAAATTGGCCTCCTAAAAATCTATCAGAAAAAACTCATGAATTACATGCTAACTATCCTCAACATCACAAAGAATTGGTTGAAGATGAAAACAAGCAAGAAATGAAAGAGAACCCACAAGATCTCTCTAAGGGCATAAGTGATGATTCATCATCTCTCATAGGTGAAGCCCAAAAAGACATTCATCTTTCAAATCATATTTCCCAAGAGAAAGAGGATTATTGTAGAGAAATGAAAATGCCTCCCTTTTTAACTGAAGAGGAAATAGATCAACTTATAAACATGCAGACAACCTCTGAAACTTCACATAACCACAACTTTTCTAATCTTTCTCCTATTAATTTCATATCATAAGTCAAAAAATAAGTTTGTAAATCAATTTGAAGAAAAGAAATATGATAGTCCAATATGCATGGTTGATAACATTAATTATAATGATGATTTTCCAAGGTTTGATCAATATTGTGATAATGATGATGATTTCCAAACAGAATCTAACTTTGCAGAAAATTCAGTTTTTGATTTTTGGGAGGAAGCTTAGTTTCATAAACTTGAGAAAAGTGAGCAGCCATTACAGGTCATCTATGACACTGATGAGGAGAGCCTTGAGAGTTTAGAAGTAAGTGAAGAGTCTCAGACTCTTTGCTCTACTTCACTTCAGTCCATCAGAGATAACATTCACATAATTGGAGATCAACAGTGTTTCAGCTTTGATGATGAGCTTGAGGAAGATGATGAATTTCTTGAGCATGTTGTAAATGAGAAGCCTTTTCCTGAAATAGTTGAGGAAGTCATTTTGGACACGGAATCTTCCTTAACTCTAGATTTGCAACCACAAAGTTCCATTGAGTCACAAATTGCAGATGAAGAAAAAGAGGTTGATAAACACATGAGAGTTGTCTCACTACCCTTTCAAGATAATTTACTATCACAGTGTATCCCTGCTCACCAAACTAATAACCTCCACACAGTTTTCAGTCCACTTAATCAGAACACATCAGCTTGGAATGAAAACTACACTGCAATACATGATGAGTCTAACAGTTCGGGTGATCATGAAGAAGAGTTGCTTTACCAGGGGGGTCCCAAATATAGCCAAGTGGAAGAAAGAGTAGTCTTGAATGAATCCTATATCTCAAAACCTCTAGATCAGGTATTATTCCAAGATCCATTTGTTATTTTCCTTGAGAAGTCTGAAAGAGTAGTGGTTTCTATCATGAACAAGTTGCTGCCAAGAATGAGAAAAAACTTAAGCACTACTGTCCAGAAACAAACCAAATGGGAGTGGCCTTTTCATTATTTCTGCATCATGAAAGAACTAAACCAGAATCACCCATGTAATCATCTACTTGACTGGTTACATTGGAAAGAAGAGTTCACCAAATGTGTATGATGTGTATAGTTTAGGCTAGGATAGGTAGATAGTTAAATCTCAGCCTTGTGAGCATCTTTTTAGTTTTAGTTTGTTTGAAGAAAAAGTGAAAAAAGAAGAAAATACAAAAACAGTAAAAAGTAGGAAAAGAGGGCAGTTTCTAAAAAAGAAAAGAAAAGAAGCAATGGTAAAGCCCCGTACCAAAAAATAGTCATGCTGAAAGCGAGCAAGTCTAAATGCCGCTACTAGTACTCAAATGTCTTGTTCAGTTATCTAGCCTAATCATAGCTGAACATGTTTGAATTTAATTGCTGATAAGTTAGTGAGTGAAAAAGATGGTCAACATTGTGTAAGCTTGACTTATCAAAGAGAGTAGATTAGGAGAAGATACTGGTTCCACACGCCCAAAACAGAACCAAAGAGGGAAGCAGGGATGAAAAACAAATTGTGCATCTTAGCCCTGTTTTTCCTAGTTTCCATTTTATGCAAAATAATATTTGTGTGCAACTTGTATTTTATGCCGCAAATGCATGACAAATCAGACTGTCTAATCCTGATTTGATCATCTTTTAAATTTTGTGTTTTAGATTAGAGAACAAAATCCTGTCAAACAGAAAAAGAAGAAAATACAAAAACAGTAAAAAGTAGGAAAAGAGGGCAGTTTCTAAAAAAAACAATGGTAAAGCCCCGTACCCAAAAATAGTCATGCTGAAAGCGAGCAAGTCTAAATGCCGCTACTAGTACTCAAATGTCTTGTTCAGTTATCTAGCCTAATCATAGCTGAACATGTTTAAATTTAATTGCTGATAAGTTAGTGAGTGAAAAAGATGGTCAACATTGTGTAAGCTTGACTTATCAAAGAGAGTAGATTAGGAGAAGATATTGGTTCCACACGCCCAAAACAGAACCAAAGAGGGAAGCAGGGATGAAAAACAAATTGTGCATCTTAGCCCTATTTTTCCTAGTTTCCATTTTATGCAAAATAATATTTGTGTGCAACTTGTATTTTATGCCGCAAATGCATGACAAATCAGACTGTCTAATCCTGATTTGATCATCTTTTAAATTTCGTGTTTTAGATTAGAGAACAAAATCCTGTCAAACAACTTAATCTTGACAGTTGATCTAGCATAGGTAGAGTAATGAAGGAGTTCATCAGTTTAATCTGAACTCCCGGCAGATATAAGTGTAGAATTAGATAGGTTCATTTTGCAAAAAGAAAAATATATATTCAAAAGGCTGCTAGTTCAAATGCACCAAAAGGAAGAAAAAATGTTAGGAAAGATAGTGGGGTAGGTAGAAATATCATTGATGCTAATCATGCTGTCACTTTTCAGAAGCAGCATCAAAGAAGGATGAAATTTTCCCCAATGGGTAAGGCACTGGTCTTCATAAGCCAAAGATCTGAGATTCTAGACACCTCCTGAAAAGGAGCTACCCTCCCCAAATGGAGCCACTGTTAGTCATCAGTATTTTTCACCTGTTGTTGATGACTAAATTCTAGCTGAGTTTTCTAGAAGCTGATCTTCATATGTCAATTTTTCATCTAGAAAACCCCCATAAAATTTTTTGCCTTCCTACCTTTTCAGTCCGCCCATGACGAGATGAAACCTCATTATCAAATCCTACTTAACCTCAACCATACTAGTCTGACCATCAGTTCTAAAGAAACAATCCAAATATGTTCAAACAACCTCCCCTAAGTTAGGAAGTGGCGCTTTAAGACATTTCACCCTTGGAAAACTATCCAAGAGCCAAAAAACCTCCATCTGCTATAGACCAGTCATAACAGACCTCCCACTCTGCTAATAAAGTTGGTCACAACCCTAAGTCGCGCCACTGATACACCCTTAAGTCTCAGCAATACATAGACCATAATTTCAAGCTGATTTTAGGTGTTTTACAGTGTTTGATGGATCTTTCAAGGACAGGAAACATACTAGCATCTCAGAAGACAATTTTGAGCTCCACATGAGAAGACAACTGCTTCTCAATGTGATCTTGAGCCTGGGATGCAGCTACGGAACAAAGAGTTTTTCATCAAACTCTTGCGACCACATTCGAAGCCTGAAAGAACAGTGAAATAAAAACAACACTTTCAAGAGACTGTTGATATGACATGACTAAGAACCTCCTTCATTTATAAGCAGAGGGTTTGAAGACCAAAGAAACCTCCTTCATCTATAAGCAGAGGGTTTGAAGACCAAAGAAACCTCCTTCATCTATAAGAAGAGGGTTTTGAAGGTGCCTCCTTCATCTACAAGCAGAGGGCAAGGGGCCATGACTTCTTCACCAAAGCTAGAATGCCAAGCAACAAAGGAGGAAAACCAAGAAAAGCTCAAAACTGCCCAAAAGGGGCGCCCGGCACCGAAAGTGAAGAAAGACACATTAGGACTTGGAATTTTGGCCCGAGCTTCTAGACATGTTTCTAAAAAACCTTGAGGGACTCGCTCACCAAAATTGAGCGAATTTTGACACGATCTTGTTTTTTGACATTTTTGGGTTTTTAGTCAAAACTCATGGGCTTCGCCATTTCAGTTCGGGAGATCGTCATAGGATGAGAATGGTATCATTGGATGCCATAATTTTAGGGGCACATACTCAGCGATTTTCAGAACATTTGAAGATCATTTTCTCCCCCAAAATGGCGAAAAACACTCACTTTTTCAACATGCTGCCCCGTTTATCAGCAAGGTTTATTTTCTGGGTTTTTACACACAGGTGTAGTTTTTGAGGACTTTTATGCATCGGATTGGAAAATTTTAAGTTTTTTCAGAAAGTAGACACTCATAGCTTTCCAACGAGCTATCATGAGCCTCGTTTCGACATTGGGAAGGCTATCAAATGTTTCCGGAAAGTCAGGGGACCTTTTGCTGATGTAAATTTTGAATATTTTTGTAATTTTTGAACCTCAAAAATTTGATTTTTCCAAATGTGCGTTTAGCTATTTTTGCACATGAAAAATGATGCAAAGTCAATTATTTTTCCTCTTTTAGTATTTTTTAGATATTTTATAAGATATTTTGTGCCTTGGGCTTTGCAAAGCCTCAAGGACAAGTTTAGATATTTATTTTGAACCAATGGCTAGCTAGTTGCCTTGGTTGGTTTTCCTCCTTCTTGGCCTATATATTCCAAGAGGATTCATTGTAATAGAAGGCTGAACTTGAGAAGAGAAGCAATATATGGTCATATAAGCTTTGGAAGAAATACTTGTCTTATGCTTTTGGATTGCCTCTTGGATGCTCTTGGATGAATGAAGAAGGATTGTTGTTGGATTCCATGACTTGGTAGAATGGTATAGTGTCTCTTGCTTTGTTGTTGTCTTCTAGTTTTCATTCATGAATACATGTTTCTTACTTGCTATAGATCAGTAGAGAACAAATTTGAGATATGCCCATGGAGGCACCTCAAATTTCCTGAATCTTCATAGCTTTCATGTTTTCTTCTTCCTTAGTTGCATTAAAGAATTCTTAACTGCTCTTTAACAACTTGAGGATATTGTTGCTAGTTTCATTCATAGTTCTATGCATGTTAAGTAGGATGTATGGTGTGCCCTGCTTACCTATGACTGTCCATAGTCCCATCTATGAAACTATCTCTTTGACTGATTAGATTATCATCTTGTTGAACCAAGGAGGCCTAGTTCCGATCTAGCCCTTTGCCTAAAACTATGCGAATCTTGTTATTCAAAGTGCCCAATAACTTGAAGTACTGTGTTTAGGCATTCTGGCATAGTGTTTTGAGTTGTTAGTCCGTCTTATGTGTTTTCCCCAAAGTCTGATAGCCATTTCCCAAAGTTAGAGGGTCTTATACTTCTATGCATGGCTTGAATGTTTGTTTCTATGTATTGATTAGCTTATAGTTACATTTTGCATGATTAAAGGTTTGCCTTACCATGTTTATGTTGTCTATCAAACTAGTTATGCTTGAAACTCTTTGTTGTTCACCAACTTGATGTCCATTTACTCCATTTTGCCTAAAGATCCTTTCTACCTTGAATCAAATCGGCCCTACAGCAGCCTTGTATCATCATCTGATAGCTTCCTTGACCTTTTTGACCCCATAGCCCAGTTGATCTAACTTCTTGTTACCCATTTTATATCTTTGATCAGTTTTATCCCTCACAAACTTAAAAAACCAAAAATCAAAAAACTCACTTCATAACTAGCCTAATATCAGAACACCACAAGCAAACACACCGATATCTTGCACACATATAGAGAGAGCCCTCTACGGAGTCCAGGAGAGCTAGGTCCTTGGGCTCCAAAGCTTGGTTGATGTTACTGCTGTCATTTGGCTTGCCCCCCCCAAATCACGAGACCCCTAACTTTCGGATACTGGTGATTTATAGCACAAAGTCGGAAATCTACACCCACGATTAACTGAGGATCATGCAACGATTTCTACGGAGTCTTCAAAGGGGCACCTTGTGCGGATGAACGCATGCAAGGGATATACCATGGAAGTATGCAAGGTCTGCCTTTCATGAGAAGGGAGAGCGCGTGTGAAAATCCTTGAGAGAGTTCACTCGGACTGTGTGGACCATTCTCAGCCACTTCTCGTAAGACGAGTATTATATGATTTTTGTTGATGATTTTCTATAAAATGTTGGATCTTCTTTCTGCCGAAGAAATATGGACATTCTCAAGTTTTGTGAGTTCAAAGAGCGTGAAAATATACGAAATAATTTGAAGATATCTCTATTGAATTCAATAGGTTATAAACCAAAGAAGAATTCGGAGGGGGGGAAATTGATTGCCTTTGCACATAACCCATAATAGAATAGGGTTGCAAAAAGAAAAAGCGAACAATTGTGGGAGAAACACGAGCTATATTTGCATGATCAGGGTACGACGTTGTATCTATGGGCGAGAGGCAGCCACAACACAATGCCATTTGTACAAATTGTAGTCCCCATCGGATACTTGGCAAATTTTACAGGAGGAGTTTTTCGGAGGTAAGAAGCCGGATGTTCATGTTTAAAAATTTTGGCTCGTTTTTGACTATTTCCATGTGAACAAAGATGCCGGAAGAAGCTAGAACCAACAATAGAGTTTGGGATATTTTGGGGTACAACGTGTCTCCCACAACTATCGAGGGTGTATTTTTCGGCACACATGATGACAATTGTCGAAGAAGATGTGGTGGTGAGAAAATACATTAGATTTTCCCTTGAGGAGGGCTTGGTTGAATGCGGTAGAGGAACTCTTGATTCCAAAGGATGAACCTCAAGATGTGGAGCAGCCAAGCGAAGGATCATGGAGTCGGCGCCACTCATGAAGATCCATCACGAGGAAATAGTGAGAGCACTTTCTCAAGGGCTGACAGTTGATGCTAGATGTGACGAGAAGGCGGTGCACCTACATCCCGCAGTGCGGGGAAGAAGGTCCCGGAATGGGTATACTAGATACATGGCTCTTGTGAGAAAGTGTATTGTGACGGAGAACCATCCGACACAGTGGTGAAACAACCAACGTGGGTTGAAGCCATGGTTGGGGGTATGACTCCATTATCGAAAAGAGTGCATGGTGGTCCCAAGGCCGGTGGGGAAATCAGTGTGGATCCTAAAATGTGAAGCAAGAAGTAGATACAGTGTGGAGAAATACAAGGATATATTTGTGGCCCAAGGATTATCATGGGGTGGAGGTTGACTATGAGGTACACACAGTTGTAGGTATCATAAATTAGATCCATGCCCACACTCTCGGTGCGAAGATGGAGTTGGTAGATACATCAAATGGATGTAAGACAAAACTTTCTTAATGGATTTATTGAGGAATAATTGTACATTGAGCAGCTAGAAGGTTTTGAGACCTTTGACGAAGTCACATGTGTTCGGACTCAGAGAAAATTGTATGGGGGTGAAGGAAGCACCTCATGCTTGGTACACTAGGATGTTCTTTACTTTTTGGGCTTCACAAAGAGTGAAAGGCGGATGAAAACCTATATCACATTGTGTGTGAGTTTATGGTAAGCTTTTGATTATTATACTTTATGTTGATGATCTTATACTGATAGAGTGATGAGCAGCTCATAACTTCTTCACAGAGGATCTTGTGAAAGTTTGAGATGAGACATGTGCTCTTTCACTGTTGCTTGGCTTGGAAATATGGCAAGGGTATGGGGAGCTGTTTGTATCTAGAACCGTGCCAAGGATATTTTGAGAATTTTTCTGACCCATGGGGAACTCCTCTTGCAGCCCAAAGTGGAAGGAGAACCTCGTGGTCGATAAATACTATTGTTCTGACAACTGTAAGTTCACCATGTATTTAGTGAACAATGGATATATACTACGCGATTAACCAACTTAGTATTATTGGTTAAGCCTACCAAGCTTTTTTAGAAGGCGGGAAGCATGTTTTGAGATGTTCAAGGGCACACAAAGTGTAGATTATGGTATAGACAGATAGAGGGAGTGAAGCTTCAAGGCTTCATCGATGCGAATTGAGCGAGCGGTCGCCAGACGATAGAGAACATCAGAGAATCTTCAACATAGGATTAGCGATAGTTTCTTGGTACAGCCGAATCGAGAGATCGATTTCACTCAGTTCAGCGGCGACCTTCAACGTACGGTTATCCTGCATGCGGGCCATGTGGATGACGAAAGTGCATGTTGGTTGTTTGGTCATCATATAGTTACGACGGTGATAAATTGTGATAACTGAGTTGAATAAAATAACAAGTTGATAGATATTCCATGACGAGTCCAAGCATGTTGACATCGTACCACTATTTGAGAGATTGTGTTCGGAGGCACATTATGTTGTTGCGGGACATTCCCATGGAGGATCGGGACACGAGAATATTTGCAGTGGGCGGTTCGCAAAGAGAAAATTCGAATACTACGGAAGCGGGGGATCGGGGTAGTTTTTAATGTTGTTTCTTGTTGAGGAGGGTGTTGAAAATTCAACAGAAAATGACTGCTCTAATTTTTTTCACTTAATCGATGGACAATGATTGTAATCACCTCATAACAACTTGTAATAGTTACGCTAGTGAGATAAACAGCATTATCTCAAATTTGAGTTGAGAGTCAATGGTGAGAGCATGTAAAGGTGATTCTATAGTTTTGGGGGTCCAGTTACGATTAATGCATTAGTGTAGTGTGAGTTTAATCGATTAACTCAAAATAGTGAGTTAAAATCAATTTAACTGGTTCTCTTGGTATTGAGCTAGTGAGGATCAAAATGGGTAAATTAGATTTAATTCACAAGTAAGAAATCTATCGAAGTAACTAATGATTTTTCTATTAATTAGTTGAATGCATGTCGGAATCGATGAAGACGATTAGAGACAAGGTTAAAGGAAATGCTTGATCAATTGTTATTGGTGAACTGCGGTGCAATTATAAAACCACGTTTATGAAGAATTACAGTCGAAGAGTTGGAATTACTATTTAATAAAATTACTTTCTAGGGATTTGCACGTAAACAAGCAGTGATTGAGCTGAAAATTGAATGTATTGAATCAATTGTACACCCCTACGTTCAGTGTGAATGTTTACGTTGGTAGAGTGTATGAGGTTCTTGTGAGCACCACATGCATTGTATTGTTTCATGATTCCTTGGCTTATTATACAATAGAGATAAAGAGGTTTTGAGAAGTTTCTTTCCCAGAAAACCTTGTGTTGTGTGATTGATTTACTTCTTTCTCTTACTTGCATGTGGTGTGATCACTTGATCTATATTAAAATATTGTAGAAAAATTAGGTATCTTGTTTTAGTACATTTGCATGATCCAGTTGAATCATTGGTGTAATTTTCTACATTTTATAGGCTTTATTTTTCATAGCATAAGGGGTGTTATGGATCGTGGAACATAGTGTGGTGATACCCATTAGAGATGGTAAGCATGTAATGCATGTTTCCTACATTTATTTGAGATTAATCATAATGGATTGAATTGATGGATGAATTGTTGTTATAATGTATATTTATGAGGTTTGATTCAAAAATGGGTGTTTCATGGACTACATATCGTTCGGGGAAAAAGAAAAGGTGATATGTTGCTAATAGTTCCAAATGGAGTTCAAGCTACAAGGCTAGAAACGAGGCACAATTGACCAAAAAAATCAAGGTAAAGAAAGGATCCTTACTACTCCTCACTTTCAAGTGGTTCAGAACTGTGATTGGATGTCAGATTTACAGCCTTTTGATGCGCAGGGGGGCTGCCAGTACATAATATTTATAGCAACACCGGTAGGATTCGTATGCATGGGCCTTCTTAGCAGCCTCCAACATGGTGGATGTTGTTGACTACAATCTTGGAATGGGATGATGATCCCACATATTGAAATTCGTCTCATTGACAGTATTTTCATCAGTGCACCACTCCCACCATGGGGGTAACTAATCAATCAAATCATTAGTACTGTTTCTTCTTGATCAAGAATAAAATATTTTAAAATATGATGGTTTAATATCGTCATTCTTATTAGTCCTAACTGTCATGCGTGGGACTATAGTAATAAAGGCATTTTATTAGCATTAGTTCATTTAGGCTTACCGATTTATACACCATTGAACTGCGGTTTATACACTGATGGTTGTTCTAACTATGTCGTAATTTAGTTTTCATCTTATTTTATATTCCAAAACCAAAAGAGGCAAAAACGTGGGAGAAAAAAAACATTTTGGGAAATTTTCTTCATAATGATGACGGTAGCATTAGCAATGATGAGTAATGACCTCATTCAATATACATCATTCGTTAAGTGTCTCTTATGATATTCTTCTGATCTTGCCATAGTACATGCACATCTTCTAGCCAGTACCACGGGGCTTCTTTGTTATACTTTAGAATTTCTGCGATTAACGAACTCGCCCTACGAAATTTCTCCATCAATGAAAACTGACTCCCTACATGTCTCCTTCAACTTGATGCCTAGCGAAGATTATGACTCTGTGATAACTAATGGAAGGCTGCGGCGAAACCGAACCCAACACTTCAAAATCATGGTAACAAGTATAGGTAAATTAGTCCTTCTATTGCCATAGCGATTTTATTGGACCTAGGCAGTTCTCCGATGATTAATTTTTTTCTTTCAAATAATTTTCTTGAACACTTGATATAGGCTTAGGTTTTCTTACTTTGCAACACAAATTACATCTTAACACGGACAATCGTTTAAAACCTTGGAAATCAAATTCAACTACAAATTCAAGTTATCTCTGTCTTTCAAAGTGAACAACAATCTCCTTAATCGAGTAAAAATATGGTTGATTACACAATAGCGACCTAAGATTTACATTTGTGTCATGAAGTACCCGGGGAAAAATATGACATTTTACAACCAGTATTACTTCATCGAAGTTGGAAGTTGTCCTCGCAATTCATTTAAGCCTTCCATTTGTACGATTAAATTCCCAAAGCAAGTTGTCACAGCAATTCATTTCGGCATCCGTCTGATATTGTCTCTCCCATCAATATTCACATATAATTAAAAATTATGAGATCCATCATAGGCATGCTTGTGATTTCTTCTTACCGATAAATCCATGACAGTAGAACCTACATCTTCCAACATTATAATATACTTTTTGTGGATAGTATACTTTTTGTTGAATATATCAATTTGTATGACAAAAACCTCATTGTTAGAAGCGGTTAAAATGCATGCAAATGGTGCACATGCTTCTTCAGTCAACCACCAACCTTGTAAAAATTTGATTTGCGATACATGGAGAAACTTCTTGTGTTGTGGCTTCAAGAAAAGGATCACAACTCACACTAATATTTAGTAGCATTGTTGAAAAGCGTTGTCGGGAAGCAGAGTATCAACAATTTGTCGCTCATTGGTAGAATATATGTCAGACGTTTCTTATTCATGTGGAAAAAAATAGTGGTGGGAACCCTACATTCCTCATATGCATTAAGCGAGTCCTACTAATGGGGCATACGATCAGGTGCAGATAGTTGATTGTTAATTTACAGAAGGTTTCTCTAACAATTCGAAGAGTTCGGAAGAGCGATTTCAATGAGCTTTCGCAAACTCATTATAATTCCCTACTTTCAAAGAAGAAATGGAATTCTCAACCTCTTTAGCCAAGTCTGCTTGTTGTTGACCATCGATGCAAACAGAGATTTAGGCCAACTCATCAAGCACCAAATTTTCTAGGCAGTATGACGAACAAGGAATTCTTACCTTCCCTCCTTTGGTAGAAATTACATCTAAGCAACCCTTCTCAGCAACCAGGTGAAAATAATCAGGCATTCATCCTTTATTTTATTCCAGAAAACATATGGGTAAAAAAAAACTAACATTGGCAAGGAGCTGTAAACCCCTTACCCACACAAGTGCAAAGTAACACCATTCCACTTCATTTTGTGACCATGATGAGAGCAAAGTCATCATCACAATTGATCAAACTAGCAACTGTATTTCATCATTACTCTTAATCAAGTTTGAATATTTGAGCATGACTATTTCTTCTGTTCTGATCTCTTGGACAAGAGGCCATAGAGTTAATGACCTAAATATCATTCCTTTTCAAAACTTGAAGGACTCTTTGTTTATAGTTCAATCAAGAAGAATTGATTTCCATGTGATTACAACCTCCCATGCTAATCAGTTCATGTCTCTGGAGAACATTGGCATAAATAAAATTTGGGGTTTGAAGATTTGACGAAGTGGAAGACGAAATGCAACCTCTCATTAATAAATACGTTCTAAAATATTTTTTAGTGAATCTATGGGTAGAATCTACCTCTTTTTCTTTGTACAGGAAACTCATATCCTTCGTTGAACATACATATATATCATGTAATTATCCATGGAATCTATTGCTACATTGGGGCAGCACAGCTTCCCCTTGACATTCTCATGAATATTGGGCGGATGCTGAATCCCCCAAATCCTTGAGTTTAGATAGCATTAGTCCTTCTTGAACAGGAAAAAAAGGTGTGTTCGACCAGCACCATGACATTATGAACGCAACATCCGATCCATGAGAAAGATCTAAGTGGTGAAAGATATGGATCTGTTAGCTGCCAAGGACGAGATGGAGAAAGACCCAAATACGAGGAAAAGAGGTAGAGTACATTTGGTGCCTGCACCTTGCTAGCTGGGCTCCATCGGCCAGAAAGGAGAAGGCTCAATTTATGTTAGGCGGCAGTTCCACCAATAGATGCGCCCAACTCGCCCAGGGGGATGAGGCTTCAGTAGCGACCATCGACGCGGTAGGGTAGCAACTACCTTCAAGTCGTATTCGGTGTTGGAAGAAGATGTACGGATCTGATGATACCCGCCATAACTGCGGGATCAAAATCCTTGGCCAGATGCGTCGGCTTCGAGGTTGAGCATGTGTCTTAATGAAGTTTCATCATGATATGTACGGTATGTGGAAAATACGATAATAATATCATCCTTTCACCGCTGCAATATAATACAAAGAGCGAACACGTTTCATGATATTTATTTGAGAAATATTAAAAGTCACATGCTTGCCTTGACGGGGAAGAAAGCAGAATACGAGAGGGGCAACGGAAGGAGCTTGCGTGCATAGCGCTACGCATTCAGGACAGATATGAAAATGTGAGGAGTAATTAATGTTTGATGGGCGGTAGCCACCATTGCAAGGAGAATTTATGTGTTTTGTATGTCGTGGCCGTTGTTTCGCGAAGGAATGAAGACTTTCATGGTTAAAAGCCACGGAAGAAGCAGTTTTGTTTAAGATAGTATTTTGGGCCTTTAAGATCTCAACAACGAAAATTGAAAGAAAATTTGTTCAAGCGGTGAAAGACTTTTTGAACGCGACAAGTGGATACCCCATGGCGCTGATCGCAATCACAAGTTTTGCTTGCGATTGTCTTGTTGATATGGATTGTAATACGCCAAAGAATGGGTACCACGCGTATTCGCGATTATAAGAGTATTGCGATGCGTCTGGTGTGGTCCAGCGGTAAGCGCGATAGCGATGGCATGTGCAAATATTTATCCGCCCGATTATGCAAAGTAGCAATGCGATCGCGCAACAGCCCTTTGCCATAAATCCATATGTATTCTCCATTTTGTTTGATGGCGATTCTGATTGTAGCATCGCCGACTCAATCACAAATCTGCAACATAATTGTCACATTGCATGCTGTTTTCAAGCCAATCTGCCGATCATTAATTACCGATTACGAAGTGGGTCCACTCGTATATCGCGCATATAAAGTTTTTTATGTTAAGTTAGGTTTGACGATGTGTTATTTGTAATTTGTTTTATGTTTTTTTATTTCCATTACGTCATCTATAAAGTAGAAAGGCCCGTGTGTTGTAATAGAATTATATTGTTGTGTTGTATCAGCAGCAAGCCCGCAGGCAGGAGAAAAACTCGTTGAACCATAACGAAACCTTGTTGTGCATTTTGGCTTGATAGTGAAAGTATTTGTATGTTTGTAGTCGATTTTGTAATCCCTGCGGGAGAAGATGTTTGTATTGGTTTTGAGATTAATGAAATAATGTTGTTGTATGGCTCTCTGTCTCCAGAACGGAAAATTTTTGGCTTCTCTGTGTTTAGAGGAGAGTATTATTCTCTTTGTATTGTTGCGGAATTATCAAAAATTCCAACATGGTAATGAAACTGTTTCGAGACTCTTTGAGGTTCAAAGCTGAAGAAGAAGACTGTTACGGCATTTCTCCCACATTGGCTGGAAGATAAAGTTAGGGTATTTCTCAAAAGCAGAGTTGTTGTTTTTTGTTTAATAGAGATTTGTTCTTTAGAAAGGAGGAAACCGAGTTTGTCTAAGTTCAGAATTTCAGTTTAAAAGCAATGGATGTGTTGAAGTGTCGGTCTTTTGCAGCCTTCCTCCAGTGATCGACATGCTCTTACAAGTGATTTTGAGGTGTACGAGGTCAAATTTTGTCATTTTAGGTGGTCTTCAAGTAAAATTTGGTCACTAGGTATTAGGTCTAGGGTTTGTTTTCACTCTTTTCAAAAGTTGTCCCGAAATGTCGGTCCATGTCCACCATTCAACTGAGTGTACCACCATTCAAGGTTTTCATCATCATGTCAGGTTCCAATGGGTAATTTACACTTTGTTGCTTGATTTGTACCTAAATGAGTTCATTTCCCTCTCCTAGGGTTTTGAAAATCATTCTCTTGAATGGTCAAGTCATCATAAGTATATACTGATGTTCATACCTTCTCCTTAATGTACCTTATTAAACACTTCCATTATTGAATCTTTTAAATTCCTCATTTTCTCACAACCCTAATTTCTTGCTACAACTTGGCAATTTTCTAGAAGCTAAACTGTGTTTTCTTTTGGACCCTTATATTATTTTTAAAGTTAACTTTCCTGCTTCCTATTGTCCCTCCCTACTTCTCAAAATTTTCTCAAGAATTTAGAAGCCCTTATCCTTCATTTCATGAAACAACAAATCCACTTGTTCCACACATGAGATAATTCCTCAATGATGTTTTTGAGCAAGAAAAAGATAGAATTTTGGAAACGTGGAGATTTTTTTGTCAAAATATGCCAGGAAGAAAACTATCCTTCAATTTTTACGGTGTCATGGTTTGAAAGTGTCAATGCGATTTTATCTAGGAGGTGATGCTCCTGGGTGACCTTGGGAAAATCAATATTTCTCTGACTTGGTTAGCTGATGCTTTTTAGGTATTCAAATGATAACTAGACATAACTAGCTTTCCAATGAGCTGTCATGAGCTTGAATTTGGAGTTGAGGAAGACCTTCAAAAGGCGGCGCAACGACAATGCGCGCGGGGCGACCTCATTTTGCACATTTGACCAGTCTTCGGGAGATTTGATTTTTGACGGTCCAAATGAACTCCAAATTGAAAAAATTATGAGTGGGTTGATGAACAAGCAAGATTTCCAAAAGAGCTATCCTTGCGCCCAATTTTGAGCCGAGAAGGTCTCAAAAAGTCTCACGAAAAAGGCCCGCGACACATTGAGATGGCGCGGCGCATTGGGCCTACAAAAAGCACGAAATCGTTCAAATATTCCTCCAAATATCTAAGAATTTCTAATTACTCCTTCCCAAGTAATTTAACATCCCTCATGACCAATGAATGAATTTCTCATGGTGCTTATGGTAGTTAATGGATAATTAAAACCCTACCTCATTTTTTGTCAAAAAGCAATTGCATAGGGTTATGAGTTGTATTTCTTGTGATAATTCCATCCCTGTCCCATTTCTCCTCCCTCACTCCTTCCATTCCCTCGATAGTTTTCTCCCCTCTCTTTACATTTCTCATCTGCCATTCATTCCCCGCATCCTAATCGAAAGCCTGACACCCAAATCCCTAATCCCACTATCCCAAATCCCTGTTAAATATCCCCAAAACACTAATTTCCATCCCAAACCCTAGATGTCATCCCTAAACCCTTTCATTCCCTAAAATCTACAGCTGGCATCAAATCTCCTCTCATCGATCCCACTCATCCATGGCGCTCAAAAACATGAAGGCAGCCAGAGCGAGCTACCAAGAGTAAGAAAATCAAATTGACCACATTTGAGCAAGAAATTCAAAGTTGATCGCGAAACTTGGCTTGGAAGGTAAATAGGCATTTGGAGAAAGCTAAAAAAGGAGAAAATATATTAGAGCACATGAAAAATCATTGTTGGGCCGAAATCATGTTTGCAAGGGGGCGAAATCGGGATCACGAAGGCAAGCTGAGGGCATTAGTGTAAAGACGTGATGGGCTCAAGTGCAGCGACTTTGGCCGAATGGCACAACGATGGTGTAAATTCAATAAATTGAAATTTGGGACACATTTTGTCGATTTGATTTTTGGCCTTAACACAGTGCTACCTTTGACATCGCACCATGGCGCGCGTATGATTAGAACCCTATTAGGTAAAAGCTTTGTGTTTTGGATTTTCGTGGCTCATTCATATACCCATTACCCGGATATTTTGACAAGTTTTTGGGATGCGGAGGGTCAGCACTAAAATTGACCTTTCGCACAGCACGGACACACGGGGGGCGGTGTTGGGAAAAAAAATCATTTTTTGGAGGAAAATAGCAGCAAATTTAAATTCCGCCAGGTTGGAAAGTAGCGGGTAAAGATTTCAGAAACTGTATTTCACTCAATTTGAACCATAAGAGGCCAGCCAAAACTGGCTCTCCAAAGTGGCGCGACACATAGATATTTCGGCGCGGTGCATTGAGGATTTACAGCTCCTTTTCACAAATCAACTAAGTTTTCTCTAGTTTGCTTGATTTCGCTTTTATCTCCAAATGTAAACTCTTGATGTAAATTGATGTAATTTCATGACTTTTGATGTAATTTTGACAATTTAACTCATGTAAGTGATTGTTCCATCGAAAGTGAATTATAGCGAATGAATCGATTTCCCTGTCTTATAGAGGCAAGTTGTTCCGCCTTTCCCGATTCTTAGTTTATATCTTGTTGGAAACAACTCTAAACTAGTGAGCACAAACCCTAGGGGCATGGAGATGAGTTATACTTGTCTATATACGTAGTTTTATAGGTCATTTTCGAGGTTGGACACTTAGGATTGTAGAAACTTCATTATACAATTCATCTCTACATTTGCTTAAAAGAAATAGACGATTTGTGCTCTTTGGGATCCATGTGGCTCTATTTTTTGATAGTGTGTTTCTCTTTGTGATTGTAATTTTCATGATGTTTTCATGTGTATCATCTTCCTTCTCATTTCTTCAATTAAATAAACGATAATAAAGGTGGAATTCATTATATTTGCAGTGCTCTACCTTGATTTTTTGTTTAATTCTATATTTCAACTATAGAGGTTTCTGACCTCTTTCCCTCTTCAACCCTCACCCGGTCTGCTATCCATTTCATTCAAATTTGAAGTGTCAAAACAATTTCCTTTCTTTGCCCCATTCAACTCTCTTGCCAAAGGCCAGTCATTTCCCAGGACGAAATCTGCCCTTCCCTTTGATCCAACAAACACCTTCAAAATCAAATAAAACTCTTTTTTACATATATACCTAGCCTAAAATCAGCCTTTATTCGGTCATCTCAAGCCTCATTGATGTTTGTGAGATTGAGAGAGAGCCTCTCCGTCACAGTGGAGCCTAGCTACGGATGGCGTGGTTTGATGTTACCCCTAGACTCTTGCCTTTCCTTTGAGGTGGATTTAGGCCATATGACGGACAAGCACTAGTACCGGTATTGGAAATACATCGGTTCCACAGTTTAATGGGAAAAATTATGACTCACAGTCGATAAATATGAGATCTTTATTTGCTTCCCAAGACTTATGGGAACTTGTTGAGGATGGCTTTTATGAACGTGAGATGAAAATGAGTTTGATGATTTACTCGACGAAGAGAGTTCTTTGAAGAGAAATAATAAGAAAAAAGATTGAAATCTCATTTTGTATCAGCAGTCGCAAGTGTGTTTCCCAAGGATAAGCGGTAGGCTAAGAGAATCCAGGATGCATGGGATACTCTCAAGGTAGCATACAGGCATGGAGAAAGTGAGCAACAGCTTTGGTGTGAGGAGAGATTTTTTGAAAATCTTGCATGAAAGAGTCGAGATAATATAGACTCATTTTTCACATGTTAATGGGATGGTAAACCAGATAAGGTCCCGTGGAGAAACTCTTGAAGAAAGAGGTTTTGGAGAAACTTTTTAAGGAGCTTACCCTCCAAGGTTTGATGTGATTGTTACCACCATAGAAGAGACCAAGGATCTCTCAAAGTTCACGGTGGATGAACTTCGTAGCCGTTGATGACTCATGAACATAGATTGAAATAACTGACAAGTCATCTCTAGAGCACGCCTTGAAGACCCAGGATGCCTTCGAGGGGGAAAGAGGAGTCAAAGAGGGCGGAGGAAGAGAGGAATGCGAAGCCAAAACAGTGGAAGAGCAGAGCCCTTCCCCATTCACATGGAAGGAGCAACGGTCAAAATCAGAGCCATGGCCAATGCAAAAGCCGGCAAAGGTGGACACAACATGCGCATGGACAAAGGTATGAAAAATCAATGTCAATGTCATTATTGCAAGAAATATGGGCACTATGCCACGATAGATGAAAGCAAATGACATGAAAAATAGGCGAATACTAATGTAGCAAAAAGAAGAAAATAACACAAGTAATGTGCTATTAACATGTAATGTGGCACAAGATAGAAGATGATGTTTTGATTTTCTTAAGACTCGGGATGTAGTAATCATGTATTTGGAAACGGAAACAATGTTTTCCAATCCTAGATGAAGAAGTTAAATCAAAAAGTAACCACGGGGAGCGTACTAATATCTCTGTCCAAGAAAAAGGTAGAGTTAGTATTCGAGCAAGAAATGGTGAGCAAAAATTTCCGGGTGTGTATTATGTTCCTGGTTTGAAGTGTAATCTTTTGAGCGTTGGGTAGCTCATAAAAAAAGGTTGCAATGTAATTTTCAAGGATGATGTGTGCATGATAAAAGATATACCTCCAAGTAAGAAAATTATTCTTTGGAAATATAAATGACCGACAATGAATGTTCCTCAAAAACCAGCTTGCTGACTTGAGAAAAAAGGAAGAGTGTGAACATATTTCCTGATCTTTCGAAGAAAAGATGGTAGTTTATGGCACGAGATTTGGACATCTCAATTTCATAGGATTAAATTTTTTGCACGAGAAAATGAATGGTGAAAGTTTGCCATTGATTGAGAAGCCTAACGACTGTATGAAGGCTACATCTTGGGAAAGCAACACAAAGAAGAAGAATTTTCCATCGGGGGAAAAGCATAAGGGCGAAAACACCCTTGGGATCATTCACTCGGTTATGTGGTGACCCAAAAACATCATCGATTTTAGCGGCAATTACATGCGGCCTTCATATGTGATTTCTGAGAAAGTGTGGGTTTTATTTCTTGAAATATAAGGGGTAATCTTTGAAAAAGAATTTCATTTAAAGAGCTCTTGAAATGAAGCCGAGAGTTGCCTATAAAATTCCTTAGGCGATGAGAGAATACATATCAAAATGAACACATTTACCGTGAGAGAACGGCATACACAAGTGGTTGCCACAAAGGTACACATAGCAGAATGGGGTTGTTGAAAGGAAGAATCGAACCATAATGGAAATGGTGAAGTATGCTAAAGGAAAAACACTTGCCGAATAGTGCGGGTAGAAGCAACAAATTGTGTTGTGTACATCTTGAATAGATGCCCAAAAAAAGCTATTATCAACGAGTTCCGAGAAGAAAGCGTGGAGGTGGCGAGAGAAAACGAAGTCACCCACATGAAAGTTTTGGATGTGTATGCATGCAGACAAATTGAGAAGAATTTCGTAAAGAAGTGCATGCTAGCAGATATAGTGAAAGATTCAAGGATACGATTGTATAACTTACATCCTCAAGAAGTTTGTGATAAGTAAGAGAGATGTACGTTTATTGAAGAGGAAGCATGGGATGGAAGCATTGCAACTTGAGTTAATGTTAAAATCTGTTTGTCTCATGATGAAGATGAGAATATGGTTGAAATTAATACCTCATCGGTAGCACAACACTCACCAACACAAGGACGACGAGGACACCTCAAGCGATGGCAAGAACACCCTTGAGAAGAAATGGAGTGCTTCTCCAAGCACACCACATGGAGCAGATTTAGTGCTTCTTCAAGCATGACGAGCTACACCAAATGAAGAAGAGGAACAAAGAAGTTCAGAAATATTAATGAGATTTATAGACGGAAGCGGAAAATGAAGGTAACAATTCCTTATTTGCTTTGTATTGTCAAGTTGATGATCCTATTCATTTTGAAAGATGCCATAAAAAGCCAATGGATGACTGGATGATGAAATTAATGCCATGAGAAGAACAAAACATGGGATTTGGTTGAATATAAAAAATGAAAGTCATTGGAGTTAAATGGGTCTACAAGAACAAAAGTAATCTTTGAAGAGAGAAAGATAAAAGAAAGGCACAAAGACGGACTTGTTGTCGAGGATATAAACGGCCGACATGGAAGAGACTATGAAACTTTTCACCGATTGCAAGAATGGGCTTCGGTAAAATGTGAGTATTGTCCATAGCAGCACAAAACAAATGGAAAGTATACTAGATGGATGTAAAATCTGCATTTTTAAAATGGAGTTTTTAATGGAAGAAATGTATGTTGAACAACCTCTCGGCTATGAGAAGAAAGGCCGAACACAAGGTATGTGATTGAAAAAGCTCTTTATGGGCTGAAGCAAGCCTGCGAGCATAGTACGATGCTAGGATAGATTCTTATCTCTTGGAAGAAATGGAGTTTGAGAAATATGATGGAGAACACATTGTACATCAAAGAAAAGGATGGTAAAATTCTCATTGTTGTGTTATATATTGATGATGTAATATTTTACGGGTAATGATGATTACCTTGTTGAAAATTTTAAGCAGTCATGAAAGAAGAATTTGAAATAAATACATGTGGGATTTGTTGAGATACTTCTTAGGAATATAGAGTAGAACAAAAAATGAAAATGGGATTTTTATCTCACAAGCAAAATATGTGAATCGAGTTTTAGAAATATTTAATATGTAGGAGTGCAAAGTTGCGATTACTCACAATAATGGGATTGAAAGTTGAGTAAAGATGATAGTAGTAGGGATTTTGATCCAAGTTTGTATAAAAGTATAGTTGGCGACATCATGTATTTGGCGCAACTAGGCCGGATATTGTGCATGTTGTTGGTTTCGGTTCCAGTTCATAAAACCAAAGGATGCACATTGGTGGCGGCGAAGGGGTGCAAAAGAGGTATGTTAAAGGTACTAAAAGGTTTGGTATTTTTTATATCTTCAAAATGTTCGATTTAGTTGGATACAACGACGTTGATTGGGGTTTTAGGAAGTGTAGATGATGCGGAAGAGTACTTTCGGTTATGTTTTTCACATGGGTTTAGGAGCCATTTCATGGGCTTCTAAAAAACAACCCATTATGCTTGGTGTTGTCTACGGCCAGAGGCGGAACATGTGGCAGCTATGGTAAGTGTCCAAGCGATTTGGATGAGAAGAATGTTGAAGAAGTCTATGCCAATAACGAGGTAAAGGAGACGATGATTTATTGTGACAATAGCTCAACTATTGCATTGTAAGAAAATTCGATGTTTCATAAAGAACAAACACATTGAGTACCAAGTATCACCCACATCGAGGAGAAATTAGTGAGCAATGGAGAAATTGTTTCTGACATTGTAGAACGAAGGCTTGGATTTAGGACATACGACAAAGCCATTGGGGCGGAAGACCTTTGAATTTTTAAGAAAATACTTGGGTATGGTGATAACCCGGTGACTTTCGGGGGGTGTTATGATATTCGTCTTTCGCATTAGCGAGGAAGAAACGGTAGAAGTGAGGAAGCTTTGTACACCGACATTGCGCATTCAAGTTGAATGGAAAGTAGCGAGAATTAATGTTTGATGGCGGCGGGCACCATTATGAAGGAGAAGTTATGTTTGTGTGTCGTAGCCTTTCTTTCTTAGGATAATGAATACTTGTGGTTAAAAGCACGGAAGCAGTTGTTTAAAGACGGTATTTTAAGACCTTTAATACCTCAACAACGAAAATTGAAGAAAATTTGTTCAATGGGTGAAAGACTTTAAGTTTTTTGAAAAAACGCGGCAGTGGTTACCGCTTAGCGTAAATAAATACATGAAAGTTTGCCGCGATGTCTTTGTTGATATGGATTGTTAGTTGCGGTAAAATCGCTACGCCAATACGCCGAAAACGGAGTACCGCATGTTCCCGCCCGATTATAAAAATATCGCGATGCGTCTGCGATGTGGTCCCACCACAATGGCAATCACGTTCATATACAAATATTGTCTGCCAGGTGTGATAGCGATCGTCGCACAATACGCGCCATGAAATCCATATGTTATTTCACCATTTTTGTTTGATCGCGTTAGGTGCTTAGCATCATCACTCAATCTGGGCTCCACCAAAAACGCATAATTGTCACATTAAATGTTTTTGTTTATCACGCATTAATCGTTGATGGCCAAATTCTGGAGTGCAGTAAAACTCATATTATCGCATATAAAGTTTTTGCTAATGAGATTGTAGGTTTCAAATAATGTATTTCTTTGTAATTTGTTTTATGTTTTTTTATTTTCGTACGCGTCATATATAAAGTGAAAAGGCCCGTAATATTATAATAGAGATTATAACGTGGTGTTATGTCGGCTGTATAACCCATGACTAACTAGGTGAACCATAACGAAACCTTTGTTTGTGCGTTTTTCAAGGCAGTAGTGAAGTATTTTATGCTTTGTGTTTACAACGGTCAGTTTTATAATCCCTCGAGAAGATCTTTTCTGGTAGGATTAATGAAATAGAAGTATTTGTTAACTTAACACTGACTCTGTCTCGATGACAAAATTTTTAACTTCTCTGTGTTTAGAGAGTATTATTCTCTCTTGTATTCCGATGGGTTAACATCAACTATGGATTTCCGGCAAACTATGGATTTCAAAATTATTGTCCGGAAACCAAATCCTGCCTCGTTTCTTTATGGTTCAACGAGCCACCTATGTTAAATCTTTTGAACTGTAGTAGTAGTATCATCTTATTTCTTGCTACAATAAAGTTGAGGGGAAAAGGATAGCATTGTATGTTTCTGGATGTTTCCTTAAGGTAGCATCGAAATAAGTGTAAGTGAGTATCTTAATTCCATTTAAGCCTCACCACTTGTCTTTGTTAAACAAAGCAAGTTGTTCCCTCACCATTGGTTGTATTTTTCTGTGAGAAAATCCCCTTATCGTTTTCCACTCAAGGGAAAGACCACATGTCACCTTGTAGAATAAATCTATATAAAGTCAGTCCTTTTGTGAATATCTTCTTCCTATGTATTATGGGCCTACCACTCTTTGATGCCTTAGTTGAAATAAAAAGCTAGGGTTCATAAAAATGCATTGGGCTTTTGGACATTCTTTGGAAGAATGGTCATACCTACCTTAATCAGATCCTTTCATTCAATCCATAAGTTTTTGGCATGGATCCTGACTCCCAACTTCCCCTTTCCTTGTGTTGAGTCTCACGGGGTGCTTCTGTGGGGTCAAAAAATGTGTTTGCGGTGGGTACAACTCTTTCCTAATCAACTCCTCGTTCGCTGCTGTTGCGTCGGCCTATCTTCTAGGCACCTTTGGAGGGATAATTCTATAGTTTCACTATTGTGCTGTTTGTTGAACAACATACACTCACTGTGGTAAGGGACTTGTTGCTTAACAACAATGCTTATTCGATTGTAAATCTTTTAGAAATTTATGAAAAAAAAAAATCACGAAATATTCTAAAATTTGTAATCGAATTATTCATATTGTAGGTGATATTTCTATTTATTTTATTAACATTTTTTTTTTTATTATAATATGAATTTTTAATATTATAAATCTAGAATAGCCACTTTGTGATGTACCGTATCGTTCCAATATAATAAGCTTCATGTTTTCAATCCTGTAATCATTACTAATATACATGAAAAACCCAACTCGAGAATGAGGTCTATATGTATAAACCTTTCAAGACATTTAGAATCACACAAGAATTTAAAATTCATAGAATATTAATACTATTGAAGTTGTCTGTCATCCAACCATCCTTGGTTGATTTTTTACAACTTCATTTAAATATTGGCTAAAAGTTTGTTTTAGAAAATTGTTTTCAATCATAGAGTTACAAATTCTTTCTTACATATATAATTGCAAAATAAATTTATTAGCCTTGAGCTATATCCTATTTCATATTTTCAATTATCATTTCATATGTGACTGTTGAAAATCCTTTGTAATTTTTGAGACTTGTGGCTATCAAAATTTCCATAGTGAATTTGTCGAGGTTATACAAATTAATGATTGTAATTTAAGGTGCAAATAATGTCTATATAAAGCTCTTAAATATTTCTATCCCCCTTTTGTTGTGTATCATTAACAACCACAAAAAAAAAAAACTAAAAATATTATTTGTGTCAAAGCTGGGGAGAACCTAACACCATGATCAAATATTCAATCCCATTGGATATAGATAGGAATAGAAGAACTAGTAACAATGTTCTAATCACCTTCTCCCAATGCTGAGGTATCTATTAGAGAATTGGAGTCCTTAAGTATCCATGTACAATGACCTCTAGATTCTTGAAAGTATAAATTCCATGCAACGTATTAAGTGGATTGAAAATACACTTGTTCCTAAGTTTTCACGATCGATTTATTGCTCAACAACAAAACTTTAAGGCCTTATCGTAGCATGAAAATCACCAACAGGCCATGGAACTCATTGAAGAAATATCTTGTGGGAACAATGTGGTTTTGCTATCTTCCTCCCATAATCCAAGAAAATGTCAGGATCATGGATGCTCAAATACAGAACAAATCCTTTCAGTCCTTTTCGTCAATCTTACACAACATAATGTCATCCACATCTACTAGACAGAAGGTTTGCTTTTTCTATATGCTGGGTAGTTCTAGCACAGAACGTGCCACCAATCAATGAAATTGATTCCCCATCTATTCCTAAGAGTGTTTTGAGAACCCAAATTCTCCCCACCCACGAGGGAAAATATCACTTCGTACGTAATACCCATTACTCTAGAAATTTGGATGCTCTTCCTACTCCAAAATATCACCATTTTTTATCTTGTTAGCTGACTGTTCAAAAACACCTAAAAAATGTGGACATATAAATACTCTATGTAATCCAAAACATGAGCTAGAGGCTAACTCTAGATCCTCTCTGTGTTCAACAAACATCCCCACCTTGTGCCGTGTGCATGATAATCACATCGTAAAATGTGTGTATAACGCCAATGGGTTTTGGTTAATCTGAGAGATTAAGAAAATAAGCGGCCCCTTCCAAATGGCTTGTAGAAGGAACCTGAAGGCAAAGTTGATCTTCTAATGACTGGAGACCAGTCTCATCGTGCTTTCCTCAAACATAAGAATGAAAAATAACCGTACGCATTTCTTCCTTTGATTTGATCCATTTTAGAAGTGTTCTTAGTTTTAAATCCTTAAGATTAAAGGAAGCCCATCTTGAATATTAAATTATTATTCCACAATCTTCCACAAATATTGGTTTTAAGATTATAAATAAAACTTGGAAAGCAACTCTGAGAAGGTCATAAGTTCAGCCTGTTATTTGTGTAAAAAAAAAACCGCATTTTAATTTTCATGTATTTAATATTATATTTTGATATTTTGAAACACATTGAGAAGTACCCATCTTGTTATCACACCTCTTAAAGACAATGTATTTTATTTTCTGGAGATTGTTACATATCTTGACTTTTTGTTAGTCACCTTTTATTCTGGACATGTGCATGTTATATGGTTTTTTTAACAACTAGAAAACTATCATTTCACATAACATTTTTATATGCTAGTAGATAACTAGGTGTAGTATAATTTCCTTTTTGGTAAGTTATATGTGACTTTGTATATAATTATACAATGTTAATGTGTTAGTCTGGCATAAAAATATAAATTGAAAACAAATAATTGACCATTGATTAACACTGCTAGATAAACCACACAAGTGGAAAAACCATAAGTTCAAAATCATTATGTAAGTTCAAAAAAACATCTATATATATTAAAATTTTGGTCTATGACATTATGTCTCTCTAACATGTATGATTTTGAAAACCTTAAAGACACCTATAAATGAAACCAAAAGAAAATAATAAAATAATGACAAAGTAGAAAAGTGAGATGGGACAATTTCAATGTGATCCTTGCATCTCCAGGAGAGTCTCTCTAGTTCATAGTGAGGGTTAATTTGATCTTCAACTCATTTAATCCTACGGACCATGGATTTCATTCAACGAAAAAATTATTATGACACCAATATAATCTTTTCCTTGGTTTCATTGGAAGTCCCGAGAAAAATTGTGCCCACCAATGTCTTCATTTGCTATTAGGGGTCAACTATCTACATATGTTAGTTTGTATTTTGTAGATCAAAAACATCAGAATTTTCAATGGATGTAGCACACTTTGGTCAATGACATAAAAAATATTTCAACAAGAAATAAGAACACAAGAAAGTGTGATGCCTTTTGTTGTGTTGTAATTGAAAAATAAATTTGTATGGATATGACAATATTGGAACCCTCTTGTAGCCAGCATCACAATTCTCATCAGGAAATGAGAAAAAAAAAGACACTAAAGCACAATCATGGATCCCGAAAATGGATCCACTAAACAAATTACACACGAGTTTTCATCCCAGGGATCAATTTAGAGGCAGCCTTGTAGGGGTCTCAACAAGATACGTTAGGATAAAAAATCTCAAGATGATCAATTTCACAAGCTCCTATCCCTTTTTATAAGTTGATGGACTCTCTCGAAACTTTATTTTATTGTTTTCCCTCGAAAAATGAAGGAAATTGCCATGGGCTAATACCTGGTAATAACATGGAACGTAATGCCATCGCGTATTGACCATATCAAAGAAAGGAATATTACAGTCTCTGTTTCGTCTTTTTCCCTCCAATAATAAATCCATATATCCATAGCCGGACACATATATATACGTGTGAATATCGTACAAATGATTGTGCTACCCTATGCTTCCACTGTTAAACAAACATGAATGGATCAACGATACGTGGATCCAAAACAATCCTACGACCAAATCACCATCATCAATAGTTCCCACTGGATCCCAATGTAAGTCTGGACCTGGCACAGGTTATGATACTGCCTCAGCCCTTAAAGCAACAGTTGTGCATAAAGACATGTTGTGATATTCCCTTAGCTAAGAGTATCCTCTTAAGAATCATCCCACATCGATAAAGTGTAACAGCAATGTATATCCCGTCAATCCCATTAGGAAGGATGAATACTGCACATGGAAAAAATCTGCTTTGTTGATGTTTCTCGATGTCGAACTCATTTTTCTCTCGGTCACTCGACATGATCCATTGGAAGACTTTCATGCATTCCCAATGTATGGTGGGTTGGTAGTGTTGTAATACGTATCTGTCTGTTAAATGAGGGCTACTTTGGAGCTCCCAAATGTGCTCCTCTTCTTGCTTGCTTGTAAGGGACTTGAGTCGTTCTTGAACACTACCTCGACACTAAAGCTCGAATATTCGACTCGCTTTGTCTCTTATGACTCCTCAATTTCCACTTTTCTCCTATAAGACAATTCTGGAATGGTACAGATCCTCTGTAACATCATATGATCTATCTTAAGGAAATGCTTAATATTTTCCCATCTGTCTCTTGGGTGGTTGATAGTGTCTGGACTCTTTTCACTGTGTGCCCAACTGTCACGACTGTTAGCCTTTATTGACTCCTTTGTAAATAGCTCATCACCCGCATACTATGTTTTTCACATGCTTCCCCCTCATGATCATGCTCATCATCGGTTCACTACTACTGTCTCCTCATATTGTGAATATATTTGCCATCCTTCTCCACTTGTTGGGACAATATGTTGTTCATCTGGTTTATCAAACTTGAATGCAATGGTGGACTACTATATACACTTGATTTCTCCATATTCTTTACATATGTCCTCACAGAGAGATCTATGGGCCTGTTGTGCAAGGAATTCTGCCTTGTCATTGGAATAATTTCATCAAGTTCCTTTCCAGGTACTTATAAGTGCTTTTGTAAAAAGTGGATGATTATCATATTCTTGTCATATAAGTGTTCAAATGTGTTTTATTTCTCACCATCTGTACTTTATTACTTTCCGAATCTTGTGGGTGCCTATTGAAAACAATATTGAAGAATATGTAAATCTATGATGCGAAGAGTCTCAACTATTCTTCCCTTGTTTATCCTTAGTATCACTAAGCATGAATGGTTAGGGTCTTAAAGTCCATAAAGATAAAAAATAGTCCTCTCCTTCTTATTTCATTCTTGCTATGAGTTTATTTCCTTTTTTCTTTCTTCCTCCATCAATCCTCTTCAACTCCTTCTTATTCATCACCCTTACGAGCAATTTATGTTTTTCACGCCCGATTTTGACTAGATGTACCACTACATTACAACTAGTTCCTTTCTCCATATAGTCGATAATTTAGATCTTATTATCTTGAAGATGTCAACATCTCCATCTAAGAACAAGGACACAATATTTTGCATGATTTTTTTATTCGGTCGGGATGAGTTGATGTAATGTTGGTGTAAAGGTCGTGAAATATTAAGTTTTCACATTCTAATTCAGCATAAAGGTACCAATTTAGACTTCCTGCATGGTTCTAAAATTTTAATATTCTAAAAGTAGGAAGCATCATGTTGTTCAAACCTTGTATTATAGCCTACGATACATAAATTTGAGAAAGGTAGAATCTAGGGTAACATCAATGTCTCCTTAACAGTGGCTGGCTACCCGGACTGAAGAACTCTCTCCTTATCAATCTCAGCAAAAAATGATCGGTGTGAGATGACTTGAATGAAGGTTGATTTTAGGCTAAGTATATATGCAAAGTTTGATTTGATTTAAGGGTGTTGTTGGATCAAAGGGAAAAGCGAGATTTTTGGAGTGCGAGGAATGAGGCCCCGATTTTGCGGAGAGATACGAATGAGGCAATGTTAGGCACTTGATTTGACACTTTAAATTTGAAGAAATGAGTTGAGAAAAGGTGAAGGGTTGAAGAGGGAGCAATAAACCCAAAGGATCCTCTCCAAATAGTGAAAACATAGAGAGTTGAAGTAAGCCTAGGTGAAAATATTTTGTAGTTCTAATGAATTCTACCTTTATCCTTGTTTTGTTTTAACTTAAGAAAAATAAGAAGGAAAATTGTATACATAAAACACCAGTGAACTTACATTTATAGAAAACATTATTAAGCAAAAATATTAAAAATAATCCCATAAGTCTTTCACCAAACCTAGTCTATTCCTTGCCAAGCGCGAGATGAATGTATAATGATGCTCAAAGCATTCCCAAAAGTCCAACCATGCTAATGGTGAAAAACCATAAGATAGACAAACAACAACTCATCCCAGCCTCCAAGGTCTGACTCACAAGTTTAAGATCTTTTCCAACAAATCTAATGAGAACTGCAAGAAAGTAGCGGTGGAACGACGCCTCTGTAAACTGGGCGGTTCATTCGGTTGCAATTCTGTCTGATGGATGAATCTACCTCCATGAAGGTAGAAAAATTTAACAAGGAGTATAAGATCATCGATTCATCCAGAATTGCATCATGATTTTGACATTTATGATAATGAAGTCCAGGCGCTCAAAAGCTTCATTGAAAAACGAGTGCAGGTCGTGATCCTTCAATGGTTGCGCCTGATTTCTCTATGCATCGCACCGGTTTGCGACGAATTTTGGAGGCCCTTCCCGTGTCCAAATTTTCTCCAAGTGGGCTTGTTGAAAGGTATGCCTATGCAATTTCCAACACAAGTGGAATTCTGAATTTTTATTTTCATTTGCCCTCCAAACTGATTTCTCCCAACAACACAGCCACATGTGTCAAAAAGTAAATAGGAAAAGGTTGTTTTAGGGTGTTTTTTGACCTCTGAAACTGAACTTTCTCAGCTTTCTTAGCCATAGGTAGGCATGCACATTTTCCATGAAAAAAATCAAAAATGTTGAGTTTTCATCAAAGGAGCCCCCAATCATAAGCGTGCGCCAAGTGAAAGCGCCGACACATAGGCAGTACGCTGTTTCGTAAATTTTCCAAAAATACAAAAAGGGTCCCAGAATTTTTGTTGGGTTGAGTGTCCTCCATTATGTGCTATCGCTTTTGGAACGAGAAGCCTCGGCGGAATGCGAAGTCTATCATGCCTTTTTAAGCCTTTGAGGCCTTCTTCAACTTGGCCTTCAAAATTTTGATTCTTGCTTTGCAAACATGATTTCTTGCCCAATAATGATTGGCCATGTGCCTCAACATGTTCTTTTCCGCGGTAGCCTTCTCAAACAGCTTTTCCAAATGAATATTTACCCTTTCAAGCCAAGTTTCACGATCAGCCTCAATCTCTGCTCGAAGTGATGTCATCTAGGTTTGCTCCTTTTGGCGACTTGCAGTTCTCCACGTATGTTTTGCAACTCCAAGATGGTTTACTTTGATCCTCTATTTCATTTGTTCTCTGCTCAAGGAATTTGATTATCCAACGGGCTCTTTACAATTTGAGGGACAAAGTATTTATTTACCGCATACTGTCTGAATGATCTCCTTGAACTTTGGGCTTGGTGAGCCCAAATCGGTGTCATCATCTGAATTGGGATAGAAATCTATCTCACTGCTCTCACAAGGCCTCTGTCATGTATTGGCCTCTTACCCTTTTCTTATTACCCTACTACCACCTGATGGGAAGCAAGGACATCACCACAGGGTGGAGATAATACTCGCTTGGCCCTGCGCAAACAACATACAGTGCCCCTACGATGGGTGACAAACACGCGGCACACTAATGGTGCGTAATCTCCCATGACCTTCCTATTTGATGTGAAGGTTCACTTGCCCTCATGGCTCATGGGTGCCTGAGATGTGAAGAACTCATGAAATGAAATCCTCCCATAGAGAGAAATGTCTGCCAAACCAAGCAAATTACAAAACCAAAATTTTGATGAGTGCAAAATGATGAATGCGCATTATCTTTAACAAGGTTTTCTTTACTAAGCTAGTCATCACTATTTGGCACATGAAGTGTGGAAGTTCATCATTCTCCTTATAGTGAGTGCATCGACAATCGTGTGATAAACCTCCCTCATGGCATCAGCCCTCACAGCTGGAAAATATTTGATAATGGTGCGCATCGAAGGCAGGTAATTCTTCGGGTACGAAAAGGAAAAAATACGGTGAGTTGTCTCAAAAAACACGAACGATGTATGACTCATGGTGTTCCCTGTCAACTTTCTGCCTTTTTTCCATTTATCTCAAACATTTTTGGAATACCGGTTGCTGAGGATAGACTACGATGTCGAGGTGAATATCCACCACTGCAGGTGACTCAGCCATTATGTAAAAACACAAACAATACAGCCAACTCATGGTGATCTTGGACTCTGCTTCGACCATCTCACAAAAGCGTATGAGGCTTGCTATTGAAAACATGTGATAGCAAGAGAGCAGGCACATGATTAAACCAAGTGGTAGGTTCTCCGTACATGTTTACCCCTCTTGTGAGGTCTCCTTAGTGCATGCAATTAGGTTTGAGAGTCTACTGCATGTTGCTATTCTGTCATAAGAGAATACTGTCTCCACTGTTGCAAAGTTTGTGTTGGTCTTAGATGAGTATGAGGAATTTTAGATATCTTTGATATTTTGTTGCCAAGTGTAGGAAAGTGTGTGAGGGACTATGAAGGGAGAGGGTAAGAGAATTTTGGGATGTTGCCAATTGGAATTTGGGGAATTAAAGGGGTTTTAAGGCCAGTCTCTAGGCTTTGGGATAGTAATTGGAGTTTGGTAATTTTGTAGCTGGGATTTGGGATAATGGGAATGTGGGATAGGGGTAGATGAATTTAGGGATATGGGGGATAGGAAATGGAGCTAATGGAATTAGAGAAACAATGAGGAAATAAAAAGTGAGGAGTGATGGCCACAAAAAAACTAATTTGCAGACCTAAACGATCATTTCTTGGCAGAAATAGGGTTTAATTTTATTAAATCCTCATAAAAGTCATAAAACCTGCGTTCATTAATGATAATGAGCTTGTGACTAACTTTAGACAGTGAGAAAGGGTGGGAAGTTTTGGATGAAATCATTGTGAAAATGGCGCGTGCGTGGCGCCATAAACCAACACGCCCGCGGCTCTGTGTGTCGGCGGTTTGTTTATTTCATTATTAGAGCGAAACCCAATGCGTACGGTTGCTCTTCTTGTACTCGACCAATGCGCACCACACCATTGCCGGCTGTGATGATTTTCTCTCTTTCGTTCTACACGACCCTTTCTTGCTCACTCTCTTCTTGGAAATAAATGAGCCCTTTGAAGGCATTAAAAGAAATGACTTATATGCCAAATGCTTTTAATTTTCCACTCTAAAAACCACTTTTTAATGTTTAACTTTGACACTTTTAACTACTGTTTAGCGATTTGCTTCATTTTGCCTCGATAATTTGCTTTGTTTATATGCAGAGTTGCGGTTGACAAGGTGACAGTTTGCAGTATATAAATGAGAGAACTTGAAATTACATTAAATTTATACATAAAAAGATAAAATTCACTATTTTTCTTCCAAAACGGAGTTTTGAAAAAAAATACATTTCTAGGAATATGATGATGAAATTTATTTAACGTGGAACTTTATTCAACCTCCTCATGCTTTCTTCAACCATTATTGGACCTTGAAGACCTTATTGATGAAACCCTAGACCTAATGAAAGCTGGAAACCACTGAAATGACTCTTACAAATTTGGACAAAAAGTGGTCACAGGATGATCTTGATGAAGAGTAGTCTAGCAAGGTAAAGGACATGTGAGGAAAAATGTGTAAAAGCCACTACCATTAGATTATCCATACTCCTAATAGAATGCATTCCATTGAACGGGACACCTGAATCTTGTTACCCAACGAAGAAATTTTAATCCTTGTGGAGGGATGAAGATACCGACACTAACACTATGAAGGTTTCCACTATCAATGCACTATCTCCCTCTTGAAATAATTATTGCTCATGATGCAGAGGCGAAGTTAAATGTTGAAATTCAACAGAAAAACTGTACACACTGGTATGGGATCACGGTGACACGGTAGTGGGTCCTAGCGATACATTGGTGTGAAGCCAATTATTCATTAAATTGGAAAATCCATTATAATATTAACATCTCATAACAACTTGTAATAGTTTACTAAGTGTGATAGACTTGTTGTCAATAATATGGGATTAGGGTCTAAGGATAGGCATGTGGGGTAGTTCTATTGTCGCAAGGTCGGGGAGGTTGTGAGATTTGTGGCACTGGTGTAGTGTAGGTGGGATAGTTTAACAAAACAGGTGAGTTAAAATTAGTTTAACTAATTCTAAACATTTAGTGAGCTAGTGGAAGATCAAGTGAATTAAAATAAATTTAATTCTGATAGTAGTCTACCAAGTATGAGATGATTCTCTATTTATAGTTACATACTAATTCTAGTGGATACCGATTCAGGACAAGGTTCAAGGCTAGTAAACTATCATTTTATTGTTTTTAGGCAAGTACAACACCAGTTGCAGTGTAAAAGCTGTGAAACCCATGCTGAATTATTGTACAATCAAGAAGGATGAATTTCTATTTTAATAGGGTTTAATTCTCTAGGTATTGCGTAAACGGGTTAGGATGAGGGTAGGATGATAATTGGCTATGTTTTTTGTCAATTTTCCTGGATGGGTATGAAAACAATTGGTAGAGTGTATGAGGTTGTGGTGATCACAAATACGGTACATATTGTTACATGGGTTACAGTAGCTGATTATACAATAAATATGGAGGGGTTTCGTGGGTGCTTTCCCCTGGGAGTCTCTGTTGTTATGTATTAATTTTCTTCTTTCTCATACATGTGATTGAGCGATAAATGTTTATATTCCGCAAATATTGTAGAAGGATTGATATCTTGTTTTTAGTACATTACATGATCGGATTAAGATCCATTGATATAATTTCTACATGGTATTATAGTTGTGTTCGAATATTTATACAAAACTGTACCGAGAACACGGGAATCACAATAGCGAGAGAGAGAATTGAGTTTGTGTTGAACAATATTCAAATTTGCGGATAGTTTCTTTGGAGCTAGGAAAGCGAGATCAAGATGTATTTTCAATGGATTGATACTTGAATATTCCACTCAAGGGAAGTTTGAATTATATTGCATGGAAGGACGGGATGGAGCGATGTTGGAGGACAATGGGTTGAAGGTGCGGGTAATGATGTTCCCAAGCCCATGTAATTCAACAGTGATGCATGGCGAGAAGAAGGTAACAAAGGCGAGGAGGATCTTGTTAGAGTGAGTTTCGAGATCATATTGTCCCGAGTCTCCATGGAAAGGAAACTCCATATGCTATGTGGAAGGCCTTGACGGTCTGTTTCCAAAAGCCGACGGTGACCACGAGAAAATCGACACTCAAGGACAAGCTCAAAGAAAATTAAAATGGAGAAGGGTGACACAATTTGAAATACTTGACCAAGTTCACTCAATGTCGGAGATGAGCTTGGAAGTGTGAGGATTTGGCGATGATGACTTGGTGGTATAACCTTCAGCCTTCGAAGTTGGCATAGGTACCGGAACTGCGTGAATGGGAGAAGTTGCAGTTGGGAGAAGCGACTATGGTTAGATTTGAGTACGAAGAAGTTTCGAAGGAACACCGAGGATGGATCGTCATCAGGGTGGGTGATGAGGAAGGTGTGCCTTGGTTGGTAAGAGCAAGAAGGTGAAGGAGGAAGTCCCATTCAGAAATACGAGACTAGAAAAATAGGAGGCAGAAGTAGCGTGACATATCAAAAGGTGAAATGTGTTCACGCCACGATCATGGACACTATGCAACAAATTTTCCACACAAAAGAAGAAGAACGACAAGAAGGCTCCCGGAGAAGCTACGACAAGTGAAGCTTTGGCCTCACAATTCGAGTTTGACTTCTCTCTCCTTCACGCGTAGGCGTCAGCATGATGGGATCTATGGTACTTGGATAGTGGAGCGTATTTCACAATATAGAAACAAATAACTCTTTAGTGACCGGAAGGTCTTGGATACTGTCGAGATGGGTGATGTGGGAGGTATAGCGCTACCGGGGATTGGTATAGTTACTTTCCGAAGATAGTCATGTAAGCCTTTCTTATTAAAATATGTCATGCATAGACAACCGAAAATTTGGTTTCAATAGATATGTTGGAGGATCTTGGATATGATGTGGTTTTTCGATGAAGGGGAAAGGCATTGTTGACTATAAACTCGAAACATAAGTAAAGAAGATTAGGGTTGTGCGACATTGAGTAGTAAGAAAGTAGGGAAGGTGGTGAGCGAGGATACAAGTGAGTTATGGCACGGAGATAGAGTCCATCTACCACGATTGCTTTTTTTTTTTTTGAGATCAGCCACAACGGATTTCTCACAGGGTCTTCCAAAGGGTACTCTTACGCGAGATAGACACATGCAGGGAATGTGCCATGGGGAGTATAATAAGGCCACCTTTCATGGGAAGGAGCGAAGCGAGGCGGAAATCCTTGAGAGAGTTGACTCGGATGTGTCTAGACCATTATCTATGCCTTCCACAACAAAGCCGCAGGTATTATGTGATTTTTATTCGATGATTTTTAAGAAAGTGTGGATCTTCTTTCCTACGGAAGAAAGATCGGAGTTTTCTCCAAGTTTTGTGATTCAAAGAGCGGTAGAGAAAAGATATAGGGAAGAAGGAGTGAAGGCTGCGAGGAGCAACAATGGTGGTGAGTATATCTCTAATGGATTCAATAACTTCTATGCCAAAGAAGAATTAGAATTGATTGCCTGTAACCCACAACATAATGGGGTTGTGGAAAGAAATAGAGATCCAATTGTGGAGAAGCACGAAGTACAATATTTACATGATCGAGGCCACTTCCATTGCATGCAATGGTAAGTTGGGAAACATACAACACAATGGTATTTGTGCGAACAGTCTTCATCGGATACTTGGCATGAGTACACCAAAGGAGGATTTTTTCGGGTAAGAAATCGGATGTTTCATATTTTAAAAAATTTTGGCTCAATTTATCTATTTCCATGTGACCAAATATGCACCGAGGAAGAAGCTAGAACCAACAATAGAGTTTGGGATGTTTTGGAGTACTGTTCCTCCACGGTGTTGGTGTATTTTCAGATAACGGATGAAATTTGTCGAGGACAGGTATTATATTTGATGAAGAGAAATCCATGTGATTGTCCACATGAGAGGGAGCTTGATTTGCATGTAGATGAGGAACTCTTGGTTCAGGGATGAGCCTCGAGATGTGGAGCAGCCTGAGATCATGGAGTGGGAAGAAACCCGGTGATAGCAAGAGCCATCCACCGGGAAATGGTGAGAAGCACACCGGGGAGGGTGACGAGGATTGATGCTGCTTTTAGATGTGACCAGAGCATGTAGTGCACCTACATCGGACGCGCGATGGAAGAGAAAGGTCCCCAGGGAAGGGTACTGCTTTGGATACACTTGACTCTTATGAGCGAGTGTGTGTGGCTTGAGAATCATCCCTTTTTTGAGGAAGCGATTGCAACAACCAACATTGGTTGATGCCATGAATTCGAAGGTATGACTCCATTATCAAAAATAGTGCATGAGTAGTCCCGAACCGGTGGGGGAATCATTGGTTGGATCGGAGTGGATCTGACTGACAGAGAATAAGAGTTTGGAGAAATACAACTCTATATTTGTGTCTTTGGGGATTCTCTCATGAGAATAGAAGTTGACTATGAGAGACTTTTTGCCTTTGTGGTTGCCGAAAGTACTCATTGATTAGATATATCTTTTCACTCTCGGTCACAGATGGGATGGAGATACATCGGATGGATGTAAAAACGACCTTGCTCAATGGATTGTGAGAAGGAAGCATGGATTAATGACCCGCAAGGTTTGAGGACCTTTGACGAAGAAGTCACATGTGTGTAGACTCAAAGAGAGCATTGTATAGGCCCTAAGCAAGCACCTCATGCTTGGTACACCGGGGATCCAACGACTATTTCACCGGGGTTGAGCTTCACAAAGTGAAGCGGATGCGAACTATATCATATTGTGGTTGATGGTAAGCTTTTGATTGTTGTACTTTATGTAGATGATCTTACATTGAAATGAGGTAATGAGTAGCTCATAACTTCTTGCAAGGATGCTACAAAGTTTGGGATGAAGACATCAGGGCTCTTGCATTATTTCCTTCGACGATATGGAAAAGATGAGGCATATTTGTATCCTGGGGAAAGTATGCCAAGAGATTAAGGAAGTTCGCATGGAGGGGGCGGCAAACCCATGGAACTCCTCTTGCCTTGCGAGGAAAAATGGAGGAAGGAGGATGTTACTTAAAAGTGAGGTAGTGTATGCTATTGTTTACGGGGGAAGCTTGTGGGTTTATATGTATTTGGTAGACACATGATGAAATGCTACACGGTTAACCGACTTAGTCAAGCTATGGTTAAGCCTACAGAGAGAGAGCTCTTTTGGAAGGCGAGGAAGCATGTGTTGAGATATCTCACGGGCACTACGGAGTATGGATTATGGTACATACGGACAAGGGAGTGAAGATTTAGGCATCACGTGCGGTTGGGAAAGGTAGTCCATCGGATAGGAAGAGCACATAAGGGGCATCTTCAACATGAGATCGACAACACATTTTATTGGTACAACGGGAAGCGAGAGATGGGTTGCACTCAATTCGAGAAGAGAGCGATTACACCAACGGTTAGTTATGTTGCATATGAGGGCCATAAGGATGAGGAAAGATACTTGTGTTGGCAATATGATCTTTGAGTGTTGTCCTTGATGGCAACCCTGCGAATGAAGATGAACATGAGCTTGTTGACATGTGTTGTCCTTGATGGCAAACCACCTGATAGAGTTATTCTTGGTTATTGATGGACTTGAAGCGGTGAAAGAGTCAAAACATTTCGATCTATGATAAAGGTATCTCAAGGCATACGCGGATATGTCGAGGGGAAGTCGCGTATGCACCACGAGAAAAACGTGCCAGAAGTCGTGTATGAGCAAAAGCGCTCATAAAAATTACAAAACCGAGGGGTCACACCACCATGGTATTGACCCATTGTATTGGGTAATGATTAGATGCAAGTAGCCCAAGTCAGGAATACCATCGGAAGTAATGTAGTTTTGGGCTCATGGTAATTGCTTTGGCTCTTGAGTATGAAAAGATAAACCTATATAGGGGGAGAAGAATTTCATTATGCCAAATCATGGTGTGGGTGCAAGATGTCTGAGAGCTTGAATGAATGCTTCTCTACACGGTAGATCTGAATGGAAAGGGTTACCGCAGGCAGTAAATACGAGGTGTATGATGCACCAATGATGAAGAAGGGATCTAGATGCAGAAATGTGCTTGTATTTGCTAGATGTTGTTTATGGAATGATTAGATCCAAAGAAGAGGCGAACATGCATGCGAGTGAAGGGTTAATACGTATGAAAATGTCTACATTGCAGGAAGGAAATGCAATGACCTAAATTTCTAAAGAACCATCACATGATTCGCGAAAGAAGGAAGCAAGTATATCTGGCGGCCATTTTGAAAGAAAAGCGCTTATCGCAATTAAATTGATTCTGTAATAATATGCGGAAGTATCTGTTGGTTTGTGTGAATGGAAGCGGCGTATATCGCACGACATGGGTGAAGTCGCCCGGCGTATTATGCAAACTAGGTTTGCTGATACGTAGTAAAATGGCTGCAGTCTATTACCTTTGTATTCTTCCACTATGTATTCTCTTGTCTGATTATACCACATCAGTTTAGTTGGTATGATTGAGTTTAAATGTATGAAGGGGTCCGATCTGAAAATATGATGAAACGTGGCCTACAAGTATTGTTCTATTGAAGTTGTTGAATCCCGATGTAGAAAATTGATGAAGCAGTAGTCCCGACGAGGTGCGGGGGGTTGTAGCCTTGTCGGGGGGGTTGTAGCTCCCTTCCGGGGTGAGGGGTTGTCGCGAGATCGAGAGGTCGTAGCTCCCCCTTCCGGGAGAGGGGTTTGTGCGCGAGAGTCGGGGGGGGGGGTTGGAGCTCCCTTCCGAGGAGAGAAATTTGTGCTTGAGCGCGAGTGGGTGCAGTGTCTTTGATAGAGATGCTGACACATATGTTGTAAGATGTTTTCTCTATAATAAAAAATATTGAGAGAATTTGAGCAAGTAGCAGTGGTGGTTTTCTCGACTTAGGTTTCCACCTAAAATCCTGGTGTTCATGTGATGCTTTGTGTGATGGTTTATTAGGGCTAGCCTTCTTTACTTTTGTATTCTTTACATTTATTGAATTTACGATGAATAAATGATGGAATGGTTTAAGTGAAGAATTAATGACATAATTGATTCTGTGTATCTGTAGAGTTTGATAAAAGAGATATCGTATCTTGTAGGTGTCTTGGTAAATGGTTGGAAATGAAAGTAAGTTTTGAATATCACGTAAATCTTTGATTCACCCCCCCTCTGGAGTATTTTCCCAACAATTAGTATCGGGCGGTTTGCGGGGAAGCTTGATCGCTTGAAGAAGTCCGTCGCAATGGGAAATCCAGAAGGAGTGATATCTATAAAACCACCTCTATTCAATGGAAGCAATGCGAAGTATTACCGGAAGGTACGAACAAGCGTATACATAAGAATGCTTGAGTGCCGGATGTATGAGCAATCGTGGAAGAAGGCTATCAATACCGAAGCAAGTATTCCTACGTGCGGTGAAGAAGGAAAAAGTATGGAAACCAATACCGAAAAGCGATGAAGTATCCTGGTGGGAAGCATGTACGAATCGAAATTTTCTAAAAGTGATGCGACTACATTAGAAAGAGCCACAAGGAAATATGGGACAAAATCATTAGAACGGAAGGAGATGCAAGGTAAAAAATGCAAAACTCAAATACAGAATTGAATATGAAAATTTGAGAGATGCATAGTGATGAAAGTGTTGCCGGTTCTTCCTTCGTCTAGATGATGTTGTAAATCGAATGAGAAATTTGGGTGAAACCATAATGATACTACTGCGGTGGAAAAAAGTCTTAAGATCCTTGACTTCAAAATTTGACTCTAAAGTCTAGGCTATTGAAGAAAGGCAAGATGCGCAAACTCTTACTATTGTTCCAATTACACATGGTATGCAGATACTTTTGAAATGAGACAAGGAGGTCCTTCTCAAATCAAAGAAGCTGCTTTTAGGTATACGCAGAGGGAAAAGAAAAGGAAGTCGGTCGAAGAATCCGACTGCATATCCGTTAGAAGAAGCGAATTTCGTGAGAAAACTCAACTAGGACGGAAGATTCAAAGGTAAGCTTGCTTTCCGATTTTTGGTATGGAAAGGTTGGTCATTATGCTTCTAAAATATCATATAAGGAAAAGAAGTAATGAAGAATGAAGGCCGATCTGGCTCTAAGAAAAGTTACTACATACTAGTAAGAAACGATGATGGGTCATCGGATAGTCGAGGAAGAAGAATATGAAGAAGGTCTTAGACTTCTCGTGGCATTTGAACAAAAAGGAAGAAAAGGATAATTTTATGGATGCTCTGAGAGGAAGCCATTTTCTTGGAAAACAATCAACTCAAACTACGCCAGAAGATTATAAAATTCTCTTAGAAGAACAAAAGATAATCGAGAGAGACCATTGAAAAGCGACTTGAAGAAAGCAAAGAACCATATTGAAAAAGCGGAATGTGAAGTGGTAAGTCAAAAGAAGTTGAGAAAGCAAAGACCTTGAATCTTGGATTTGCTAAAGGATCAAAACTTTAGATGAGATTATCAAGAATTACAACGTTCTCCTCTTATACGAACGGTCTTGGATATACGAAGAATCTTCAGAAGCTTCGGCACCAAAATATCTAAAAGCAGCTACGGTGGTTTACTACATTCGCTTAACTCAACAAGGGAATAAGGTCTCTCGACGGGATAATGTAATTCAAGGAACACTAAGGATAACACCAGGCCTTTACCCAACGGGGTAAATTCAAATAGAAGATTTCATGATCGCAGAAATTTCTACTTCAATAGGCAATGTTTCACATGTCACAATTTTTGTCATAAAAGTTTGTTGTGTATTTGCATATAAAACCATCACATGAAAGAGAAGCAGAAAAGGGTTGGATGCGAACCAAAGAAGAATACCTATAACAACTTTTCTCCTCTTCAGTGGGGATTGAATGTGCCATGCAATAACTTTGACACATGAAGAATCTGAATACGAGAACAAGATCCGACCAAAAGAACATGTTCCCTCAGGCTCTAAAGTGTGGAAAAAGAAAGAACCACGGATTGAAAATTGTGAGATAACGTATTTCGAAGGTGAAGAAAATCAATAGTATATCGATAGTGGGTATTCAAGACACATGACGGGTGACAAAAGCAAACTTCTTTCATATAATGCTCTGAAAAAAAGTTACTTTTGGAAATGATGCTCACCATATAATTAAAGGAAAGGAGTCGATGTTCTAAAAGAAAGGTGAGGCTAAAGATATCATGTATGTGGATGGATTGAGGCATAACACCAGTAGGTGTAAGTCAAATGTGTGATCGAGAGCAGTTGCTTTTGGTTCAAAGAATGTGTGGTTCGTGATGCAGTACGATAAGGGTATTATAAAAGGAAAAATCCAGCTTAAACATATATCTTGAAGGGCTACAGAGATCAATATTACAATCTTGAGAAGAAAAATTAGCTACTTTAGAAGGTGAGAGACCGTAAAACATATAAAATCAACAAAGCAAGCGGAGACTTCAAAAATTCGTAGGTGATCTTCCCAATCTTAATCACGAGAAAGTATCGTATGCCGATCTTGTCAATTCGGTGGCTTCGAACTAAGAGTACGGTTTAATGCTAAAGAAGGATCATCGGAAAGTAAGCCTCTTGAACTCATTCACTGCGACATATGTGGACACAAGAAAAGACACCACGTGAGAAGAATGCTATGTCTTGTTCGTCGATTTATTACTCTAGAATGTCATGGATCGGGTTCATTAAACACAAGGGTAGACGTTTGAAAATTTCTGAGCAGGCACGGCTGAAAATACGGTGGATCTAAAGGTAAATTAATCTCCGTGCGATCGAGAGGAGAATATGTGTCAGGTAGTTGTGGATTTTTGTGAACAGCATGGCAAAGACAATTCTGCGCGGTGGCACTCCACAACAAAATGGCGTAGCGAAGAATGAATAGAACAATTCAACAAATGGCTAGAGCTATGATTGATGATTACGGAACACCTCACACTTTACGGGGTGACATGCCATATAGCGACAAACACGTTACTCCCTTAGCTCATGTTGGAGTGGCAGGTGATAAAACTCCATGTGAACTACGGTATGGTAAATCTCCCTCAGTAAAGCATTTAGAGTTTTTTGGAAGCAAATGCTTTATCAAAATAATGAAGAAAGTGAAAAACAGCAGGTCGAACCTAGATCAGATAAAGAATTTTCATGGTTACTCATCTTGAAGCAAGACATACAAATATTATAATAAAAGCTTCAAAAGATTGTTGAATGTATTGATGTTGTTATTGATGAGTCTCCTGTGACTCCTAAAGAAGAAAAAAGAAACAAACAACGAAGAAGATGATGATGACTTATGGCCTTCTACATTTGATATAGACGATTCCAGATCCAATGATGAACGAAATGCCGATCTGTACGAAAAAGCTCATCTAGATAACTGTTCAAAGAATCATGCGAATCTCCAAATCTTCAGAACGAGGTAGAATTATACGAACAAGGAGAACTCTTGTGGGATCTTCTGGTCATGTGGCACTTCTATCCGCAATTGAGCCTCAGTATCAGTAAATGGCAGATGAATGTTGGAGGCAAGCCATGGATGAAGAACTTGTTAATGGGTGAAAAATGACACTTGGGATTTGGTACCAAGACCTCATGATAAAAATGTCATTTAGACCTAGTGGATTTTCAAAAACAAGTTAAATGAGAATGGGGATATTGTAGCTCAGCTGTTGGTTTACAAGGTATATAAAGCAGAAAGGTATAGACTTTGAAGAAACTTTTGCTCTGTAGCTAGACTTGAAGCCATAAGAATGTTTCTTGCTTTTTCAAGTTATCGACAAATCAAAAGTTTATCAAATGGATGTTAAATACGCTTTTCTTAACGGTGATCTAGAAAGTATATATAGAACAAGCGGAAGGATTCATTTTTGAGGAAATAATGCAAATCTTGTTGTAGACTTAAAAAGGCTCTATATGAGTCTCAAAGAAAACAGCTCCAAGGGCTTGGTATTATCGTCTGGACAAATATCTTCATCAACGAGGATTTTCAAAAGAATCCTGGCAGCGGCCAACTTATACTGAAAAGTTGAAAATGATAAACTATTGATTGTGGTTGTATATGTTGATGATATCATTTTTAAGAATACAACGAAGAATCTTTGGTCAAAATTTTGCTTAATCATCGCATTAAAATTTGAAATGTCTTTGCTTGGGGAACTAACATTCTTTCTTGGCTTTAGGTGCATCCGTTACCGAGATGGTATATTCCTATCACAAGCCAAATATCTTAAGAAAATTCTGAAGAAGTATGGCATGGAAGAATGCAAACTTGTAAGTACACGGAAGTGATAACGGATGCAATCTCGGTTCCCGGATGATTCTCCCCACGGTGAATCAACGAATACGAATCGATGGCAGGAGTTTACTTTATCTCTTGGGACTAGACAGGACATTATGTCTTTGTTGGGATTGTTGGACGATTCCAAGCTAATCCAAAAAGTCTCATCTTGTTTTGTTAAAAGAATATTCAAATATCTTCAAGGAACTCAAGACTTTGGTCTATGGTATCCAAGAATGCGATCTTGCTCTTCATGCCACAACGATGCGATTGGGGTACGAAAGTGTTGATGATTGAAAAAGCACTAGTGGTGGTGCATTCTACATGGGGCCCCGGTTAGTATCTTGGTTCAGCAAGAAGCAAAATTCTATTGCCTTATCTCGTAAACGAGAATATGGCGCAACGTGTTTGTTACCTCAGCTCCTTTGGATGATACAAATATACAATTTTCAAATCAAATGTCTCCTCCTGTCCCCATTAAGTGTGACAATACAAGTGCCATCGGTATTTCAAAGAATCACATTATGCATTCAAAAGACCAAGCACATTCCCATCAAATGTCCTTCTTACGACAGTGCTTGAGCAAACGATGGGGGTGGAGTATGTTCCCTCAAAGAACAGTTGTTGATATCTTTTACCAAACCTACTTGCCTGAGGAAGCGTTGAGGTATCTAAAGACGAAGTTGGGAGTGTTCTACGCGATCAAAGAACAAATCTGCATAAGTTTAGAATATGGCGGTGGATACGCGGGTTTCATGAAACACGGTCGCATGTATACGCAGTTCACCTGAAAACAGCATTGTATGGAGTTGTGACAATTTTCTTGCCAGGTGACTCTCTTCGTACATTTGCAGTCAACATTTAGTATCTACGATCTTGTTTGGTATAATACGATGGGTGTTCAGTTCTCATAATTCTTTTCTCATGTTTTGATAAGATGCCTTGATGATTTGTTGGTGAAAGTGTTAGGATGCACAAACTAAGGAGCCTTAGTCATGTATGGAAAGGATACTTGGATGCACGGTTAGGGGGAGCTTTAGCTTTCTTCAAGGAAATATAATGCAGTGGTGGCATTATGATGGTTGAAATTTGTTCTCTTTCTTGAGAACTTTCTGGTGTTGGTTATGAAGTCATATTTGTATTTTGATGCAAAGGTCATGTTGAGACCCATGATGTAAAATTGTATAAATTTCAGTCATGTAAAGGACTTGTCAAATTTTGTAAACCCACTTGGTTGGAGTGGCCCCGATCAAATTTGTAAACCCACTTGGTTGGGTGATTGAGTCTCATATGTAAATCCACTTGGTTGGATGTTCTAATTGTAAATATGAGTCATTTGGTGATAGGAAATTCATAAAGTCATGTACTCCATTGGAAATGTTTGAAGATTAGGCATGAACTCGGGGGGAGCTTGGTGCTTGGGTATATATGAATCCTGCCCGAATGCTTCTTCCACATGAGGAAAAAAGGGAGAGTATGTTGGTTTGCGGTCAGCCTTACACGCGGTGTCAAAGAGGTGACATGGTGTTGAATGAAGAAGAATGGTGCCATTGTATTCTTTATGTACCTATATACTTTGTGGTAGCAAACACCATCGTGGTTGCCATCAAGTCCAAAGGGGAGATTGTTGGCAATATGATGCGCCGAGTTTTATCGCCCCAGTGGCAACCCTCTGAATAAAGATGGGAGCATGAGCTTGATGACATGTGTTGTCATACAGCACAGCAAACCACACAGAGGCAGTGTGCGGTTGATGGACTTGAAGGCGGTGAAGAAATTCAACATGCTAAATCTATGATAAAGTATGTCTCAAGGCATGCGCGGATGTGTCAAGGGAGTCGCGTATGCACGCGGGGAAGGAACGTGCCAGAGTCGCGTGGGCAGCCGCTCATAAAGTACCAAAACCGGGGGTCACCACCATGGTGTTGACCCATTGTATTGGAGTAATGATTCGTCTAAATGACCACGATCCCGGGGAATACCATCGGAAGTAATGTGATTTTTGGGCTCATGGTATTGCTTTGGCTCATGGTATTGAAAAGGTAAACCTATATATAAGGAGAAGAATTTCATTATGCAAATCATGAGTGTGGGTGCACCAAAGATGTCTAAGCTTGAATGAATACTTCTCTACGAGTAGATCTGAATGGGAAAGGGTTACACTTGAACGATAAATGCGAGTGTGTGATATGACGATGAAGAAGGGGATCTGAATCTGAAATATGCTTGTATTTGCTAGATACATTTATGGAATGATTAGATCCAAGAAGGCGAACATACGTAAAGTGAAGGAGTTAAGTGACGATGCCTCATTACGAAGAAAATGCAATGACCCTGAGTTGCGAAGAACCATACGCTAGTTCGCGAAGAAGCAGCTGACGTATACGCGGCTTCGCTGAAAGAAAAGCGCGTATGCGCAATTAGAGAAATTGGTTCTGTAATATGTACATAAGTATACGTTGGTTGTGTGAATGGAAAGCGCGTATATACGCGACGTAGTCAGAGTGAGCGGCGTGTACAAACTAGGGTTGCTAGAGTACGTGGTAGAAATGAGTAGGTCTCTGTTCTCTTGTATTATTTTTCTTGTGTTCTCTTGTTACTAGGTTGTCTGCATCAGTTTGGTTGTAGTTGAGTTTAAATGTATAAGAAGAGGTCAGTCTGAAAATATGATGAAACGTGGCCTGCAAGTATGTTCCTATTGAAGTTGTTGGATCGATGTAAAGAAAATTGATGAAACGTGGTCGAAGGGGTCTTTGAGGTTGTGTATACAGTTGTAACTCCCTTCCGGAGTGAGGGTACAGTACTTGAGATTAGGGTCGTAACTCCCTTCCGGGGGAGAAGCTGGTAAACGAGTCGAGAGGTTGGAGCTCCCCTTCCGGGGAGAGGCTAATCGCAGCGCGAGGTGGGTACTGCGTGCGTGAAGTACGCACCAGCCACATATGTTGTAAGATGTTTCTCTATAATAAAATATTGGAGAGAAGGGTGCGAGCAAGCTGCGGTGGTTTTCTCCCGAAACTTGGGTTTCCACCTAAAAATCACAGTGTTCATGTGTGATGGCATGTGATGGTTTATTAGGCTAACTTCTTGCACACATGTTCTTTATTTATTGAATTACGATGAATAAATGATGGAATGGTTTAAGTGAAGAATTAATGACATAATTGATTCTCTTATATCTGTGAAAAAAAGAGTTTGATAAAGGTATCGCATATATCATGGAAGTCTTCACAAGGAAAGTAGCGTATGGAGTTTTGAAAGTAAAAGAAAAGTAAAAAGTTTTGAATATCTTTGTAAATAAGTTGCCCCTCTCGATGTTTTTAACAACATTGAACATTGCAGTCATCAGATGAATCGAAGAATATTGTTATGATAAACATTTGTATGGCTCGTTTAATCCATTATTCCATGACAGTCAAGCATATTGACATCGGTACACTATCTCGAGAGATTATGGTTCAAAGTGCAGCTATTGTTGCATCATTCAGTGATTAGAATGAATATATTGATGAAAAGTCTTGAAATAAAGATACCATGACGAGGAGGCTAAAAATTGTAAATAATCACTGTTATGGGAAGTGTGTATTCAATAAAATGCAAACACACAGTGTAGGATCGTCTAGGTAATAGGCCCTAGCAATAAGTAGGCGTGCAAGCCAATTTTTTAAATAAGTGGAAAATTAGTATAATCTTATCTCATAGCAACTTGTAATAGTTAACTAAGTGTGTGATGAACTTGGTTAGCTTAGCAACCAATTCCGAGTTGGGGTCTAAGGATAGGCATGTAAGTGATTCTATTATTAACGGGGAGTTGAGTTATGATTGTAGCACTAGTGTAGTGTGGCTAGGATCGGATTAACTCACAATTTGAGTTGAAATCAATTTAACTAGTTCTCACTATTTGATGAAGGCTAGTGGAAGATGAAGTGAATTAAAATAGATTTAATTCACTGGTAGTGATCTACGAGTAGTGATGATTCTACTATTTATATATGCATGCATGCTAATTCTAGTGGAGACAGTTGAGACAAGGGTTCACGACTAGTAAACTATCGATTGTATTTTTAGGCAAAAAGTTTGCCAGTGCAATTATAAAAACCATGGGGAAGACCATGATGAATTGCGCAATCAAGGAAGGAGCTGAATTTCTTATTTAATAGGGTTTTAATTCTCTATGGATTGCGTAAGCGAGCTAGGCTAATAATTGGTTATGTGTTTGTATAATTTTGCCTAGATCGGTGTGAATCAATTGGTAGAGTGTATGAGATTGTGGTGATCACAAATACATTATATTGTTTCATGATTCCTTAGTTGATTATACAATAAAGATGGAGGGGTTTTGGCTTGATTTGTTTCAGGAATGTATGGTGTTGTGTATGTTGATTTACTTCTTTCTCTTGCTTTCATGTGATTGAATAATCATGTTTTATATTCTACGTGTTGTGGAAAGTTGATATATTGTTGGTACATTACATGATCGGATTGAATCCATTGATAAATTTATACATGGTATTATAGTTTTGTTAGAGATTTTCTACATTAGAAAGCTAAGACAAGAAGTAATTATTATTGTGGCCTCTTCTGAGGATGCTCCCATAGTTTTGGTTGTTATCAACGCAAGCATGGATGGCTTGAGATCCCAACTAAATTTTTTCCTTAAGCGCCCCACCCTAGAAATAAAGTAAACTATCAAACATGTTGTACATAGTTTTCATTTTTTGAAGTAGCAAAAAAATCATCTAATTTGAAAAGTGTTGATTCGAGAATACACCTTTTTTTAGTATATCTTTTACCCTTTATATTTTCTTATGTATCAAGTATGAATAATTTTTTTAAATGTTAATTATTTTCGTACTAGCTGAAAAGTGTTGATGCAACATCAACCTTTAGTTTTTTTTAAGGTCTTATTTTTTACACTTGATTTTCTAATGTATTAAATGGATTTATTTTTAATGTTGGTGATTTCCTCCTGGATTTGACGTCAACAAATTTTCAGTATATTTTTGACATTTGATTTCCATGTCCTAAAATGCTATAATTTTCTGAAAATGTTGAAATTTTAACTATTTTTGAAGTTGTCTTATTATTGTTCTTTTGTCCTAAATGTTTTTTTAAAGGTTTTCCAAATATGTGCCTTTTGTTTTCCTTCTTGAATGTTTTTTTTTTTTGTAATGAAAATTTTAACAATTTTTTAAATTAAAACAAATTAACAACATTAATATTTTCTAAAGTTGAACTTCTTTTGCTATATTTACTATGTTATCAGTTAATATTTCGTACACAAAATAATTGTCATGGTTTTCAAACTTTTAGTAAGTTGTAGGTAATTACCCGAATGCGGATTATCCGCGTTGTCATAAAACAATGATTCCATTTCCGAATCCCAATGGAATCCATCTTTAGGACAAGAAGTGAGCGAATGAAATGAGTGCATGAGATCAAGGTTTAAAATAATTTTCACTGATAATAATTTTAAACATTAAAAGAAAAATACACATTTTGCATATAAATATAATTAAAAAATACATGTTTCAAAACTTTCCTCAATATTTTATCGTAGGTTTTAGAAAAAAAAAGAATTAAAAATTAAAAAGTACGCAAATTTTATGAATTTTTTATCCACAAATGATGAGATTTGATCATTTTTTTTCTTTAAAAAAAAAATGATTCACATAAAATTTCAAATTAATATATATATATATATATATATATATATATATATATATATATATATATATAATTCATATTAAAAACTAAAAATAAAAACATTAAAAAAATTTTAAAATAAAAAACAAATAATAATAATAATAAAACAATGAAAAAAAAATAATTAAAAAACATTAAAATAAAAATAAAAAAAATTCAAAAAACACATTCAAAAAACAATTTTTTAAATATATAAAAAAGGAAGCCTGAGCCTATGCCCAGAATCCGTGAGGCCGTGATTTTGTATTTTTGTATTTATATATTGATTTATTTTTTTAATTTTTAATTATTTTATTTTAATGTTTTGTTAATTGTTTTTTGAATGGTTTTTTTCTTAATTCTTTTTAATGTTTTTAATTTATTTTGAGATATATTATTTATTTATTTGCTGCTAATGTGTTTTTTAATTAATTATCCAATCATTTAAAGTTATTGTTTATTATTTTATTTTTCTCTTTTTGGTCATTTTTATTTTAATTTAAATTATGGATTTAAATATTTTTGTTTTTATTTAGTTCATTTAATTTTTAAGTGAATTATTATTATTATTTATGATGTCCTTTTAATATTTTTTTATATTTGATGTCATGTTGTTATCTATTTTTATGTTTTAATATATATATAATTTTAAAAAGAAAGTATTCTTAGTATAATGACTCTTTCATTTGCTTGTTCATTTATAGTCATAAAATTTTTCCATAATACCATGTTTGGAAATATGTTGAAAACTTAAAGGATTTTTATAGTCATGATCTTTGGTTTTAATTTCATAGTTGAAAAATTTATCAAAATTTTACAGATTTTTCTAAGCCATGATATTTTATCTTTAATGTTATAGTTGAAAATAATTATAAAGTATTTTTTCTTTAACATCATGGCTAAAATTGTTGGAAATTTTAAGACTTCTGGAGAGACATGATATTTTACTTTTAATGTCATGCTTAAAAGTAGTTTTAGCAATTTTATAGGCTTTTTGAGAGACATGATATTTTATCTTTAATGTCATGCCTAAAAATTGTTGGAAAGACTTCGGAGAGACATGATATTTTACCTTTAATGTCATGCCTAAAAAGTAGTTGTAATTTTAAGGCTTTTGAGAGTTATGAGTACCTTTATCTTTATTGTCATTATTAAAAAATGTGATAAATTTACCCCACATTATTCCAACATCGAAAAAATTTCGTTTTCAAGGTGTTTTTTGCATAAAAATTTTGGTTTTTCACCGTCATTTTAAAATGTGGAAAAATATACTGATCTTTTTATGTTCTCGTTTGATAGTTTGCTTTGTATGGAAGCAGTCGTGTGCCTATGTCCTACCAACTCACAGAGAGAGGCTTGTGACTTGCTTTGTTCATTGCCAAATTGGCATCCAGAAGTACGAAGAGCTTACAACCTATCTTCTATATCTTTCCTTCACTTACACGTGGGTGCTTATGATTTTTGGTCTAAGGAGGGGAGTGACGTGCACTTAGGGACCATGTATTCTCACCGTTCGTCAAAAAGTTTTTCGGGATTCATCTTCCTGCACACTTCCCAAAGCAATAAAATATGCAGAGGAATACACTAATTCTTCATAAAGGGAGATGCACCAACGTGTGTCAATCGTGCCTTCCCAAATTTTTCCACTTCAACAAATTTGGCCCAAAGGATACACAACCATAGACTGTCGACAAATAATAATTAGAGCTAATAATAGAAATGATTTTCCTTAATTCCTAAGTGTTTGTAACTACTTCGATAGAATCCTAATGTAACTATTCTTCTATACATCAATCAAACCCCTTTTCCAAAAAAGAAATTAAACATTCGATTTTATTTTAATTGTTATTATCTAATTATTTATTTGGTGTGCTATACAATACAATAAACCCTGTATATCTCCCATAACACTTATGTCTTCGCAAATCCAAGTGTTCACATATTAATGCTAATAATACTCTGGTGGCTGAGAATTCAATGAACCGTGTGTCATAAATACATAATTTAACGATTATGGTCCACTTTATCCTTTGCTTGTCAAGCGTACTTAATTCAAACCTCGCTTAAACGACAGTAGATCTTTTGGTGCCAAAGAATTTTATCTTACACCGCACACATGAAGCAACAATATTTCGACTAACCTCGATGTACATGTGGAAAGCAACCCTAGCCACAAGATATCCAACATCGAAGATGTAATCGTAGATTTACGATTGTAGCCTTCGCTTCTCGCGTGAAATGAAATTTTCTTAAAGCTTTTATCAGTGCGCTTTCGCGTATCATGCCCGCTCAGAAAAAAACATTCTCTCGTTAAAAGTTATGAGAGCGCCGTTACGCATGTGCAGGATCCGAGATCTACTACATTAGCACTATTGCTGGAAATTTACTCGTGGAGTCCATCTAATAATGGAAGATTTCATTCTTCATTTCGTCCATGTCAACTGAGATTCCCGTGCTTGTGAACCGACGACCTTGGGCTCATCGTACGAGCCTCTTAACGCCTCGACTCTATGTCGTGACTTTACAGCGATCCTTGTTATCGAAAGTGCTTGAACACTCAACGCAACCCATACTGATATATAACAACCGGCTCTAGATCCATCTTGACTCGAATCTATCAAGTGTGCGAGAGGGATCTGATCCGTCGAGGTGAAACACCTCCCTTTTTCGGTGGCAAAACTTGAGAGAAGGGGTTTTCACCTCGAAAGGGCCCGATCTCTCTCGCTCTCTAATAGATTTGGGATTAAGATGAATCTAGGTTGGTTATATAATACTTGATATAATATCTCCTCCATTTTTATACTATGTGGTTCTTTCTTATTCCCTCTCTCTTATCTCACCCCAAACACACGCACTCTCTCCCACACATCTATCTCTCTCTTCTTCCCTCCCTCCTTCTCTGCGCCCTCTCTCTCTTCCCCTCACGTCTTTCTCTTTCTCCCAATCTCCTCTCTCTCCTCACTCTCTCTTTCCTTCGCTCCCTTGTCACTCCCCCTCTCTCTCCCTCCTCCCTCCCTCTATGTCTTTCTTATTCCTTCCTCTCTCTCTCCCCCTCCACGTCCATCTCTTTTCTTTCTTTCTCTCTTAAGTCATATTTCTCCCTTTCTCTCTCTTATGTCTCTCTCCCCTTCTAACTCTATCCACTATCTCCCCTCCCTTCTCTCTCTCTCTCTCTCTCCCCTCCATCTTTGTGTATCCCTTTCTCTCTCTTCCCTCCCTCTCCTCTCTCCTATCTACTCTCTCTCTCCATCTCTCCCTCGTCACTCTCGTTCTCTCCACCTCTATCTCTATATGTCTTTGTTATTTCTCCCTCTCTCTCTCCCCTCCAACCATCTCATCTCTCTCTCTCTCTCTCTCACTTATTGATCTCCCCTCCTTCTCTCCCACTCCCCTTGTTACTCTCTCTCTCTGCCCTCCAAAGTTGTCCACTATCTCTCCCTCTTCCCCCTCCCCTCTTCCCTTCACTTTTCTTGCTATTATCACTTGGATCCTTGGTTAAACCTTGGTTTAAAATTTCGATGGAAAAAGTAGTGGTGAGGATGGAGGGTTTAGATATATCTCAAAAGTAATTATAACTTTTTTTCCTTTTAGCTTTAATTTAAAAAATGTTATTAAATTAAAAGTAAATTAAAATGTTTCTTTTATGAAATAAGTTATCGTGTTTTTGGCATGTGGTATCAGTATAAAGCCATGGTATTGTAACAAAGCCTGTTTTCAAGTTAATCATGTCCATGGTAAAGCTCGTGAATATCCATGGTTAAGAATCTTGTCATAATGTTATAAAATATTTTAATTGTGAAACAAGTGATGATTTTTTGACATGTGAGTATAGATAAGCCATGGTATTAGTCTAGATTATTATAACAAAACGTATTCACAAGTTAATAATATCAATGGAAAAGTGGGGTTGACTATCCATGATTAAAAATATTGTCATATGTTATAAAATAATTTGGTGTAGAAATGACTGCATGCGGTGTCATAGTCATGAGTATTTGCGTGGTATTGACCCATGGTATTATAACATGCCTATTTACAAATTAATATATGTGCATGGTAAAGTGAGGTTGAGTATGCATGCCTATTGTTATAAAATATTTTTATCGTGAAATAAGTGGCATGTGGTATCCATAAGCCATGGTATTGTAACAAAGCTATAAAATATTTTGGTTGTCAAATAAGTTATGATTTTGGTAAGCCATGATATTGGACCATAATATTATAGCAAAATATATTCACGACTTAATAAAAGATTTCTGATTATAGCGGAGTTGAATTTTATTGTTTTTATTATTAATCGAGCCATTTAAATGTCGATTTTAACTCTCTATCTTTAATTAAACTCGACATTTTAAATTGTTTACATACTGTATTGCACTTACTCAGGTTATAGTCTCTGCACCCAGTAGCGACTTTGCAATAACGGCGACTTTTCGACCTCCATTTCGACCATCAGCTAGGAGAATGGTATGGCTTGTTCGACTTGAGACCGGCGTAAGAATGGGTATAGCCTTTGGGCATGGTAATGGTATAGGCGGTCGATGCAACAATAAAAGAAATTGGCTTAGATGTCTATTAGGAGTACCTCCCATGCAATACCATGAATTGTAACCTTGGAGGTGGCTCTCTTCCTGTGCGTGCCGCTGTCGAAAATAACCTTTGTTGTGCAATGATACGTGTTCAAGCGAAAGGCCTTGTTGCAGCGCTACCGCGATATAATGCGCTTGGTGGAGCCATGGCCACCGCACGATGATCTACGGTTTTTAATCCGATCGGCGGCCATTCGTCGGGCTGCATTAATGGGCGGATGGCACCGAAATGAGGCTCGCCGATCCCCAATCGCTGGCTACGAATTGATCTTGACGATCTTAGTACGGATCTACGGCCTATATGACACGTAGCGCTAAGAAGTGTGACCCGATCCCTTGTGATTACTCCACTAATTGGTGTACACGGACCTCGATATTCACTAATGCGACCGACGCGTGTTGAGTCGATTCGACCACTCGAACATTCAATGTTGTTGATCTGGATCTATGCCTTAGCCAATGGGTTGGCCTCAAAGATTAATCTTTTATTTTTCGGCCTTCGCATGGGTTTGTAACTTTATAATTCCATTAGGTAATGCTGGCCTTCTTGTTGACTGTAGAGTCGACCTTACTCCTATGCACGATTTGGTCTTTCGCTTAAAATGGATCTCGACGTCAAGTAAAGTCGGACTCCTTTAATGAGTGGCCGCCTCAATAACAAAATTTCCCGGAATGTAAGAAAGAAAATAAAGATTTCCCTTTATTATTCGACTATTTGATAAAAAAACAAATATCAGCCGATGGTGACGCTGTTCAACGGAAAGTGGGATAAACACAGCCACTTTCCCCTACTGTTCAGCCCATTGAGGAGTAACTCACCTTTATCGATCCGTATAAGACAACAAATATTGAAACCTACAATATTAAATGTATCAATTGCAATTGATCTCCATGTGAAAGCTGTTCTTGCTAATAAGATGGGCCTCATCCTTCCAAAGAAAGCGAATGGCTCTCTTTTTATCGCAAAAATGTCTTCAAAAATATTTCGAGATCCGATGCGTTACATCTTCGCTTCGGGAGATGTGGAACGAATAGGGTAATTTCATCTCCAAATAAAAAGGTGTACTACCAACCAATAGAGTAATATTCATCTCCAAGGAAAACCTCCACCGATGACCTCTCGAGTAATATGAACAACGCAAAGATTTCCTTCAATAATTGCAATCGCTCCATAGCCCACTTCAGAACACAAACTCTTTTTAACGAGAAACCCTCTATTGACATAGATCTCGCCGAAATATCACGATGCAGATGGAGATGATGCCTACTATGAGTGAGAATAAATTTCACCAAAGTTTTCTCGAATAAAAAACTTTGGGAATAGCAAAAGGATGCACAACTATAATACCACTGTAGAATTCCAAAGGTTATGTTTTCAAATGGATCCAACATACTCTAGTGTTTTATTAAAAATAATTCAACAATAAACAAGAACACAAAGCCGGATCTTGAAATGCATCCATTTGTTTATATTGTTAATTGAAGAAAATAGTCCATACAATAATATTTGAGTCCCTCTACAATGAAAGCAAAAATCATGGACCCCATATGGATCCACTAGAAACAAAATAGATTACACTTGAAGGTTTTTGTTGGAAAGGAAGAAGAGTAAAGGCACAAATAACACAAGTATTTCACACATGAAACACAAAGCGAGTTGCGCTCTTTGTCAGTCACGCTGAACTTCAATCATGCTGGAATACAATGAACTCCGGCGAAGGGTATTTATCCTAAATCACTTTCACGATGCACACACTTACCAAAGCCATATTATAACATAACTCAACTTTCTCAACACTCACTTCACTAACTCTCTAATTCACTCACCAAATTTATCTATCACACAACTCAATGCTCACTGGCCAGTGTCTAACTCTCGCGTGCACGGAGTTAATAGGTATGTTTAACACTCCCTTAATTACGATCGCTAAACTAAAACATAACATCATTTGACAACTCAAACATGTCACTGCGTCGGTCTATGTCTACGACTAGGCTTACAACACCCAAGTTTCTTTTTGTGAAACTCAAACACATCTATTACTAATGGCTTTGTAAATATGCTCTACCAATTGATCTCTAGATTTACAAGGCTTCAAGTGGAACTTCTCCATTGCTTACAAATTTCTATCAATAAGGCTTATGTCTAGTGCTCAATATGCTTTCTCTTTTGATAAAACACACTATTCTTGGATAAATTTCAATCGTTGAAGTGTTGTCCCAATGTACTTTTTGTTGATGCTTATTGCTTCGCGTGAGGTCCATCCAATACTCTCCTTAACCATAATGCTTGACATCTTTGTCATGAAGTTGCCGCTACATATTCTACTTCGTTGATGATAATGTCACAATGGGTTGCTTCGTAGATGCCCATGCTATCACACTCGAACCAAGATACGAATGAGATAAGCTGGATATGTTCTTCCTATCATCAAAACTTACTTGCAAAAATCACTATTTGTGTACCCGATCAAATCTTTCTTTTTCGTACTTGCATACATGATACCACAATCTCTAGTTCCCGTTATGTATCCGAATTCTTTTCTCTACTGCTCTGGCGTGTGCCTTTGCAGTCCTCCACATAAATGCGGGAAATCAAACTCACTCCTTCCATAATCTACGGTCTCTCGTAGCTATGAGATACATGGGGTTTCCAACCAATCTTTTGAATAGAGGTTGGATTGACATCTAATCAACTTCATCATACTTACTTAACTTTGTGCTCATGGCACGGTGTGTAGCACAAGTTTTCAATTATCCATCCTAAATCTTTCCCGACAGATCTCTTTAGCATATTTATTTTTGGCAAATAACAATTCATTTTTTTCAGATTTCTCAACTTCTATTGCCAAAAGATTTCATGAGGACCAAGATCTCTCATCTCAAATTATTTCATCATGGTTGCTTTAAATATATCTAACTCGATATCACCCGTAAAAATCATGTCATCAACATATAAGCAAACAATCAAACATCGTCCATGCTCATTTACCTTTATGAGTACAAAGAGGAGGCTCAGTGGTTAAGCTTCAAAGCAAAAATCCATTCTTAATCATGTAACTCTCGATTCTTCTCATACCATGCTCTGTGTTCTCGTCTTCGGTCCATAGGACGCTTTTCTTTCAACCTTAAAACTTTACCTTCTTTGCTTCGAAAATTCATAGCGTGGAGGATCTGCCGCACATAAATTTCTTCTTCTAGAATTTTCATTTCAATAAAGAGTTGATTTGACATCCATGCTAATATACTTTCCGCTATCGTTTCCGAGGTTGTCGTGGCTAGAACTACTCTGGCGCATGTCCAATCTTCCTACTAGAGAAAATGTTTCCCCAAAGTCTATTCCCAGATAAGTCTCGAGAATCCTTTTGCTATAAGTGTTGCTTTAAATCATGTCAATTTCACCTTTTCTCATTCAGCTTGGTTTTGTACACCCACTTCACACCAATGAGGTTTTTATCGTTTGGTAAATTAACCAAATCCCATGTATCGTTCTTTCAATAGAATCAATCTCTTCATCCATGGCTTGCACCCACTTTTCATTCCCGAATCTGCTTCTTCAAAGCGAAGAAGGTTGGAATGACAATAATGCAAAGTTCGAACTAATAATCCAAATCATCATAAATGTCTTTGAGAATTCTCATCTTTTCTTACCATCATCGCTTGATTCTTTACCTAATTGACTCCCGGCAGAATTCTAGTCTATTAGTTTGCTTGAAGATCCATAAATGCCGCTTCAAAATCTTGGAGTCCTTGCTGGTGTGACTCTATTTGAGTGTCTTCTCTTTTGATTCTTGTTGTTCTTTTCTACTTCATCATGCTCTTCTATCAGCTGGTGATTGTGCATCAATTGTTTTTGTCTACAACTCCATTCCATGACTCTTGTTCTTTCGAATACAACATCTCTCGGCGAATTATTGTCTTCATCGTGGTGAGCAGTTGTACTAGTTTGTAAAGCTTTTGAATGCTCACTGTAACGGCGAAATATGAATTTTTCACTTTGATCATCCAATTTTCCTTTTATCTGCTTGCAGTGCGTGTGCATGAGGCTGCACGTCCAGCTTACTGAAATGATATCCGTTGCACGACATGCTATGACCATGCTTATTTTTGGAACTTCGTTCATCATACTCTTTGTAGAGTGATTTGTTATCATACACACAAAACATGTAAAAGCTTCTTATGCCCAATACTCATTACTACATAGTGTTTCTCTTCAACATGATCCTCATCAGGTTCGTGATTGTTTTGCTGTTTTCTACGTCTTCTACACCATTCTTCTGCCATGTGTGTCTGCGGTTGTAAACTGTCTTCTCGATTCCATGCTTTTGGTAGCTTTTCATGCGCTTTCGGATCGTGTATCCACCATGATTTGATCTCCATGCATGTATCCGTCGATCACTTTAGTTCTCGCGCTAAAGGAGCTTTAGGTCTCTTGACCTTTGCACCAAAGTTTCGGAGGTTCTCGTGAAGTAAACTCGGGTCTTTTCTCGTTATAGTCATCAATAAAATTGAGGAAGCAATGTACTTCCACCAAACAAAGCGTGATCCTCATACGTCCACACATGTTTGTGCTGCACCGTAGATAAGTGCAATACAAAATTGTGTATTGCCCGAGATTCTCGCAAATCTAGCAATTATATGTATCACTATTAAATATAAAATCGATTTTACAAAAATTCTGTGCAGAATTTAAAACACGATCACCAGTTGCAATGTCAAGAAAGAAAGAAGATCCATCCACATAATACATATGTTTTTATCTGGAAATCATAAAGCTAAAAACCCTAGTATCATATGTTTATGTATGTGTCATGGATAATGAAACAATCTCATACAAAAATCTAAATCCAAGAGCTCTCAGCAGTAACAATATACATTTGTCTCACTGCCGTCATGTGTACTGGCAAATTCATGTGCTAATTTCACCGCACGCATAGCCTCGCTCCACTTTGTCACAGTCCGTGCATCGATAGCGATCCCCGAATGAATAGATTTTGGCTCGCCGCCGACTATGCACAATCCTCATGGGCACATCCATTGTGTGTGGTTGCATGGAGTGCACCCACTAATGTCACAGCTAATAGTCATGCTCGTCCCTTTCACTTACATCATCAATCAAATTTGGTCTCAACCGAATCCGACATGCATGTAGTTATCACGAGTGGTAAGGCATGAGTTGCGTGTGAGACCACCGATTGTGGATGATTAATAATTAATTCATTGATCTCTCTCACTAGTGTATCTTTGCGCTTACAACTAACACAATTGATTTTAACTCAGTAGTCGAGTTAAACTTCTTTACAACTCACATAACTGCACGTCCAGCTCTCGTGCAACTTCGAATCACTGGGTTACAACTAAGTCACACGCATGTCCCACCTCCCAACCAACACTTGAACTACGCGTTTCCTGTAGCTGGCCCGAGTTTGCCACTTTCAGTAACTATCCTTCCAGGTTCTCATTGAGAATAGATTAATGTTTATTGTCCAACTATTATCAAGGGATAATAATAGTCGACATGCATCTATAAATAGACATGCGATCTATAAATAGAACTCGCACATACATATAAAAATAGCATCATCTATAAATATAATTTTTCTCACCATCTATAAATAGACGTCATCTATAAATAGAAAGTTTTCTCATGCATCTAAAAAATAGACTTCCACCTAAAAATAGCTGAGGCTCCATCCTGAGTATAGGTGCATAATTTTTCACTAGGATCTTCTCGTTGAATCTCGGCACTCCCCTCCTCAACAAGAAAGGGATTATCCCTTCACCCCCATCATGTCTCTATGGTATCTCAAATTTTCTCACAGTAGGTGTCTTTGTGAGAATATCTACATCTTGATCTCGTAGGAGATGTACCGAAGCAACTATGATCTTTCCGCCGAACACAATATCCGATATGATGATACTAGATATCTATATGCTTATATCTATCATGGAAACACGGACTAGTCGAGAGTTTAATGCAACTCTTATTATCACAATGAATCATTTTCGGATCTAAATAGGAGCAAAGCAAACCGACCAAAAATCTTATACATCCCGAGATAGCCTCACATGCAGCTTGACTCACTGCCATGTGTCCGCTTCCGCTAAAGCGAGGTGCCACGGACGCTTCCGCCGTACGAGAAAGCAAGCGCAAGATGCGATGCTAAAGGTCCGATGTGCTCTTTCTATCCGCTGGGTCGGCCTGCAATTCGCATCCGTGAAAGACCATGCAACTTCACCTCATCCGTCCGTCCGCACCATAATTCATGCTCCGTATGTGCCCCTCGGGTATCTCGGGACATACTTGCCCGCCTTCCAAAAGAGCTTGGTAGGCTTAACCATTGCTTGACTTAGTTGGATAGCCTAGCATAGCATATAGTTCTTGGTCTCGTGTTCACCTAAATACATTAGTGAACCCACGAGCTGTTCGATAGACGAGCAGCATCCACTACCTCTCCAAATGCTTAGCATCCTCTTTCATCCAATTTCCACCGGGAGAGGAGTGTCCGTGGGTTCTGTACCTCCATGTGAAACTTACCCAGTATCTCGCTTGCATGCTTGCCTTGAGGGAACCCAGAAAAAGTTCACTGCATCTCGCCGCAATGTTCCAGTCTAAAGAAATGACATGAAGGAGGCCCATATCCTTCATCTCGAACTCCCCTTGCGAGGTGCTCCTTGCATGAGTGTATCATTTGCTCATCACCCGGTCGGTATTAGATCATCAACATAAAGAACAATGATTAAAAGCTTACCCACTCCACCACAATTTGGTATAGGTTTGCATCCGCCCTCATTCTTGTCAAGCAAAAGTACTGGTGAAATAGTCTGGCTTCATCCGAGAGCGTACCAAGCACGAGGTGTTTGCTTTGTGCCATACAATGCTCTCTTGAAAGTCACCGCACACATGCGACTCGTTGCTTTGAAAGATCCTAAAATCCTTCAAAGCACGCTCTATGTACCACCTCTTCCCTCAATGATCCCATTAAAGAAACACAATCTTCACATCCATCCGATGAGTGCTGCCAGCCATGAGCGTTGAGAGAGCAATGATGGTCTTTATAGAAGAATACCGTACGTGTGACAAAGGTTTCTTCATAATCCGTCCCCCTCGATTTGTGAGAAGCCACAATTGAAAAATGCATGGCCTTTGTAATTTCCTCAACACTCATGTTAGCCACTTGATTTACCTTGTAGATCCATCTTGAACCTACCACTTTGATTTGTCAAGGCGGCCTTGGAACAATTTCACAAGCAGCAAGCTTTACGACGATGAATTCATACTCCTCCACACTGCATCTGCACATGTGGGCTGCCCGCACGCTGCTGAAAGGAAGATGGCTCGGTCACAATGCATTTTCTCAGTGAGCCGCCATGTGACCCAGTAAATCGGTGGAGGTCTTTGTCCACGCAGCTATGAAGTAGGACTCCTACGCTCGCGGCAAAGATCGTCCGTCTCATCGCCACGTGGTACGCCTTCTCGCCAGCTTCCGATGTTTGGCTCTCACGTGAGTGGACTCCTTCCACTCCATGAACCTCCTCTGTGGCTGATCCACATCTAGAGACTCATCTTTTGGAAAACAACCGAGTTCCTACTCCGCATGCTGAGTCCATCTCCCTCTCAAGCGACAACCGCGTGGATTTCCCCTCATCGAATTTTATATCCCATCGCATAAAGTCATATTTTTGTTAGGGAAAGTACACAAGTTAATTATGAGGTGTTTCTACTGCTTCACAAAAAATATCCCAGCTTCAACGGTCGGATCCAGATCTTTCTTCCCGGCGTTATTGGTCATATGCAAATAAAAATATGAGATCTTAAAAGCGAGAAACATCCAAAGTCTGTTACCAGTCCTGAAAGCTTCTTTAGGTGTACTCATGCCAAGTACTCTATGAGGACAACGGTTTTGCTACCATAAGACCACACGCTGTTGCATGTTTCCGCCCACAAATGCATTGGTAGAGCCCTTGTTGATGTATAAAAAGTGTTATTTTAAATCCTATTTATCCTACATTAATGTCAATCTAGGTAAGATTTTTTAATCTCAAGAGTGTACTCGCGTCCAGAAGGCGGCACCAATTTAATCTAAGAGTAATGCTTTCCAATTTGCACGATGCATGATGCTTTCAAATATCGAGTAAACGGATGTTTGAAGATGGAATCTAATTGCAATCGACATGAAACTTAATGTTCTAAAAACTCAATTATTCACTCAAAGCAATCATCGGTGGAAGTTGCGGTAAGTAATAACTCTTTCTGCATCAACTCGATGTAAATGAGAATCAAACATAAACAAGATCCTCAGTCCGAGAACTTAGGCAGTGACAGCTAATTTCCTTTACGGAGCTGTTGATCTTACGCTCCACAATAAAAGAAACTAATGGGAAATGAAAAGCTCGAGTTAAATAATGCTTTGCTAATGGAAATGGAAGAAACACGCTCTCTACAATAACATTTCCAGAAAGCAAACCAAATACTTGCAGGAAAGAAATGATCGAGCAAAGCTATTTAATGGAAATGAACAACAAATTCTAGAATGAATAAAAAGCGAAGCTTTATATTGGAGAAAAGCATATCAATGCAAGTTACAAAAGAATAATAATCTTGTTATGGATGGAAGAAGAGACGAGACTACGCGATTCAATCACTGACCTTTACGCAATGAGCAATTCCATAAAATATTGAAACAATAAGCTATCAGAACATGGAATCCGCAAGGCAATGCGACTAGAGAAAATGAACATTGGAAGCAAACCATTACCACGACCTAGAATTTAAAGTAATGGTACATATAGCTCAAATGGATCCACCGGGGTTGGGCCCTTAGCGCAAAGCTAGTGAAGCACCGCCGGGCGCTGCGTCGCTCAAAATAATGGAACGACAACTAAATTATATATTAATCGTATGTAACAAAGTTCAGCTGTGCGATCACACTCTGCTTTTAACCAATGAGAAGTCGGTGATCAAAGTGAAAAATACAAAAAGGAAATGCGGATAATGATAACACAGGTCTCCACTGATTTCTACAAGCGTTGTCCCTTTTATAACGAGCCATGCGAACAAAGAAATGACGAGAGTAAGCTTTCGACAGTGATGCTCGGGGTCAGAAAGATCCTCGAGGGATTCGCTTCTATCTTCTATCTCCAGCTATGTGCTTTTGTCCTATTAGCAATGATGCTGCGTTGTTCCTCTCTTTTCTTTCGAGCGTGAAGCCCGATTTCGATCTTCTTCTCCGGATATGGTTTCCTATCGAAGGGTTCATGGAGGTATAGCTTCTTCTTTGTCTTTTCCTCCGAATGGTGGCTTCCCATTTCTTCTGTGCTCGTATGGAAGAAAGTGACAATATTTATTTAATTTGCAATAATCACTAATCTCCTTAATTCCATTATAATTCTTCGATATATTACCATTTTAGAATACAAATGAGTTGTGATTAAAGGAAAAAGATAAAGAAATAAATGGAAAAATTCATACATTTTCCGCCGGCTCCACCCACAACGACTGATGCATGCATCACTCGTGCCGCACACCACGATCGTCTCCGTTCTTCCTCTCCGCGACTCCCATTTTGTCGTGGGATTTATGAGGCGCTATGAGTTCTCTTCGAATTCCTTCTTTGCCGTAGAAGTCTTTCGAGATGCGTTAGAGATGTATTCTCCACCGTGCCTCGCTCCTCAGAGCCTTCACTTGCTTCCGACTCTTTCTCCACTAATGCCTTAAACTCACTGAGAACTTTGAGAATGTTTGATCCTTCTTTTGCATGAAGAAGATCCAACATTTACGAAGAAAAATTCATCAACAAAAATAACATAATACCCTATGTTTTGTTGTTTGAAGCTTACCGACAATGGTCCACACACGTCCGTGTGAACTCTCTCCGGATCACCAAAGCACGGTTCTCCTTAATGAAAGGTGGACTTTACATACTTCCCCATGGTGCGCGCTTGCACTTTAGTCTGCGGGCAGGGGTTTTCCACAGCTGGAAGTCCAAAGTAGAGATTTGCTCGCATGACTTTCAAGGCTCCGCGATGAAGATGGCCCGGTTGCATGTGCCCATAATTCGCCCTCATCCCGAATCACCAGTTTTCCTTACCTATGCCCATCATGGCAACGACGTACCCATCCGCTCCCGTCTGTAGAAGATTCTTAACGCTCGGTCTGTATCCTCTCGGTTACGACCCATTGTTTTATGTCACATGAAAGCTTTTCCATCGGCGAAAACAACGTCATGAGCCTCTGCGTCCTCCAACATGCAAGCCGTGACCAAGTTTCTTTCGCGCACTGGAGACATGCATAACATCTTTCAATTGAAATGGTTTACTGACATCCCTCTCAAAGGTAATGGCACCAATGTAAGTCACTGCCCCATCGTATCGTCCATCATCACTCATATCTATATGAATTTGGGAGATACTTCTCCTCCAAATCCTTCAGCCTCTTATCTCCCGTCATGTGAGAGGAAGTACCACTATCCAGGATACCACACGCGAACCCAATGCACTTAACACCATGCATGTGATCAAAGAGAAATAAAAGCATCAAATTGTGAGGCAAGGGCCTCACCAAAGTACCGTAGCTCTAGCAACAGCTCGTTCTTCTTCTTCCGCGATAGCTAGGCAGCGAGATGCCCATGTCCGCAGACAATGAAAACACTTTCACCTTCTATAAATCCAGCCTCTTGCACTTTAGACTTGGATTTGGACGGAATTTCTTCCCCTTTGTTCAACGCCTTGGAATCCAACGGAAAATCTCTTCGTCGCGAGCTGTGAGTAGAAGAGCCATCTCTGGTATTCCACCTAAACTCATCCCGCACTAGATCCGACCACAGTCATTCCCTAGTCCGTGCTTTTTCCCCGTCCGTTGACAAAGTCTTCACTTAATTGTGCCAACTCTTAGGAAGTCCCAAGAGAGCCAAAGCTCTCCAAATCATCATCAACAACATGCTGATTCCCGCACGCCCTGAGCTCATCCTCAACATCGTGGACAAACTTTGGCAGAGATACTCTCTGGAATGTTGTCGCCCTTTTCCATCTTGATCTTCCCGAGTTTATCTTTCGCGCCAATTTCCTATGCTGCGGCCGCTTTGATTTGGAAAAAGATCGGTCAAAGCCTTCCACATAGCATATGGAGTGGCTTTTCCATGAATTCTTGAGACAATGTGGTCTCTTACACCTTCCAACAAAATCTTTACTCTTCGCCTTTGCCACTTTCTTTTTCCATACATCAAGTAATGCAAAGACTTTCGTCGAAGTGGGCCCAGGAACATCACTTCGTCGATGAATTCCCTTCAAGCCATTGTCTTCGAGCACCACCTCATCTCTCCCTGTCCTCCCAAAGGCAATGTAGTTTGAGCTGCCCTCGAGTGCATACTGTAGCCTGACAAGCCATTGAAAAGCCATTTCGATGTTTACTCAACTCGTAGCACCAAGAAAATATTTCTGCAAATTCGAGTGTTTCCACCAACAACCGTAGGCTCGCTTTCCAGTGCAAATCATCCGTGCTTCCGATACCATGTCGAAAATTTTAATACAATTTGTGTGTGTCTCGATTCTCCCGATCTAACAATTATATGCCAACTCGTTAAATATAGAATCGCTTCGACAAAAATTCTTAATTTTCGAATTTAAATGGCGTTACGTCAATTGCAGTGTCAAGAAGAAAGATCAATCACGCATAGCACGTATGTCTGTACTAGGAAAGCTATAAAGCTAAATCCCCACTATCATATATTATGTATATATCCTTGGATCATGAAAAAATCTCATACAAAACTCTAAGTCCAAGAGCTCTCAATACAATATACCAATCGTCTCACGCTCTGTCTTACAAAATTTCGGCAGGTGCATGTGCCAATTTACTACCTCCGACATCTCCGCCTCCATCGCGCAATCGGTGATAGCAATCCGAATGAATGAATCCTTCTTGCCTCAGACTACAATACTCATGGGCATATCTGATATTATTGTGGTTGCATGCAAGTGCACCCACTCGTGTCACAATTGATAGTCAAAGTGTCCCTTTCACCTACATCTCAACTAGGTATCCACGCGAATCCGACATGCACAGTGGTACCATGATGGTGCCATTCGGTTGCATGTGAGACCACTGGTGGCCAATTAATTAATAATTGTCGCTGATCTCTCACTAGTGTATCTTGAGTTTACAATTCTATACTGATTGAGTCAACTCGCTGTCTGAGTTAAACTACTTTACAACTCACACAGCTACACATCCAACTCTTTCTTGCAACTTTCGAATCACTCGCTACAACTAAGTCCACTTGGAATGTCCCACGCAACCTTTGAACTCGGCTTTCCTACGAGCGATCTGATTTTTTCCACTTCGACTAACTATTTCCAAAGTGATAGTGAGAATAGATTAATGTTTATTGTCCAACTATTGTAAGGGATAATAATATTCAACATGCGATCTATAAATAGAACTCGCACATACATATAAAAATAGAACATTATCTATAAAGTGGAATTTGATCATCATCTATAAATGAGACATCATCTATAAATAGAATTTTCTCATGCCATCTAAAAATAGACTTCCACCTAAAAATAGCCTAAGGCTCCATCCTAGTGTTGTGCATAATTTTCACTAGGGTCTTCTAACGCTGAATCTCAACATGCGCCAGCTCAAGTGGTTTCTTTGCTATGTGTGAAACTCCCTTGAGAAAAAATTTCATGAGTGTTTATTTCCCAAGATGCAACACTCACAAGTACTAGTGGGTTCTTTTATGGGAGTGTAATCCTCTAACTCATCTACAAGTACTGCTACAATAATCTTAAAAGCCTGAGAGAAAATGCGAGTGTGAAAATCAAAAGCACTTACGTGACCGTCATTAGAACATGGTACGCTTAAAAAGAACTAACATGATCGTTATGGTTCGTAATTAGAGGAAAGAGTTTGCTCCTTGTCATATGCACCTGTGCTGTCAGCTCCTTGCTTGTTGTCATAAATAACACTCTTACCCCTAAAAGATAACTCTATATCCTTCTCGTGTTAATTGACCAACACTAATCAAATTGTGTTTGAGTCCAAGAACATAATATACCTTTGAGATTGTCTTTGGCTCCCTACTTGAATTAGAATGTTGACCACTCCTTTGCCATCTACATCCATAGTCTTGTCGCCCCAAATTTGCCTTTGTCTTCACATGATTGATCCAAATTTGCACACCAAATTCTTGTTGCCTATCCACATGTGGTTACTTCAACCACCTGTCTCGTAGCCACACCTTATCCCAGACGCGTTCATGCATGTTGTTGCATGCTAGGAACTTGTGGGTTAGTATTCTTTGTACTAACATTAGCTCTTCTCGGCTTTCCTCGATCGACTCTCTTCTTCCACCGCAATCATGAGCATAATGATCAGCGTATTGCAGCAGTACATCTCACCTTTGATTTGTCGGATACGCACTGTGTTGAAGCTTATGCTTTTGCTGCTTCCACTTTCATGTTCATGCTCTTCTAAGCCGATCTCTCCGTACCGCATATGCTGCCTCGCCTCATCCTCTCGCCTCTCGATCTACCTCTACTTCAACCACCTCTTGAAAATAGAAACTTGACTTTTGAAAGAATTTTCTAAAGTGGAATCCTTCTTTCTCTCTATCCCAATTTCCTCATGCGATGAGAAGTGATCCAATCAACTCATGAGCTCGTCATCCAAATCCTTTCGTTTTCCTTCTATGTGTCGTTACTGCAACATCAGACTTGGTAGTACAAAAGATCTAAAGGACTCCTACTCAACCGATCGTACGATTTTTAATTTCTTCACTATAAATTTCTAGAGTCGATTTACGACAAACACAACCCTATTCACAGCAAGAAAAAATAAATGTTCTCCGTCTCCTTCATTTATAGACTTTCAAAATCCCTCCTGGTATTCTACATAATTTAATAATATTGTGCTTTTTCCATACCTCGATGAGCTTATGTCGTCAGAGTTTCCCTTGCTTTGTTGTTAAAGATGTTATCCTTATCTTTTGGAGAACCTCGTTCGGTCCACTCCTGCTGGATGGAAAGCAATGCTTGTGCATTAGTCATTTTGTCTTTCTGCCATTGTTCTCTCTACGCAGCCACCGGAGAGCTGCGTTCTTCTACATCATCTTGAGGTTCTCGCAAAGCAAAGTGACATGATCCCAAACATCCATGCGCTTTTAGCACGATCTCCATATCAATGGCCCACATCATCATACCTTTCGTGGAAAAAAGAAAGGTTGTGGTCAGACACCTTTGGTTGTGGCCATCTTTCTTCAAATCAAAAATTCACTTTTGAAACCATAAAATTTTTCCGGGATGGCTTTCGCTAGGCTCCCAAAAACAACCTTCTAAAAACACCCTAGGTTTTATTTTTAATAATAAAAAATTTCTTATATATATATCTTTATATAATAAGCCCCTTAAAAAAAACTTATTATACTCTCCACTTACATAATAATAATAATAAAATAAAAAATATTAGAAAAAAACTCAAAAAATTTCTTTTTGCAAAACCCCCTTTTTCAAAAATATCACTCACATGCTTTTATAAATAAAAATCCATAGGGATTTATGAAAGCCTACTATAATAATCACTCCTACTCACAAACAAACACCTTTTCATATGGCTTTAATAGCTCCTGCGTTGACTTTTTTTCTTTCAAATATTCAAACCTTTATTCTTGCTTTTTCACTAAAGCCTGCAACGGCATGATAATACTAAAGCGACTTAAGTGCATTGTAGGCAGTTGCTAATGCTTGTCAGCGATGAGTATGCCTATCTCTAACATTGGTCACCTAGGTCACGGTGTGGGGATGCGGGATCACGGATTCGAAGAATGGGATGCGGTGCGGTGACCGAAACAAAGAGTTACTTCGGGATACAGTACGTTATATATATATATATGTATGTATATATGTCAAAAATTAGATATTTTTACACAAATTCATACTTAATTCATCGATTTAAAACATAGATTTATCTATCATCTTAGATAGTCCAAGGTTTTGTTTGAGTGGTGGGTGCATTTTGTAGTGGGGTCATGATGAGGAGTTTGAGCAACCAAATGTCACTAACTAGTCAAAAGTGCACAGAGGGATTGGTGCTCTTGATTCAAATACGAGTTCCATACCCTAATACATGACAAAATCTTGAGTGGAAACATTGCATGTGACCCAATCCCGAAATCCAGAAAAACTAATAAAGAAATCCTCGTTCGGATTTTAGAATGAGATCTAAAGTGCTACTCTCTCGTATGAAAATCCAATGAGGTCAGGAACCACTCTCAAACATCCCGAGTCATTTCATGGTAATGTTAAAAATTTAAAGTAAAAAGGATGAAAAATGAAGAGTTAAAGTGACATTCTCCTTAATCTTCATTTTCATCCTTTTACTTTAAGTAACATTAACATGAATCACATATAAATACTAGGGCCGTTCGCTTGATGCCCTCTCCCCGAAAAAATCCTCCTCGATTGGTGAAAAACAATGAGCAAAAAGCTTATAATAATAAAAAGCAGCTTTTTGAACGCGGGCGGCCGTGTCGTTTACGGGATGCGAGCGTATCCCTAATGTACAAACTGACGTATCTCGGCCGTATCCGGCTCCGGGATACAGCGATATCAACGAGGTACTGGCGTATCTCGGCCGTGTCAAATCCCGTTCGATACGCCGTGTCCGTTGAATTGGGGCGGAAATCCGATGCGTATCACGATACACCCGATACGTGAGTCTAGGTCGTGGCACTCTTTTAGGCGTCGATGACTTAGTTAGTCCGCGTATAAAGTTTACCAGCATGACTCACGCGAGTTTTTACTGATGTGGAACTTGTTATAATGTTATGTAGATAGTGTTATGCAGGATGTGTTATAGCTCAAAGAAGTGAGGAAAAAATCTTCTCACACACGGATGATTTGCCGCATCCGTATTTCTCTAGCTCTTTGTAACCTCCCTCTCGATACCAATTTGTTGAAAATGCGGAGGAGTGAGAGACACAAATAACACAAGTATCTCTGCACGAGCCACAAATGAGTTGCAGCTTTTCTATTAATCCGCACAAACTTCAATCACTGGTGGATACAAATGAACCCGGCAAAGGGTATTATCCTAAATCGCTTTCGACATGCACACACTTTTTTTCAATAGAAAAAAAATCTGGTATATATTGTGTGCACGCTCAAAAAGAATTGATCAACATACTGACTTCATATATTTCATCAGGGTGAAAGAGATCTACACTCTTTGGTTGCAAGCTCAAACTGTAAAACGCAGTCCGAAGCAACGGAAAGCTCCTAAAGAGTTACGCTCAGAGAACCTCTCCCATCCACATGCAGCTCATAAAAATGAGCGATCTCGTTAATGCCTCGGGCCAAAACCTAAATCATAGTTCCCTCGCTTCCCGGACATGGATCACACGAGAAAAGCCTACATTGTCAACTGCTTTCCCCGCACAAAAACCTCGGCAACGAGACAGAAAACCTCACAAAAAGAAAGCGTGCATAAGCCCGATCATGTAACTAAAAACAAAAAACTTATAGTATCTTGTAGAAATAAAGTGAGAATCATCTCAAAAGAAATTAGAAAACCCCGCTAGCACCCTTTGCCACCAAAGTCATATCATTCATAATGCATGTACCTCAAAGATGCGCAAACCCTGTCTGAGATAGACTGATCGCCCAAACAGTGTTTCTCGATATGTCTGAGTGAAAATGGATATGCGTAGAAAAGTCTTTCCGAATTTTAATGATCGCTTTGGCCCGACCAAGATCATCAGCATTCCCAGGGATTTAAAGGCAGTATCTTTGTTTAAATGCTCGGGTCAGAACAATTTGAGGTCACCATAAAGCCCACAAGCTCTCAACACATAGTGGTGTGGCAAACCACAATAAACCCCAACAAGCTAGTATTGCAGCCCTCATGTCGGTGTCCATAACCTCCATGCTAATAGAACTTATAGTGGCGAGTTAGGGCGAAATCATGAGCCATGCTCCACACCACCGCACCTTGAGAGTTGGGAGGCTTTGTCGAAGAAGCCGAGCGGGTATCGATACGAGACGGGCGCGTTGCTCCCTTGATAGATCCTCGGGAGGTTTCGGCATTGGTCGCAGTACCTTCCCAGGAAATATATGATTAGGCCGGCGGTCCTCTTCGAGTAGCAAACCACATCGTCGCTTTCATTCGGGCACTCCAGATGTGCCGTTGATATAAAGCTAGTAATGAGCCCATAGTGAAGATGCTTGCCTCTCGCCACCATAATATAAAAGCATGCTGGTATTTACCCAAAGAAAGGGAACTTTTTAGATTATAAAAAACTTTACCCAAGATATTCAAAGAGAGCCCATGCAAACTTACACCACTTGTAGTTACGCGCTTACACGAAACTCATCTATCACTTTAATTCCAACCTAGCTCAGCTCTCTAACTCAATCACCAAATTTATAATTCACACGAACCCAAAGTTCACTTAACATTGTCTAAGCTATTTTAACATTTTTCATCTTAGGATCGAAACTAGGCTGATCGGCACTTCCTCAACAATACACATTGGGATAGAGAAACTTAAGATGATCCAAATGTCTAGTCTCCTATCCATTTTTATAGGCTTGATGAACTCTCTAGAAACTTTATTTTATTGTTTTTCCTAAGAAAAACAAAAACAAACTACCACGATAAATACCATGGGCAACAGGATTTAATCCCATTTTGACCATATCAAGAAAAGAAATATTTCAGACATTTTACCTTGGAAATGTCTTGTTTCTAAAAAACCCAAAAGAATAAACTTTCGAGGAAATTTAGGGTAAGATTAAGTGAAAAATTCACTTGCGTAGTATTTTTGAGATTCTAGGTTAGAGTTTGTTAAACTTCGTTGTTTTTGGTGCCCTAAGAGTTTTTTGAATTTTTTTATCGATTCTGCAGCGCAGTAGCGGGTTATTCTCGTCGGGATCGGTAGACAACTCCCTTATTGAAGAGAGAGACTTATTCTACAACCCACGAAAAGCCACTTTGTGGAAAGGAGTCAATCCATGAGACTTGTTCTACAACCCTAATAACACCCAATTTCTCTGCGTCCATTCTTATTCTACAACCTCAATAACTCAATTTATCCGTCCGTCCATTCTTTTAAAATAAATTAAAAAATTATGTTCTTATGGATTTGATATAAATGAAACATGTGATTATAAAAATCTAGAGAATTACGAGAGAGTTCGAGCGACCTTTGAGTGTTAGTCATACACCGGTGGAAACCATGAGGGAGCCTTATATCCCAGTCTATGGGCGCATAAATGCACCGAAAAGGCAAGAAATGGCCACAGCTGGATCATTTTATTGCTTTAATCAGACGGTGGCCATTTTCTCTGCGGTGCATTTGTGGGCGAGGTGGCGGATACAGGCTCGCCATGCATTAGTACGAATTGCGAGAGGATCACGCGAAACTAGAAAGCAAACGATATGAGTGGCAGTCATACAACGCCGTTTCTGTCACCAATAGAATTCATCTTGTACTTTCAAGAGGGCCGATTTCGACAACTTTATGCACGCAAAAGAGTCAGAGTAATGCATGTGCCATGTTTGAAAAGAGTCAAATGTGTCGAGCTAAATTCAAACCAATTTCCGTTAGAATACCCAAAAATTATCCATGTCTAAGAAAGTAGAATTTTTATAGTGTAGTTTTCCCTGGGAAGTCCTTATGATTGAACTGCGTGGTCCTTCCTGCACCGACTCGCTCTCCATTAATGGGAGTCAGATGTCGCTTGTGTTGTTATTCTTCTAGCTGCACCATGACGCGCAAAAGAAAGTGCAATGAACGATCTTCTCTTGGTACGCATCACACGTGACGGTGCCCGGGGTGGTCGAGAAAGTATTTGGACCTACGCTTTAATCAAATGGAAAAAGCCCTGTACATCTATGACGCTTCGCGTCTTTCCGGTAAGGTGTTGCCATCAAATCTGTTCACCCAGATTAATGTTAAAAACGGAGCATTTGCTTTAATGTATTGGCGTCGTACCGAAAGGAGCAAAGCAAATCAGCTATTTGAGCAGTAGCTATAATATTACTTTTATTTTAACTTTCTGCCAACGGAAATGTTCTACTGTTAGTGATACAGAAGAAAAGGACGACTTATGTAATCCTTAACCAACCGACCGTGCTACATTACGCGTTTTTCGTTTTCTACAGCTGTCAGTAGAAGTGGTGTGCCAGCGTCATGCTGAGAAAGAAGGTGATTAGGATCCAAGGCGACGTTAACATTATTTTGATATTTTCTTGGAAATACGCGCGATTTACGTTGTCTTTTTGTCGCCTGAGGCGCGTGGCCTATTTTTCTCTCGTTCAATTTTAATTTTAGGAAATTTGATGTGAATTGTTTTACCTAGAAAAGGGATCTCGGTAGGGATTTCCAGACCGTCAGAGCGATCTTGGTATCTTCAGATCAACGATGAGGAATGAGTAGAGTGGATTGTCGGTGAGTTTTGCACGGGTCATAAAACTTGTTTGATTTCGCTATAAATTTATTTGATACCTGTGGTATTAATGATTTTACGTGGTTTATGGTTTCAGTTTTTGATAATCCATTATTTTGTACATTATATTTTTCTGTATGGTTTATGAAAATATTATTTTTTTGATTTAGAACGTAGGCGTGGTAATATATGATATTTTATTATTTATTATTTATATTTACATGATATGTTTATTTTAGAAAAGAAAATTGCGTAAAATCTATACCGACTAAATTAATAATAGTTAATAGGAAAAATGGAATTTTATAGTTAGGAGAAATTAATAAATTCAGATGTAAATTGGATAAATTAATGGAAAGTTGTCTTTTTAGCGACTTTTTGAAGGCTTTTCCAAGTGGATTTTTAGGGTCTAATTTCTTTAAAAATCGGCAAAGAAATTTATTAGAAAACAAAAATTTGATAGATAATTTGCACAATCCAAGTGTTCTGGGAGTAAAAAAACTAGTTTAAATAACGAAATCAAGATTTTACCTCAATTTTTTTCATTTCTCCTACAGAGTGGCTTAAATTATTATGGGAGATGAGTAATGGTAATGTATGTCATTTACTTGCTTCAAAAGCTAAAAAATAAGACATCAATACACAAATATCTAAAATTAATACATAAATATTACAAGCATATTCATAAATTATGACATAAATATGTGAAGTTTATTTTTAAATTAATTTCACCAAATTTTTATTATAAATTTAATTTTTTTCTAAAAAAATAAAGTAAACTAATAATTTTAAATAATACTTGTAATATACTTAATTTTAACTAATAACATTTGTATAAACCTCTGAATAAATTTTTGAAATATGATCGATGCGATAAGATATGGTAAAAATATTTTACATTGCTTGTGAAGCTTGGAGGTGTTATGTCTCGGACTTCGTTTCAATTTATTAAATAGTCAGCTTAAAGCCAAGTTCCAGTCCAACCCTAAGATGTGTTGGTATTATTCAACATATGCCCTGTGTCATGTCTTAAAAATGAAATTTGTTTTACCATGTTTTAATGGGGTTCAGGTGTTTCTTAAAGCTGGCCTTGGCTTCATCGTTTCAGACCCTGTCAAAATGAGAAAGCCTTTGTGCGTTGGTTATTTATATCAATCTAAAACTAAATGAGAAGACTAAACAGCTATTTTGTTATATATTTTTGTTCGAGCGATAATAATTTTCACTATTTTCTTTTTAAAAATTATTGCAAAAAATATTAGTTAATGAGGTATTAATTGTGATTGTTTTTAAAAAATTATCAGTAAAAATGTAGTAAAATATTGCGAATTTATTTTTAAAAATTATTGCGAAAAAATTAAGTGAGAAGAGTAATTTATATGTCTTTTTTATGGTTCAAAGGTTACAATAAGAGCGTCAATTCATAGCGATGAAACATATTTGAAAAATATATTTTGGAATAATATTGAAAAATAAATATTTAATTTTCAAAGGTTAAACGTGATAATTCACGTTGGTTATTAGAGGTCATTCTATCGGTATTTAACATCTATAAGATGTTCTAGAATATTTTTAATAGTAGTCATAAATTAAAATAATGACATATGAATAAGAGTCATTTTAGTGGGGCGTATATTATTGATAATCCATGATATTGCAACATAAACTATATTTAATCATCTATGATAAAGTATATGTTGAATTTCTGCGAGTTGGAAATCTTGCTATATGTTAATTCATATATTAATTTTTTTATAACTAACAACAATAACAATAATAATATAAAATAATAGTTATGAAGAGATCTCTTAGAAAAGTCTGGTGAAAATGTAAAGCTAAGTCTGCAAATCTGCCAGCTTGCTTACCCATTGTAGATGTGAGAGACCTCGTGTCACGCTAGTAGGAGACTGGCGAGTTTCCTATTCCTCTGTATATAAATAATAATAATAATTTAAAATAAAGTTATAATTTAGTTAATTTTATATTATTTTCACTCTAGTAAGAGAGTCACAGAAGTTTCCTATTCCTTTATATATAAACAATGACAATATTGTGAGACTTATTGCTGAAATGAGTGTTTTGATGCTTTATCATAAATTGTAGCTTATCAATTTTTATCAACTAATGACAAACATGGATAAATACATTGTGAGTTTCTTGTGGATGAGAGGGTATGCTTGGAGATTGAAATGCGAAACAACTTCCGAGAGGAAATAAAGGTTTAACTGGGTAAGATGGGAGAGGAAAAAATTCAGAGAGAAATGAGAGTAGGAGAGAATAAGAGAGAGTTGTGCGTGAAGAAGAAATAACATGAAAATTTGTAAAAATGTATACTAGGCATACTACTTTGGAAAACACGGTTGGGCATGTTTAACACCTACATGTGACATATATGATAAGTGAGGAGAGCATGTTGTTTTTCTTTATTGGATTGAAGAATTTCCAATCGAGAATCAGAGATTGTTAATTCAAACGATGGTAGCTTCGTGGTGATTGGTGGCTCCGTTGTATTACATGGCTTGTGGTATTGAGACCATACAGTATTACATATAATTAAAGTTTTTTAAAGACACCCATAATTTCTATTAAAAAGTGTCAAAGTTGATGAAGTGGAAGGGTCATTTGGTTTGAGTGAAAGCATTTCACGAAGTTACTTGCATTTGATCAAAAAATCAATAAATATATCATTAGTAATGATTTTTCCTCCATTAAAATTTTCAAAAATAAATCATAATATACATGATTTTCTAATATTTTTATCTTTAACAAAGCAAAAACACAAGATTTGATTCGAGGAAAAAATATTTTAAATAAATTTTATTTCAGTATTTACTTTTATCAAAAACCATTTTTCATTAAAAGATTAAATTTGAAAAATTGTATTTATTTATTTATTTTTCAACTTTAGGTAAATTATATTTTTAATCCAAAATTCAACACTTTAAAAAGCATTAAAAAATATGTTAACCCTATTACCCATTAGATTTAATAACTTCAAAAAATTATAATTTCAAATAAATTTTAATCCAAAAAATTAACCATTTAGATAGTGTTCGTGATCCTTTTTTTCAGTAAAGAAAAAATGCCGAGATTATATTGATAATATATATACAGTACATTTTCTAATAATCTCAGCTGTGAAGAAAACAGCGAGAAATCAACCATCATTTGCTCTCAGCAATTCTACTCATACTTGAGCATGATCAAATGAGTGGGCAACCTCATATACAAGTCAAGATCCAACATGTTTACGAATACAATCATGAAAGATAAACAGAGATTATCATGGAAAAGATCAAAAAGGATCAAAAAACATTCCAGATACCTGATTCATAATCAAAAGGAAGACAAAACTCGATAGGCATCAGATATGATTAAAGAGGAGAATGAGGACGCACTAGAGTCAGCAAAATATAAAAGAAGAACAGATGTTGCCAGCCCGATCCGAGAAATGAACAAACATGATAAAGGTACGGGCGTAAAACATCAAATGAATTGCCATTATAATGTAAACACGCTCGCCTGAAAGAAAATTTACCACACTCGCTTGCCAATAGAACCCGCTCACTTGCCGCTGCACACTCGTCCGGGAAAAGATATGCTAAGATCTAAGAGTACCTGCAACGATAGTGATATGCAGAAAGCACAAGGCGACCGAGGAATTGTATCAAAAAATGCTGGCCATAGATATTGACACGCTCGCCTGATGTAGAAAAAACCGAAAGTTGAAACCTTCACGTGTGAGCATAATTATGAGAGACACCAAGATATCAAGAAAGCAGAAATGATTCTAATAGAGCCTGTAAATCCCAATAAACAGAAACCATCCGCTTGCAAAATGATAACAGGAAACAGATATAGAAAATCAAGGAAGGGGGATGTCCCGCGTGTCCATCTGTAGACCGTTTTTGAAATGTGCAACCCTCATAATACCAAAATCCTCCAGCAGACCCCTTTTGGAAAGACGGTCAGCCCTGGTATTGTTCTCGCGATAAATATGGTGGACAGGAGGACAATCCAAACGGTTCCAAAGCGTTCTGGATCTGTCAAGCCACCCTTGAAGATTCGGAGAATCCATATGAGCCTCACTTGATAACCATCCAATCACCAGTTTAGAATCCCCATAGATGCCAACAACCTGAATCTGGAGGTCAAGAGCAATGAGAAGTCCACCCCATAAAGCCATAATTTCTGCCTTATTATTGGAACCTGGGCCACCGTTCCAGTGAATAAGAAATCGTTCGTGATCAGAAATCTTAATCCATGCCCCACAACCAGTAGTGTCGTTTGCAGCCGCACCATCGAAGAAAACAGCAGGAATGGTAATGTCATGTGGTCTTATACGACGAGAACCATCAATGACATCAGGGACGTTTGAAGGAGAAGCATCCATCCATGATTTAATGGCGAAGTAGATTTTAGGAATCTGTATGGGGACTTGGTCGAATATCCGTCTGTTTCTAGCCAGCCAAATTTCCTAGATGAAGAAGAATGGCAGCGATCTGAAAGGGCTGTGCAATTTGTCCCATGCTATAGCTGTGGACATAAAGTCCACAGGCTGCCATGACGGGTCCAGAAAGAAGAAACTGAATAAATTCCATATATGAATAACAGAGGAGCAAGTAAAGAAAATGTGAGAGATTGATTCTTCAGCCTCCAAACAGAAAACACACCATCCGGGACCGTGATGACCTCTTCTCCTTAGATTGTCCCACGTGAGGACCCGATTCTTCCAAGAAAGCCATCCGAAAATAGTAATTTTATTTGGAATTTTCCTCTTCCAAAAAACCCGAAACGAGCTTGGGTTCTGCAATACGTGAACAGCAGCAATAAAAGTCTGATAGACATCTTTCACAGAAAGGGAACCATTTCTCATCTGACCACCCCAAACAATTTTGTCACCCCCAGTCGCATAGCATAAACCCGCCCTGCGAAGAGAGTCCCGGAAATGGTTCCACTCGTCAGCCATAGCACCGTCCAAACCGAGTTGTTCCGCCATTTTGAAGATAGGTGCTGAATGAGACCAACATATAATAATCTGAGAATAAAATAGAATTCCACATAACGCAAGGGCATGAATAAGGAGTTGAGATGGACCACATTCGGGAGCGAGCTGAAAAAGGGTGGCCGCGCCAATGGGAATGAGACTGCCATCCCGAAAGTACCACCTAAGACGAGGAGCAATAAGGGGGATAATCTTCCTGAAACTGCGCCATATACATGAAATGAAGCGTGGAAAGGAAAGAGAATTGCAGCTGATCATTTGTAAAGCATTCTCCGGAATATACTTGACTTTAATGATGTCGTTCCATAAGCCCGGGCATGTTATGGCTCTCCAGAAAGATTTAGATAACAGAGCACAGTTAAAAACCCTGGAGTCAAGTATACCCCATCCATCCAGACCTTTGGGCTTGCATATATCATTCAAACTGCAGAGATGATATTTCCTCTCAAGATTGGCACCACCCCATAGAAAGTTAGAAATAATACCATTTATCCTTGAAATAATACCTGCAGGGATAAAGAGAAGATGAGCCCAGAAGACAATCATCTGAGATAGTACTGATTGGATAAGAATATACCTACCCCCCATCGATAACCATCGATGATTCCATCGTTGAATCCTATCCCTGAACCTATCAATAATCCAAATCCAATCTCTGTTTTTATAACCACAAGGCTTAATAAAGAAACCCAGGTATTTGAATCCATTTGATATATGACGCATGGAGATTCCCATGAACTCCGCAATGAAGGAGATCTCCTGTACATCACCAAATTCATATAGCAAGAAAGACTTACCGCAATTGATGCTTAGACCTGTAGCACTTTTGAAGTGTAAGAACATAATGTGGATGTAGAACCAATGGTTCCGTCGCAAATAGCCGAAAAGCAATAAATCATCCACAAATAAAGAATGAGAGGTGGAGACAAAGTTTGAGAAAGCAAAACCCTTAATAAATCCTCTCTGTTCCGCAAAGTGCATAAGTCTGCTGAACCCATCCATCACCAATAGAAAAATAAGAGGAGAGAGGGCGCATCCCTGCCTCAGCCCCCGGCTAGCTTTGAAAAAACGCGATGGATATCCATTGATAATAACCGAATACCTGACATTTGAAACACAAGACAAAATCCATCGCATGATCCGGATTGGTAAGCCAATCTTGAGCAACAACAACCGGATAAAAGCCCAGTCCACTGATTCATAAGCTTTGAACAAGTCCACCTTCATAATTAAAGCTTCTTCCTTGGCAGAATGAATGGAGTGAGCAACCTCCTGGGCGATTGCAATCGCGTCATGGATGGACCTGCCACTTAAAAAACCATATTGTTCTCTTGAAATGTTGGCCGATAAAACTTTCTTGATGCGCTCAGCAATGATTTTTGAGGAAAGCTTGTACAGCAAGTTGCACAAAGCAATGGGCCGAAAATCCGCGAAAGTCTGAGGGTCCGAGACTTTGGGGATAAGGGCAATAAAAGATGAATTAAGATTTGCAGGCATGAATCCATTGCATCGAAACAACTCAAGCAATTCAACAATCTCGTCACCCATGAGATCAAAAAAGTGTACAAAGAATTCAGAGGGCCAGCCATCCGGGCTCGGGCACTTATCGTGTTTAAAAGATTTCAGGACCTTATAAGCCTCTTCCTTTGAAATAACACTATCAAGAACAGCGATGTCATTTTCTGCAAAAAACCTGGGAAATTGTTCAAGAACCCAAGCTTGGTTCCCTTCGTCAATAGCCGGGTCAGCTGAGAAAAACTTTGAAAAATATGAAAAAGCCTCCTCTTGAATATCTGATGTGGAGAAAACAAAATCACCACAATCCTTCCTTATGCGCCAGATGGCATTTTGATTGCGTCTGGCATTGGCCGACTTGTGGAAATATTTGATGTTTAGATCGCCATCCTTCAGCCATAACATCCTACTTTTCAATCGCCAGGTAACCTCTTCAATACAAAGGATCTCACGTTTCCTTGAACCAAGATCTTGCAGGAGCTGTAAAGTAGCATCATCTGGAGAAAGTGAAACAAAAGAAGAGAATAAATCATCCATTTTAGCAGAAATATCTAACAACTCCTTTTTAAGGTCCAATTTTTTCGTATCTCCCATGCCTTTGAAGCTTTTTTGACACACTGAATCTTGTAATGGAAACGATCCCATCCCATGAGGCCGTCATCATCAATGCTTTGTAACCAGATCCTATGCACCAATTTGGAGTAATTCGGGTCTTCAAGCCAGACCCGATTGAATTTGGAAAGGGTCGGCCACCAACCACAGAATCAGACTTCCATGAAAGCCTTATGGGCATATGATCGAAAACATTAGAAATAATGACCTCAGAACGAATCTGACACCATCGATCAACAATATCGACATGAACCATAGCTCTGTCCAGTCTTTTGGCTATGAAATGGTCATTGGCCCGCTTATTTGTCCATGTCGGCAACAGAGGGATAGGACAAATGTCAGTTAAATTAAATACATATAACAAGTCACATAAAAAAGGAGAGAGAGGATCTAGCCTGGCCTTTGTACCCCAAACTTCATCTGAACGCATGGTAGAATTAAAGTCACCCATCAGAATAAGGTTGTGAAGAGCAAGAATGCCAGAAGCAGCCAAACGCTGCCAGAAGGATAGCCTGTTGCGATAGGGAGCATATAAATTTATAATATAAACAGTCTCCTTATAACCTCTAATATGTCCAGCCAGCAGAATGCCCCCAATGAACTTATAGGCCTTAAAAGAGGCCATCACTGGATTCCAAACAGCTATAAGACCGCCAGAATGACCATCGGCGTCCACCGCAGCAGCTTTCCACCCTGATTTGAGACTGAGAAACAACTTAATGGCCTTGTCCCTTGCACATAAAGTCTCCTGAGCAAGAAAAATAATAGGATCACCCGAATGCAGAATCTCACGAAGGCAATGAGTCTTGGGGGCATCGCCCAACCCCCTGATGTTCATAGAGATGATGTGATTCATCTTGATTCAGGTTCCGGGTTGCGTGCTCTAAGCGCCCGAGAATCGACCAGAGGTCCATCACTAATCGAAATTGGAATCTCAGTGAGGTTATCTTCATTTTCAGTAAAAAGATAGATGGCTTTGAATTTACCTTTGGAAAGCCTACTGGTACCTTTTGGCAAGACTCTATCGGAAGAAATTTTGACATCAGAAGAGGGCGGTCTGTCGAAAACAGTGAGGGCAGCTATATCAATGTCAGGATCCACCAAGATGGCTTCAAGGTCCGAATCTATGGTGTTCCTGGGAGAGTCATGTGCATTAACGGGATCTATTGAATCGGGAGGCATATCCAGAATGGTATGGGGATTACATGAAGAAGTAGGTTGCGAATTGGAAGACCCTCCAAACTGGAAATTCGAAGAAATAGGTTGCGGATTGGAAGACTCTCCAACCTGGAAGTTCGAAGAAGGGAACAGTGGAGGATCACCCATAGACGGCTGCTGAGAAGCAGTGGAAATGCCTCTAACAAAATCATCTACATATGAATAAGTGGGAGCCACAGGACCAGAATCTTCCTTGTAGTTTGTAGTTGCAGATGGGACAGGGATTGGAGGGTTAATATCTACCAGATGAGATGTATCAGCCGGCGAAAGAGCATCAGATACCGGAGAAAGATTTGATTCAGGGGGCAGAACACGGAGATTGTTTAGCACACCATCTGAATGATCTTGAGCAGTGTAAAAACCATCATCATCAGAGACATGGGAACAAGGATTACCTGTACAGCCCTCCAAAGCGTTCTCTGTACCATGAAGCTTCTTCTTGTCCACACGTCGAGCCTGAGAAACAACATCCGCGCGTTGCATGCGAAAACGATAGGGGCAATTCTCCCTGAGGTGGCCAGTACGGTGGCAAATGAGGCAACAGAAGGGGATACCCCAAAAATCGATGCGCTGGCGATGCTTTCTATTCCCCCAAACCAAATCGATGTCACCAGGCAGACCATTGATATACTCGAGCTCAACAAGAATCCAGGCAATACGTTTGTCACAGGCCCCAATGATACTTGGATCGATGAATTTTGTGACGCCTACGGAATTGCCTATCGCCTGAAGCGCCTTCATAGTCCAGAATTCCAGGGGGAGACCCGACAGTTTCATCCATATGATGCGGTTGCGTGGGGCTTCTAGTACCGGATTGAAGCCAACGTACCATGGAATAAGCTGCATAAAACTACGGCCACGAACCCAAGTTCGAAAAGTGATCTTATGGACATCCTTGACATCAATGAAATGGACACTGAACCATCCATTTATGAGAATACTAACAATAGGCGTGTATCCTAAGATAGGCTTCCATTGTTTTTTAATCCATGAAGCCGTGTTGAATTCACAGTTTTCCGGGAACATCGATCTACCTATCACCTCCCTCTTCTGTAGGCTCGTCACCCTCTTGCAGAGATCGTCGAAATCCAGCTTAACCTCCTTAATTTCCATATTGTGTTTATAGCAGGATTTTCGCTTCTTACGCCGGCCACCACGCTTCAGATAAGATCCCCCTATCGGCAGATGTGCACCAGAACCAGTTCCATGAAGAGCTTGCTTAATAATATGCTCGTCAACCTCGTCACGCTGTAATATCTCACCATGCGCTTGAGGGGGGATAATGTGTTTATCAGAGCTAACTGTACCCGCCATATGACCTCAATAAACCTACAAGCCACATGCACGAGAGGTGGCGGGATCTAGGAAAGGTCATAGACAGCTGGCAGAATCATGTGAGGAACGGGAAAATCAAGCGACATAGGCAGGATAATCAAAGATATAATAATAAACTATCACCGTTGGTACCTTGGGATCAAGCAAATAGATTACTTGTACATAGGACAATGCCTTTAGATAGCAGGATGCGAGAAAGAAAAACCAGAGAAATGATAGAGTTGATGTCCGCAGGGATGTCAAAGATCGTAGCCAGCATGTATTGTCAGAAGATGTAGCGGAAATTAAGAGAGTGTCATCAGGAATGATCTCGGGGAATGAATATGACAGAGTGATGAGATAAAACCCGCCTCCGAAAGAAATTTTTTGACATCCCAAGGAGGCAGATAGCATCACATCATATAGGGAAAATGATATTTAAAGAAAAACAAGGACTGATTCATATACGAAAGGGCAAAATCCATCCATAATTATCCCCCCCCAATTCTAAAAAGAGCGCGTAGGTAGAACACGACTAGGACGAGTATTAGGTCGGAAAAGATAAGGCAATAAAGACATTCGAAATAACGGTTCGAAATTCAAAATTTCCCGGATAGGAAGAAGTTGGCAACTATGGGGAACCTACGGGAAAAACCGGACGAGGGGTTTCAAACTATGGTCGACAACGGCGACAACACCGACATCCCGGAAAAGTCCACCATTGTTTACGGAATCTAAAGCTAAAACTTTTGCATGGCCTTGAAATAGAAAAGAGAGAAGTCGATTTGTTCCAAAAGATATGCCATATTCCTATGAAACCAATTTGAAGTTGAGATGAGTCGAGAGAATATGGTTGCGAAGCGAGAGAAGATAGAGAAACTTCACGCGTGCGATCCGAGCCATCGTGAAGTGAATATGATAAATGGATGCGAGAATTATAAGAGCAACCATGAGCATTAGGATCAACAAAGCTAGTTCGAGCAAGTCACTTAGACTTGTCGACTCGAAGTAAGACATAATATTACCACCGCTATGCAATAATACAATTAAGATCATAAATCATTGAAGCGAGTAGCTAACAATGAAGAAGTGATCAATATACAACCCTTAATATAGATAATCGGCCCGACATCTCGACTTCATAATCCCGAACAATCAATATAGAACATGGCACAAATGGACGAGAACAAAACCATTTCCGACGAGAAAGAGATTCTAAGCACGAAAGTAGAGTATTCCACGAAGAACAAAGAGCAGTCCTCAATAGCGATAGAAAAACACACCCAAAAGCAGCATGAAAGAGAAATTCAAAACCACTAATAGAAAGGATTTATACAACGCTTACGAAGAGAATGACCACTCGCTCACGAACACCCGCCATGTCTGTGATTTTCTGCATTTTCCCAAACTCCTACGGCCATTATGCATGAATTATATATGTTAATAGTCTGTCCTTGCATGATCATACTATTCAGAAGTATGACTCAATCAGTGCCCAAGCTTATTCAACACAATCCTCTTTTTTATCTGCTGCAAATGGGATTTCTTTCACCAATTTTATGGCCTCATGAAACAGACTTCGATGAAACCATTTTTTTTGGTTGTTATTGGAACATTATTTAAACCACACATAATACTGTTATGTTTGTTAATGGTTTCATCGTGTCCAAAGGGTTTAGGAGATCTCTGAATCCATTCAAAGCTCAAGAAAACCGCGGAACTCACAATCTTAGTAAAGCTATAAAAATTTAGTTTGTCAGATTTTGACGGAATAAACTGCATTAAATTATATCACATAGAAATTTATTTGGAACAATTTAAATTATATCACATAAATAATATTTGAACAAATTATTGCCACGCAACTTCATTACAAGTGCTTGGGTTTGTTTTAATAGTTCATATTATTTTACAAAAAGTAATATTGTATTATTTATTTTATATAATTATATAATAAATTATTATTATTATTATTATTGAATTTTGAAGTTATGGTTAAGCTAGACATTAAATTAGTGTATGAGACTTTCTTGTTTCTGAAACAAAAATTTAGATTTGTTTTAATATTTTTTTGCTATATTTTTTCATATAGTTTTACAAAATATAATTTTTTATTATTTATTTATATAATTATATAATTATATAATTAATTATATTATTATTGATTTCTTAAAAGAAAACACATACTCTTAACTATTAAGCCACTCAAATTATACATATAATTATGATATTATTCATCAATATTTCAATTAAATATATTTATTTTTTATCAATAAATTATATAAATATTTAATATAAATATATTTATTTGCTGAATTAATAAATTATATAACTATTTCATATTTTCATAAAACATATATCCATTTTATCTTTAAATATTTATCTTGAATCATTCATCCATCTTGTATTAAATATTTCTTCTAAAACGTTTATAGTTTTATATTTTTAAGAGTAAATAAAATAACTAAAATATGTAATATACACATTAATTTAAAAAAATAGTTTATAATCAAATAAAAATAAATCTAAATATAATAAAAAACAAATTCTAACTCAAGATAGATTAAAAATAAATTTAAATATTAAAAATACAATTTTTAAGTTTATGAGAAGTGAAGTAGTTTTGTGAATAAGTTCACTATTAAGATATTTTTTTACTAATAGTTATTTCGTCAAAATTCCATGGTTGTTCCAACTATTTAATTAGAAATCAGTATAAGATGGGTTTATTTGTCATTTTTTTTAAATAATAAAAGAGAAATTTTTTTAAAAATTATCTACTAAAATATAATGAAACGTAATTTTAAAAATTGTTTATTGAATTCTAATGAATTGTAATTAGAATGAAATATTAAAAAAACTTTGGAGTTGTTTTTAGTGCGACTATTCGGACTTTCTTGTGCTTAAATTAGATGGAAAAATTTGAGGTAAAATCTTGATTTTTGTTATTTAAAGCTGAGTTGTTTGATTGTATATATGGATTCAACACCTTGAAAAACCCTTAGGACACTTGGATTACTGCATGGATTACTCATCAAACTTGTGATTTCAATAAATTCTTGCTAGATTTTTAGAGAAATTAGACAGGAAAATTTGATAAGAAAAACGTCAAAAAAATCTCACTAGAAACAACTTGAAAAAAATTTATTACCCTAAATCCTTCATTAAAAAAAACTCCTTTAATCATCATTAAAAAATATCTATCATAAATTATTCCTTATGTATCAAATTTTTAGGTGAAAATCACATTAGAGTAAATGGTGTGGACGCTTATCGAACCAGGCGGTGTGGTTCATCATCTTGTCATGATGATGAACCACACTTGCCAGTTCGAAAAGCATCTCGACCTAATTTACTTTCGAATGTGATTTTCCATGAAAAAGATTTGATACATGACTTTATGAATCACGAAGCCAAATTCCTAATATAAATTATTTCTTTCATTTTCTTCAATTTACCATAATCTTACACTCTTTGACATTCATGCCCAAAAAAACTAACTTGTTTTTTTAACATGGTCTTCTATTTTACCATAATCTTACACTCTTAAACATTCATGCAAAAACACCCTTATTTATTTTTTAACATGGTCCACTATTTACCCTAATCGTGCACTCTTTGACATTCATGCAAAAAAAACTTATTTGTTTTTTTAATATGGTCAGTGTCCACTCGAAAGTTTACCACATGCTACACATGATTTCCAAAAACACTTATTGGCAACAAAAATGAGACCATATTAAGATTTGATGTGACTTAAATACCTTTAACTATCAACACAAACAAATTAAAAAAAATCAACAATTATCCAAAAATTTTAAGACAATAGCACGTGTAAATAGTTTTACATGAATTGGTTTAGAATCCAATATTTTTATCATGTTTTTTTAATATATAAATATATTCAACATTTTATAAAATACATGAAATATTTTGAATATGAAAATTTAAAAACATAAATTAAAGAATTGAAAAAAATAAATTAATAAACTATTTTGGAAAATTACTAAGCAAAAATTTGTTTTACTTTATTTTATTTCTAAAATAAAAACACACTTCAACCCACTTACATTATAATATATGTATATATGATTTCATAACCACGGGGAAATGCCAAAATTTTTAAAATAATTAGACTAGGAAAAAAAATTTATTGTGTAAAAAATTGTTCCACTTTTTATCTTCTACAATAAAGCACACGTCCAGCAGTTTATATCTGGAGATATGAACTTTTCAAATGCGCTGAAGCCCTGTGAATATGATTTAATATTCTCAGACTGGTAGTCCAAACATTGAAAACGTACTTGCTTTAAGGTCGTTACGACAATTCTCCACTGCTGGGATGGATAATGGAATCTCTCAAAGCCGTCAAATATATTGACGCCCTCCACTACGCCGTTCCACAGGGGAGGAGAGCGGTGGAACTCCTGGCCGGAAAGGAGAGCGCCATTGTACAGATGGTGACGACAGAGGCGGGGAAGGCGTACGTTCTGAGCTTCTGTGGTGAGGAGACGGGAACAACACGTGCAATGGCTCCATGATCGTTGAAGCGTTCGCGGGGCGAGAGACTGTGCAGGTTCCCTATAAATCGCAGGGCACCGGAGGGTTCAAGATGAGCAAACTCGCTTTCACTGCGACTTCTGTGAGGACTCGCATTGCATTCTTCAGCAGCTACTATCACATGAGGAGTGATGACTTGAGCTCCTTGTGTGGTCCTGTGATAGACGATGTCAAGCTCTTTTGCTCTTCATGCTAACTCCGCAACATCCTCCTCCTGGAAAGATCTGTTTTGGCCCTATCTTATACTTAGGTTGCTTCTGGTTATCTCTTTGGTCTAAAGACTCACACTAAGAAGCTGTGGGGTATATGTATGTAGTTTTCCTTCTTTGCTTCCGGAATGTGTCCACGTGCAAATTAATTTGAGTGAAAAAAAAGTGTCACGGTTTGACCGTCACAGGTACTTCATAAATCTGGATAAAGATGGTTTTAGTAAAATAATTTTATAATGTATAATTACTAGAAGTTGCCTCAAAAGGAGCAAAGAGAGGCCCATGGGTTTCTTAAATTGGAAATATAAGTGTATGAGAAATGCATTTGTAAATATGTATGTGATATGTCATATGTATTGGTATATTTTAATTTCTATAAATAATGTAAAAGATGATTTTAGTTATAGATATTTATTATATATAACAAGTTGTACATATATATTATTTCTACGAGCTCAAATTAAAAATATAAATTTGATATATTTTTAACAAAATATTAAAAAATAGAGAATCACGCTTATTGGAAACCACCATTTAAACTCAATTAGAATGATTGGATTATAAAATCTACATTCTAAAATTAATACTATTTTTTTCTAAAAAATAATTAAAATCTATTTAGAGTGTATTTTAATTTCATGTATAAGCCAAATTAAAAAATAGATTTGATACATCACTCACAAAATATCCAAAATAAGGAATAAAAAAACTAGTGTACAAAATTTAAATAATAAAAAAAATCCATTAAATTACCCCTACTAAAATTAAGAATTGGATTAAGAAAAGTCATAAAAAGGGTTTTTTCAAAAAGAAATTCTCTCGCACATTTCCTCAAATGAAAACACAAAGATTATGTTAAACCGTGACATATAAAAAAAATGAAAATGAAAACCCAAATGGCAACAACAAAGTTTGTCAAAAAAACTGATAATTACCTAGAAATGTTGAAAACTAATCTCTTGAATAAGTATGCAAATTTTTTTTGTCATGTCCCAACAAAAATACATACTATTTTTGCAAAATATAAGGAATAAAAAAGACATTGAGGATCAAGCCTTAATATAAAGGAATAAAAAAAGGCATTAAATTACCCCTACCATTTTTTTTAACCGTAATAAGGACAATTTCAATTGGTCGAAAACCATATTATAATTAGATTATGATGCACTTTTTTTTGTTTTTAATTCCGATTAAAAACTATTTCTAATTATATAAGAATTTATTTTTCTTTATTTATTTTTTTCTCAAAGAAATAAGTTAGTGTCAATTGGGTTTACTTGGGGTGATTGGGAGAAATAATATATAATTCCTGGAGTGACATGTTGAGCTCATATCTAGTATATCTTTATAATGACTTTGAACCTTGCTATTGAACTACTTTAAGCCCTAACTAAAATCTTATCCTTATCTACAAGCTAGAGGATGGGTAGGAAAATCTTACCCTTACCTACAGGCTAAAGGATAAAGTGTTTGGTTACATAGAAAAAATAATAATAATAACTCAAAACCAAAAAGTATTTAGCACTAATAAAGAATTACTCCCTAAAATGAGCATATTATATTTGGGGAATGATGAAACTTTACTCGAATGGATAGGGAGGTAAGGGCATGCTTTTAGCTCTTAGTAGGCACTCTCTCAATGGTCCCTTCCCTCTATCAACATTACTCTTAGTTTGCTTCTCGAGCAAGAGTGTGCCCCTCCCTTGTGGAAGGAGGTCGAACACCTGAATATATATATATGACTAAATTTGATTTACACAATTATATTGTTGAACATCTTGTTCTTGAAAATGTATCAATAAAGTGAATGAAAATCATTAAATATTATAAATTTTTTTAACTTAATCTAAGAAAAACTATATTTTGGCTTTTAAACTAAAATCTAATGACATTATTCTTGGAAAATCTCAATAATACATCATTTAAATTACATTTTTAATGTAAAAATTAATTCAACACTAAACACTTAAATTAGATAAACCTGAAACAATAATCTTCCCCATATATAACAAGAGTTACATAGTAGCTAGTACATGCCACTTAGCTTAAATATAGCTTAATTAAACTAAAAAAATAATAAAAAAGAAAGATTTCATCACAAAAATAAAATAACTAATAAAATAATATATTGTTGAGTGTCTATCACAAAACATTAAAAAAATATTATTAATTAGTATTGGTTATATAAACACACACACATATATATATGTGTAATTCAATTTATTAAACTATATTTTTAATATAATAATAAGTTATTTTAAATTGGAAATATGGAAAAAAAAATTATAATTCATGAAAATAGAAATAATGGAAAAAAGAGAAAAAAACTCAAAATCAAAAAGTTAAATAAAAAATGAAATAAAACAAAAAACAAAAAAAAACTAATAGAAATGGAAGTTATTAAACATCTCATAATAAAACCTCAACTAATCACATTACAAATAAATACATTTAAATAATAATAAAAAAATAACAAAAAAATGAATTCCCAATGTTAAATTATGAATAAATGATAAAAAATTTTAATCAAAAAACTAATTAATATGCGAGTCAAAAGTAAAAGCTGAATGAGTAATACCATATATAATAAATTATTAAAAAAAACTACCAAAATATTCAAAATATCACTTAATTGGTATGATGTGTGTTCATTCTATTCACCGAGCTTCTATTGTGATAACCAGACGAAACTACTTTGTTTCACCCACTAGGATGTGGAATTCTCCGGATGATGGTGATGATGAACTGCTTTGGAGGTGTTGCCTCCGAATGCGGAAGAGATGTTACAACGCCGTAGTCACATATCGTTGATCCCTGGGTCAAAGTAGTTCCACCGGTCATTTTAAAAGAACCAACCGAGGATATGGAATCTCAATATTAGTCTACTTTTCAACTTTGATTTATCATTGTGAATTGAATAGTGAATATTTTGATATTTGCATCGTGGCAAACTTTTTGTGACAAATATGAAACATACTAGAGGATGTAATAGGTTTCATAGAGGAATTGGCAAGTGGGAGCTATTATGGTAGGAATATCTATTCAAGCTACTACCGCGATCAATGGCTTCTCGCTTCATATGCATCGCTCAATAGGCATGTTCAATGCTTTACCCGCCATCGATGCTAGATAATATTAAATTTAAGATCAAACATATACTCTGTGCTCGGATACTTCAACAAGTTCTAGCGGATCAATATTTGAAAATTTATCGTTCTCATGTAACACTTAACACAACAATAAACTTACCATGAATTAAAAAAAAAATTACCAATGCGAATTCTCAATCAACATTAAAGAGGAATATCACATATTTGGCATAGTTTAACAGTACTATATCATAATTTCCATTGTACTGAGTTTGGTCTACCGTGGATTCCATATAATATAATTTGACTCGAATAATTATCCAAATCTCATAGTTTGTATGTCGGCTATTATGATATTCATTGCGCATTTAAATGTCAATGGTAAATCTTGGGATTTGGTTTTGGATTATTTATTAGTCCGGTCGGCCTATCGGTCCGACACCTGGCTTACCTTCCTCCGTTCGATGACATAAGATCTACGGTTCTGGGGCCTAGGGTTTGCAATGACCCCCGGCGCCCTAACCGCTTTAGCTCATTGTCACTTCTCACGCAGAGAGGTTCTGGAGGTAGCGCGGCTCTACCAGGGTTGCTTGCCGGTTTCGTTCCATGCCTTCCATGTCAACAGCGTAGCGCTGCGACCACAGTGCTAACCCCTCAACACAGGTAACGCATCAGTTTTATAAGAATTCTCTGCAACTTTATTTGTTTTTCGTGGAACAGGGTTGGGGTTCCGGTGAGGAACTTAGCAGAGAAGCTTAATGTCTGTTGAAACCCTGAGGGTTACGCCCCTCCTCTAGGAATCTAAGCTCCTGAGAAAATTTGCCTATGAATTAACTTAGTTCCTTTTGATTTTATCATTTTTGTAACAGTGTTGGACTGGTGCTTGGAAGAAGCACCCACGAGTTCTGAATTCTTGACAGGTAATTCTTTTTTTATATTCAACCCCCAGATTCGGGAAAACCCGCCCTTCGGCTCGTGTGGGTCTAGGAGCTTCTATTTGTTTCCCGTAGAATTCTATTCCGCCGACCGAAGATTTTTCTTTCATTTTTACGTATTGCCCCGGTTCCCGCCCATTTCGCGCTTCCGTAGCTTATCTACACATGCTCGCCTAAGAGGTAGACTAATTCCCAGCATGCACCTTACAGGTACCGGCTCTCATCAGGAACTATTCCCTTGGTTTCCTTTGGCGAGAACGTTTAATGTTTAGTTTCAAAGCTCAGGGTTTAGCCTGATATTTTTTTAGTATGCCATGCAGGATAAAAATCTAGCTCAGGTTTCCTTGTTATTTTAATTACGGCTTCATGCCGACGTTGTATTCCACTAAACTTCCTCTTAATGGGGTTTACATTTGAAGAGAGGAACTGGTGAATTCTATGCCGGACTGCTAATTTGTTAGGTTACACTTCTTTTACACAAAGAATGTGGGGTTTCTCTGTTGTTATTTATGCCAGACGTAAGCGGCAGCGCCTATTCTCTTAACGGGCTTTGTCATGGTTTAAGTTAGACTGTGTGTAATTCTCCGGAAGATTATTACTGTACCTTAAACTCTCTCATTGATTATATATATATATATATTGCAGAGGTTTTGTTCACGTTATGGGTTTTCATGTATTGTGACATAAATGGATTGCTTTCTGCTCTATGCTTCAACCCTTGGTTTTAACTATATCTTGCTTATGAGATTGTTGTTATTTGTAGAGGGTTTACTATTTTCGAGTTACTAGAATCAAATGTTCACATTTCCTTACTGTTTATTATGTTAAAATGTCTTCCTACTCTACACAGGCGTCCGGACCGCCATTATAACCGAGTTCTTATGATAGAGAACGACCAAACCTCAGACTCCGTAACCTTCTGCCTAGGGTTTAACAGCTTTCTCTCTCTCACGCCGTTCATTTATCTTTCCTCCATTTTGTTTACCGAACTGTTTTTAATGGGTGAAGAGTTCAGCAATTTTCGTTAGTTTTCAAGTTCTACTGACATCTTCCTACGTGTAAACTAATTTCGTACATGACATATTATTGTAAAAAAGAAAGATATACTAGAAGTTCTTTATTCTTTTGTTTTCTTCAGGTATCTCTTCTCGTAGAATGCATAAATAGTATTTAACATCAAGCTTCAAGAACTCCCATGCTAACTACAACAGAGAATACAAGAATACAGGTAACATTCTTCTTGCTAACAGAAGTAAATTTTCTAACTATGATAATTCAGGAAATTAAATTCAGAAGTATAACGAACTAAACATTTTACTTCTTCAAATTCTTTTACTCATCTGGTTCCTGAATCAACTGATGGTAATAATGTGCCTCCCATCCTTGAGCTGACAACCAGTCACGCATCTCCCCCCGTGCATCAAGTCTGGCTCTGAAATTATCAGAGTACTGGACAGAAACGAAGGACAATCCGGTCCAGTTCGTCCATCGTAGGGAATCCGGTCCAGTTCTTCCATCATAGGAAAAAAAACAGGAAGTACTGGGGAGATTACGGGACAACCGGTCCAATCTCCAACCCAGTGCACCCTCTGCTCTGAAACATCTTTTCAGCTTAACAGAGTTTCTCTTCCTTCCTCCACAGATCCAACCCCCAACTCCCTCTTAGATTTTCCATTTATCCAGAGTTCCATGGGTAACTGTGGGAACTGTTTTTTCCAACTAACCCAGATCTTGATTTACATTTTTACTTTTACCATCATTGTTACTCATGAAACTAATTCACAGTAAATTTTATCAATGTAAAATGTAATTTTGTTCCAATAATCTAGCCGAAATAAATATACGGTCTTAATTCATTTTAAACAATAGTCTAACCAATCGTTCCACTAAACCAATGGTTACGAGTTTTCCCCCCTACGGGAGAGAACACGAATCCTCGGTGTTATTGACTTACGGTTCGATAAAGCTGTGGATAAGCTTCCCGAACAAAACTTTCGTCTTCCCAGGTAGCTTCCTCAGGTCCAAAGTGCTTCCATTGCACTTTAACCTGGGCGATGGCTCGTTTCCGGAGCATGATTTCCCTCCGGTCGATTATACTGTGTGGCTCGACCATAAACTCCCCGTCTGGTTCTACCTGCAAAAGATGAACTTATGTTAATTAAATAAGCCATAATATTGCATTCATTATTTGACGAGCTCACTCATCCACTACCTGTATGTTCTGCCAATGAATAATATGCCGGGTATCATGGACATATCGTTTCAGTAACGATACATGAAAAACATTATGCACCCGAATATGACTAGGAAGGGCTAAACGATACGCCACTGGTCCCACTCTCTCCATAATTTGGAAAGGACCGCAGAAACGGGGTGCTAGTTTTGCACAAGATGCCCATCTTAAGGTGCTTTTCTTTGGTTTGATCCTAACATAAACATGATCTCCAACTGCATATTCACGGTAAGACCTTTTCTTATCTGCATACACCTTCTGCCTGTCTTGTGCCGCCTTCAAATTCTGTCCAATCTTTCTCACCTCAGCCTCCATCTCTGCTAGCATGTCTGGTCCTAACATGAGCTTATTCTCTGGGCTGCTCCAGTTAATGGGAGTCCTGCACTGTCGACCGTACAGTGCCTCGAACGGACTCATCTTTAAGGATTCCTGGTAGCCATTATTGTAAGCAAACTCTATCAAATGTAGGTATTCTTCCCACTTAACTGGTTGTTGCATGACATACATTCTCAGCATGTCTTCCAGGATCTGGTTCACCCTCTCTGTCTGGCCATCCGTTTGCGGGTGGTATGCAGTACTAAAATGTACTTGAGTTCCTAGACCTGTAAACAATGTCTTCCAGAAGGCTGATGTAAATTTTACATCTCTGTCTGAAATGACAGTCTTAGGTATGCCATGGAGTCTGAAGATCTCACGCATAAATAAATCTGTTATTTGTACCGTCTTATAGGTGGACTGAACAGGTATAAAATGCGCTGATTTACTTAATCTATCCACAACTACCATTATGGAATCATTACCTCTTTTTGATTTTGGTAACCCGGTAATAAAGTCTAATGAAATCACCTCCCATTTCCACTCAGGAATGGGTATAGGTTGCATTAATCCAGCTGGATGCCTATCCTCCACTTTTACTTGCTGGCATTCCAAACATTTAGTTAAATAGCTTGCTATTTCCTTCCTCATGCCCGGCCAACAGTAATCCTTCCTGATGGCTGTCAGCATCTTCTGATACCCCGGATGACCAGCGTAATTGCTTCTGTGATATTCATCCAGTATCATGGTCTTCAATTCCACTCTATTTGGAATGACTATCTTTTTCTTAAAAACCAGCATCCCTTCCTGGTTGATTTCATATTCCCCTTGTTCTTTAGAGTCATGGACTTGCTGCCACAAATATTTATACTCTGGATCCTTGTCTGCTTCTTCTCTGATTTGATCTAGAAATCTGTTTTCCACCTGATTAACATATAGCTCATAAATGCTATGCACCTTTCTGCTTAACGCATCCGCAACTCTGTTTTCTTTTCCTTTCACGTGCTGCAGATCAATTTCAAACTCACTCAAAAAAGCATTCCACCTTGCTTGTCGGGAGTTTAAGTCAATTTGTTTAAAATAACTGGTTAGGCTGCTATGATCTGTTTTTAAAACAAATTTCTTCCCAAGTAAATAATGTCTCCACACCCTTAGTGCGTGCACAACTGCGGTCAGCTCTAGATCATAGGCTGAATACCGCTGCTCATGATCTTTTAACTTGTGGGATTCATACGCAACTACCTTTCCCTCTTGTGATAAAACAGCCCCAACACCTTCCTTGCATGCATCTGTACAAACCTCAAATTCTTTACTCGGATCTGCCACACTTAACACAGGTGTTGTGGTCAGCAATTGCTTCAATCTTTCAAAACTATTCTGGCATTCTTTGGTCCACTGAAAGATTTTTCCTTTCCTCTGCAAAGAAGTAATAGGAAAAGCTATCTTTGAGAATCCTTTTATAAATCGCCGGTAATAACCAGCGAGACCCATGAAAGATCGTATATCTGCCACATTCTGTGGCACCTTCCACTTCATAATAGTCTTGATTTTCTCCAGATCTACAGCTATGCCTTTTTCCGATATTACATGTCCAAGATACTGTATTTCTGTTTTAAAGAAGTCACACTTGCTGAATTTCGCATATAGTTGGTGCTTCCTAAGCATCTTCAGCACCATGCGCAAGTGTGCCTTATGCTCTTCTGTATCCTTGGAATAAATCAGTATATCATCGATAAAAATTAGCACAAAGCTGTTCAAATAAGGATGAAATACACTATGCATCAGCCTCATAAAGGTGGCTGGCGCATTAGTTAATCCAAAAGGTAATACCACGAATTCGTAGTGGCCATACCTTGTACGGAAAGAATTTTTATGGATATCTTCATCTTTAATCCGAATCTGGTGATAACCAGATCGCAAATCTATCTTTGAGAATACCGTGGCCCCCCTCACCTGATCGAACAAGTCATCAATACGAGGTAGAGGATACCGGTTCTTAATAGTCAGCTTATTTAACTGTCGGTAATCCATGCACATACGCATGGTTCCATCCTTCTTTTTAACAAAAAATACGGGTGCTCCCCAGGGTGACACACTGGGTCGAATATACCCCTTATCCAGCAATTCCTGAAGCTGCATTTTAAGTTCAGTCAGTTCTGGTACACTCATACGGTAAGGAGTCCGAGAGACTGGCGAGGCTCCTGGCAGCAGCTCTATTGTAAAATCAACTTCTCTTTTTGGTGGTAAACCTGGTATTTCTTCAGGAAATATGTCTTTAAATTCCTGGACTACCGGTATGTTTTCTCTTGCGGTACAGCATTTTTGGGCTAGGTTAATCCAACTTGTATTGCATACAGTTGGCATCCCTTCCTTATACATTTCCCCATCTGAGAAGCTGTAATTGGACGCAGATTCACAGGCTTCTTTATGCCTTGAATTTCTTGACGAGTACCATTATGATCCCTGTAGTAAACTATCTTTTCCTTACAGTCTATAAGAGTCCAATGCTTTTCCAACCAGTCCATGCCCAATAGAATATCGTAAGACCCCAACGGAAAAATATTTAAATCAACTACCAGCTGCTGTCCGCCAATTTGCAATGCGCATTCTGGTATCTTGGCACTAACCTTTCTTTTAGCTCCTGTGGCTAACTGGACCAACCAGGTTTTCTTAAACTTTTGACTTGGTAATTTACAGACTTCCACTAGTTTAGGACTTATATAACTTAGACTCGCCCCCGGGTCTACTAAAACAGAAACAGTTTGGGATAGCAAATTACCTTCCAGTTCTATCATAGTAGGCTGAAAAATACGCCGATCTCGATAGAGCATTAATTAGGAGTGTCTTTTCAGAGCAACATCTCCCACGGTAGAGGCCTCTTGCAGGTTATTTACTGCCTCAGCTTTACTACGCTGCGGGCAGTCTCGATAGTAATGAGCTGCTCCAGAGCCCCAACACTGCAGAGGTGGCCTCTGATTTTGTGGCTGCTCAGGCTTACTTGAAGCTTCCACCGTTTTATCTTCCCCAGGCCATCTAACCCGCTGGTGATTCCTACCGAATTGTTTATTGATTGAATTTCTGGCTGTATTCCGGAAATTACTGGTTTTCCCCCTTTTTGAACCAGCATTGTTTCTGTTATCCTTCCTTGTTTGCCATCATTTTCCGGTATCCATCTTGTTCTTTGCTTGCTGATAACACATCCTTGCTTTCCTGATAGCATCATCCATTGTCTTGGGATTCTCAAATTCAATACGCTCCTTCATATGTGCAGGTAGACTGCTCAGAAATCTTTGGACCTTTGCCTTTTCTTCTCTTAAGTAGCGTACGTAGCGCAGTAATGCAGTAAACTTGGTGACGAACTCGTCCATGGTCAGCTGTCCCAGCCTTAAGTCATGAAATTCTCGAGCTTTTTCATCATAGAAATGCTCAGTGAGGTACTTATCCTTGAAGTACTGTTGGAATTTTTCCCATGTCACGTCTTGATCTTCAAACCCCCGTACATTCTTCACTTCTTCCCACCATAAGGTGGCTTTGTCTTTCAACTGATAAATAGCCAGCCGTGCCTTAAGTCCACTGTCATAGTCATACACTTGGAAATATTTGTTCATGTTAATCAGCCATGCTTCTGTCGCCTCCTCCTTTTCTCCATCGAACGTAGGTGGCTTTATCTTTCTGAATTCTCCGTGTAACTCCACCTTCTGCTTTTTATTGGCTTTCCGTTCATTTTCATTTTCAGATTTAGCCTCGTTAAAATTTCTGTGAGAATTACTTCGTTGCGATATACTTTTTTCTCTGTGGTTCATATCTTGTTCACCTGTTCGCTGATCGTCCCTTTCCTGGAATTCTCTGCCAGCACTGGGATTCTCATTTCTCTGATTCTGTTTGTCAGAAAGGCTTTTCAAAATCCTTTCTTGCTCTTGCATCATTCTAGCATTTTCCTGTCGTACCCTCTCCATTTCTTCTTGCAACTGTTGTACTGTATGGAGCAGGATGCGAGTCTGATGTTGCTGTTCCTCCATCAATCTGTTAGATCTCTGATGCTGCTCTATCCCCAGCTGAACCCACATTTCGGGGTTCCCCTCTGGTGGAGGCTGCATTTCTCTGATATTTCGTTGTAACGATTGTGATTGTGAAGGTGTCCGTCTCATCTGTCCCTCCACTAATTATGTGACTGTGCAGGAGTGACATACAAATTTTGTGACGTTATTTGGCCCAATAGGGCTCCAGAGTTGTAACCAGCTCTGATACCACTTGTAACACTTATCATAAGATAAACTTACCATGAATTAAAAAAAATTTACCAATGCGAATTCTCAATCAACATTAAAGAGGAATATCACATATTTGGCATAGTTTAACAGTACTATATCATAATTTCCATTGTACTGAGGTTGGTCTACCGTGGATTCCATATAATATAATTTGACTCGAATAATTATCCAAATCTCATAGTTTGTATGTCGGTTATTATGATATTCATTGCGCATTTAAATGTCAATGGTAAATCTTGGGATTTGGTTTTGGATTATTTATTAGTCCGGTCGGCCTATCGGTCCGACACCTGGCTTACCTTCCTCCGTTCGATGACATAAGATCTATGGTTCTGGGGCCTAGGGTTTGCAATGACCCCCGGCGCCCTAACCGCTTTGGCTCATTGTCACTTCTCACGCAGAGAGGTTCTGGAGGTAGCGCGGCTCTACCAGGTTGCTTGCTGGTTTCGTTCAATGCCTTCCATGACAACGGCGTAGCGCTGCGACCACAGTGCTAACCCCTCAACACAGGTAACTCAACAGTTTATAAGAATTCTCTGCAATTTTATCAGTTTATAAGAATTCTCTGCAATTTTATTTGTTTTTCGTAAAGCAGGGTTGGGGTTCCGGTGAGGAACTTAGCTAAGAAGTTTAATGACTGTTGAAACCCTGAGGGTTACGCCCCTCCTCTAGGAATCTAAGCTCCTGAGAGGATTTTCCTAAGAATTAACTTCGTTCCCTTTGATTTTGTCATTTTTGTAACAGTGTTGGACTGGTGCTTGGATGAAGCACCCACGAGTTCTGAATTTCTTGACAGGTAATTTCTTTTTGTTTTATTCAACCCCGGTATTTGGAACCCCGCCCTTCGTCTTATGAATTAGAGCTTCTATTTGTTTCCTGTAGATTTCTATTCTGCTGACGGAATATCTTTCTTTTCATTTTGACAGGTATTGCCTGGTTCCCGTCCAACTCGCAGTTTCCTGTAGCTTATCTACACTTGCTCGCTGAAGAGGTAGACTAATTCCCAGCATGCACCTTACAGGTACCGGCTCTCATCAGGAACTATACAGAACGTTTAATGTTTAGTTTCAAAGCTCAGGGTTTAGCCTGATATTTCCTAGTATGCCGTGCAGGATAAAATCTATCTCAGGCTCCCTTGTTATTTTTAATTACAGCTTCATGCCGACGTTGTATTTCACTAAACTTCCTCTTAATGGGGTTTACATTGGAAGAGAGAAACTGGTGAATTCTATGCCGGACTGCCAATTTGTTAGTTTACTCTTCTTTTACACAAAGAATGTGGGGTTCTCTCTGCTGTTATTTATGCCAGACGTAAGCGGCAGCGCCTATTCTCTTAACGGCTATGTCGTGGTTTAAGTTAGACTGTGTGTAATTTGCCGGAAGATTATTACTGTACCTTAAACCCTCTCATTGATTTTATTTATATATAATGCCGAGGTTTTGTTCACGTTATGGGTTTTCATGTACTGTGATATAAATGGAATGTTTTCTGCTCTATGCCTCGATCCCTGGTTCTAACTGTATCTTGCTTATGAGATTGTTGTTATTTGTCGAGGGTTTACTATTTTTCGAGTTACTAGAATCAAAGGTACTCATTTCCTTACTGCTTATTATGTTAAAATGTCTTCCTACTCTACACAGGTGTCCGGACCGCCATTATGCCCGCGTTCTTTCATGATAGAGAACGACCAAACCCTTAACTCAGAACCTTCGGTTCGAGGGTTTAACAGTTCTCTCCCTTCACGCTGTCTGTGTTTATATTCTGTCCATTTTGTTTACTGAGCTGTCTTACTGGTGAAATAGTCGTTACCACTCATTTAGTTTTCAAGTTCTATTGATTATACTTCTCTCCTACATGTGTAAAACTACTCCTGTGCATGACATATTATCGTAAGAAGGAAGATATACTAGAAGTTCATTCTTCTTTTGTTTTCTGTGTATTTCTTCTGTGGAATGCATCTACAGAAATTAACAACGTTTCCCGGCAACCCTATGTTGCGATACGAGATAATATAAGAATACGAGTAACATATACTTTCTTGCTATGATAAGTTTTCTAACAATGGTAATTCAGGAAATTAAGTTCAGAAGTATAACAAACTTAAACATTTGACTACTTCAAATTCTTTTACTCATCGGTTTACGAATCAGCGATGGTAATAATGTGCCCTCCGAATCCCCTTGGCTGACATCCGATCACGCAGCTCCCCCGATACATCAAGTCGCTACAATCAACGGAGTGCGGGGCAGAAACAACGCAACATCAGTTAGTTCTTCCATCATAGGAGAGAAAAAACGGGGAAGTGCGGGGAGATCAGGACAAGTTGTCTCGACCCGGTGCACCCTGCGCTGCAAGAGCAGTACTTACCGACAACGAGGTTTTCTTCCTTCCTCCACAGATCTAACCCCCAACTCTCCTCTGGACTTTCCATTTATTCCAGAGTCCTGTGGGTAACTGTGGGAACTGTTTTTCCAACTAACCCAGATCTTGATTTACATTTTTACTTTTACCATCATTGTTACTCATGAAACTAATTCACAGTAAATTTTATCAATGTAAAATTTAATTTTGTTCCAATATTCTAACTGAAATAAACATCAGTCTTAATTCATTTAAACAAAATAGTATAAAAATTCGTTCCACTAAACCAATGGTTACAGTTTTCCCCCTCTGGAGGAGAACACCGTCCCCAGTGTTATTATTCCAGTTCAGTAAAAAGCTCAGGATAAGCTTCCCGAACAAAACTTTCGTCTTCCCAGGTAGCTTCCTCCGGTCCAAAGTGCTTCCATTGCACTTTAACCTGGGCGATAGCTCGTTTCCGGAGCATGATTTCCCTCCGGTCGATTATACGGTGTGGCTCGACCAGAAACTCCCCGTCTGGTTCTACCTGCAAAAAAATAAACTTATGTTAATTAAATAAGTTATAATATTGCATTCATTATTTCGCGAGCATACTCATCCACTACCTGTATGTTCTGCCAATGAATAATATGCCTGGTATCATGGACATATCGTTTCAGTAACGATACATGAAAAACATTATGCACCCGAATATGACTAGGAAGGGCTAAACGATACGCCACCGGTCCCACTCTCTCCAGAATTTGGAAAGGACCGCAGAATCGGGGTGCTAGTTTTGCGCAAGATGCCCATCTTAATGTGCTTTTCTTTGGTTTAATTCTAACATAAACATGATCTCCAACTGCATATTCTCGATAAGACCTTTTCTTATCTGCATACACCTTCTGCCTGTCCTGTGCCACCTTCAAATTCTGTCTAATCTTTCTCACCTCAGCTTCCATCTCTGCTAGCATGTCTGGTCCTAACATGAGTTTATTCTCTGGACTGCTCCAGTTAATGGGAGTCCTGCACTGTCGACCGTAAAGTGCCTCGAACGGACTCATCTTTAAGGATTCCTGGTAGCCATTATTGTAAGCGAACTCTATCAAGTGTAGATATTCTTCCCACTTAACTGGTTGTTGCATGACATACATTCTCAGCATGTCTTCCAGAATCTGGTTCACCCTCTCTGTCTGGCCATCCGTTTGCGGGTGGTATGCAGTACTAAAATGTACTTGAGTTCCTAGACATCGCAAATGTCTTCAGGTGATGTAAATTTTACATCTACGTACGAAATGGCAGGTCTTAGGTATGCCATGGAGTGAAGATCTACGCATAAATAAATGCTCTTGTGCAGTCTTATAGGTGGGCCCCGAGAACGAGGTATAAAATACGACACTACTAATCTATCCCACAACTACCTTAATCGAATCATTACCTCTTTTTGATTTTGGTAAACCGGTAATAAAGTCTAATGAAATCACCTCCCGCTCACAGGTCTGGAATCAGGTATAGGTTCATTAATCCAATTTGGTTCTGCCGATGCTCCACTTTACTTAGCACGGCATTCCAAACATTTGGTTAAATAGCTTTGCTATTTCCTTCCTCCTTTTGACCAGCGATGACCTACGATCGTTTGTCGACTATCTTACGATATCCCGGATGACCAGCGTAATTGCTTCTGTGATATTCATCCAGTATCATGGTCTTCAATTCCACTCTATTTGGAATGACTATCTTTTTCTTAAAAACCAGCAACCCTTCCTGGTTGATTTCATATTCCCCTTGTTCTTTAGAGTCATGGACTTGCTGCCACAAATATTTATACTCTGGATCCTTGTCTGCTTCTTCTCTGATTTGATCTAGAAATCTGTTTTCCACCTGATTAACGTATAGCTCATAAATGCTATGCACCTTTCTGCTTAACGCATCCGCAACTCTGTTCTCTTTTCCTTTCACGTGCTGCAGATCAATTTCAAACTCACTTAAAAAAGCATTCCACCTTGCTTGTCGGGAGTTTAAGTCAGTTTGTTTAAAATAACTGGTTAGACTGCTATGATCTGTTTTTAAAACAAATTTCTTTCCAAGTAAATAATGTCTCCACACTCTTAGTGCGTGCACAACTGCGGTCAGCTCTAGATCATAGGCTGAATACCACTGCTCATGATCTTTTAACTTGCGGGATTCATACGCAACTACCTTTCCTTCTTGTGATAAAACAGCCCCAACACCTTCCTTGCATGCATCTGTACAAACCTCAAATTCTTTACTCGGATCTGCCACACTTAACACAGGTGCTGTGGTCAGCAATTGCTTCAATCTTTCAAAACTATTCTGGCATTCTTTGGTCCACTGAAAGATTTTTCCTTTCCTCTGCAAAGAAGTAATAGGAAAAGCTATCTTTGAGAATCCTTTTATAAATCGCCGGTAATAACCAGCGAGACCCATGAAAGATCGTATATCTGCCACATTCTGTGGCACCTTCCACTCCATAATAGTCTTGATTTTCTCCGGATCTACAGCTATGCCTTTTTCCGATATTACATGTCCAAGATACTGTATTTCTGTTTTAAAGAAGTCACACTTGTTGAATTTCGCATATAGTTGGTGCTTCCTAAGCATCTCCAGCACCATGCGCAAGTGTGCCTTATGCTCTTCTGCATCCTTGGAATAAATCAGTATATCATCGATAAAAATTAGCACAAAGTTGTCCAAATAAGGATGAAATACACTATGCATCAGCCTCATAAAGGTGGCTGGCGCATTAGTTAATCCAAAGGGTAATACAACGAATTCATAGTGGCCATACCTTGTACGGAAAGCAGTTTTATGGATATCTTCATCTTTAATCCGAATCTGGTGATAACCAGATCGCAAATCTATCTTTGAGAACACCGTGGCCCCCCTCACCTGATCGAACAAGTCATCAATACGAGGTAGAGGGTACCGGTTCTTAACAGTCAGCTTATTTAACTGTCGGTAATCCATGCACATACGCATGGTTCCATCCTTCTTTTTAACAAACAATACGGGTGCTCCCCAGGGTGACACACTGGGTCGAATATACCCCTTATCCAGCAATTCCTGAAGCTGCATCTTAAGTTCAGTCAGTTCTGGTACACTCATACGATAAGGAGTCCGAGAGACTGGTGAGGCTCCTGGCAGCAGCTCTATTGTAAAATCAACTTCTCTTTTTGGTGGTAAACCTGGTATTTCTTCAGGAAATACATCTTTAAATTCCTGTACCACCGGTATGTTTTCTAATGCAGCTGCTTTATTTTTAGACTCAGTTAATCCAACTTGTATATCATACAGTTGGCATCCCTTCCTTATACATTTCCCCATCTGGGACGCTGTAATTGGACGCAGATTCACAGGCTTCTTTATGCCTTGAATTTCTTGACGTGTACCATTATGATCCCTGTAGTAAACTATCTTTTCCTTACAATCTATAAGAGTCCAATGCTTCTCCAACCAGTCCATGCCCAATAAAATATCATAAGACCCCAAAGGAAAAATATTTAAATCAACTACTAGCTGCTGTCCGCCAATTTGCAATGTGCATTCTGGTATCTTGGCACTAACCTTTCTTTTAGCTCCTGTGGCTAACTGGACCAACCAGGTTTTCTTAAACTTTTGACTTGGTAGTTTACAGACTTCCACTAGTTTAGGACTTATATAACTTAGACTCGCCCCCGGGTCTACTAAAACAGAAACAGTTTGGGATAGCAATTTACCTTCCAGTTCTATCTTGGTAGGCTGAAAATCTGCTTGCCGGTCCTCCAGTGCAGCATTGATCCTGGGTATATTCCGAGTAACATCTCCCACGGTAGAGGCCTCTTGCAGGTTATTTACTGCCTCAGCTTTACTACGCTGCAGGCAGTCTCGATAGTAATGAGCTGCTCCACAGCCCCAACACTGCAGAGGTGGCCTCTGATTTTGTGGCTGCTCAGGCTTACTTGAAGCTTCCACCGTTTTATCTTCCCCAGGCCATCTAACCCGCTGATGATTCCTACCGAATTGTTTATTGATTGAATTTCTGGATGTATTCCGGAAATTACTGGTTTTTCCCCTTTTGGATCCAGCATTGTTTCTGTTATCCTTCCTTGTTTGCCATCCTTTTCCGGTATACATCTTGTTCTTTGCTTGCTGATAACACAGCCTTGCTTTCCTGATAGCATCATTCATTGTCTTGGGATTCTCAAATTCAATATGCTCCTTCATATGTGCAGGTAGACTGCTCAGAAATCTTTGGACCTTGGCCTTTTCTTCTCTTAAGTAGGGTACGTAGCGCAGTAATGGAGTAAACTTAGTGACGAACTCGTCCATGGTCAGCTGTCCCAGCCTTAAGTCATGAAATTCTCGGGCTTTTTCATCATAGAAACGCTCAGTGAGGTACTTATCCTTGAAGTACTGTTGAAATTTTTCCCATGTCACGTCTTGATCCTCAAATCCCCGTACATTCTTCACTTCCTCCCACCATAAGGTGGCTTTGTCTTTCAACTGATAAATAGCCAGCCGTGCCTTAAGTCCACTGTCGTAATCATACACCTGAAAATATTTGTTCATGTTAATCAGCCATGCTTCTGCCGCCTCCTCCTTTTCTCCATCGAACGTAGGTGGCTTTATCTTTCTGAATTCTCCGTGTAATTCCACCTTCTGCCTTTTATTGGCTTTCCGTTCATTTTCATTTTCAGATTCAACCTCGTTAAGGTTTCTGTGAGAATTACTTCGCTGCGATATACTTCTTTCTCTGTGGTTCATATCTTGTTCACCTGTTCGCTGATCGTCCCTTTCCTGAAATTCTCTGCCAGCACTGGGATTCTCATTTCTCTGATTCTGTTTGTCAGAAAGGCTTTTCAAAATCCTTTCTTGCTCTTGCATCATTCTAGCATTTTCCTGTCGTACCCTCTCCATCTCTTCTTGCAACTGTTGTACTGTATGTAGCGGGATGCGAGTCTGATGTTGCTGTTCCTCCATCAATCTGTTAGATCTCTGATGTTGCTCTATCCCCAGCTGAACCCACATTTCGGGGTTTCCCTCTGGTGGAGGCTGCATTTCTCCGATATTTCGCTGTAACGATTGTGATTGTGAAGAATATCGTCACATACGTAATTACCACTAATTATCGTGACATGATGCAAGATCCAGTGACATACGAAATTTTGTGGCGTTAGTTGGCCCAATAGGGCTCCGGAGTTGTAATGACTCTGATACCACTTGTAACATAACACAACATAAACTTACCATGAATTAAAAAAAATTTACCAATAAATTCTCATTCAACATTAAAAGAGGAATATTACATATTTGGCATGGTTATGGTACTACATCATAAATTCCATTGTACTGAGGTTAGACTACCGTGGATTCCATATAATATAATTTGGCTCGAATAATTATCCAAATCTCATAACGTGTATGTCGGTGATTATGATATTCATTACACATTTAAATGTCAATTGTAACCTTGGGATTTGGTTTTGATTATTAATTAGTCCAGTCGGCCTATCGGTTCGACACCTGGCTTACCTTCCTCCGTTCGATGACATAAGATCTACGGTTCTGGGGCCTAGGGTTCGCAATGACCCCCGGCGCCCTAACCGCTTCGGTCTCATTGTCACTTCTCGCGCAGAGGGGTCTGGAGGTAGCGCGGCTCTGCCAGGGTTTGCTTACCGGTTTCGTTCAATGCCTTCCATGTCAACGGCGTAGCGCTGCGACCACAGTGCTAATCCCCTCAACACAGGTAACTCCTCTGACCAATTTTATAAGAATTCTCTGCAGTTATATTTGTTTTTCGTGGAACAGGGTTGGGGTTCCGGTGAGGAACTTAGCAGAGAAGCTCAGAGTCTGGTAAACCACGAAGTTGGTCCCCTCCCTGCAGGAATCTAAGCTCTGAGAGAATTTGCCTATGAATTAACCCCGTTTCCCTTTGATTTTGTCATTTTTTATATGATGTTGGGTAGTCTTTGAGGAAGAAGCACCACGAGTTGAATTCTTGACGGGTAATTTCCTTTTTTATTCAACCCGGTATTTGGGCAGCCCTTCGGCTTGTTGATTAGAGCTTATTTGTTTTCTGTGGGAATTCTTACAAGCTTGGTAAGAAGATCTCTTTTCATTTTACGGTGTTGCCCAGCCTGACACTTGATTACAGAGTTCATGGCTTATCTACACTTGCTCGCTGAAGAGGTAGACTAATTCCCAGCATGCACCTTACAGGTACCGGCTCTCATCAGGAACTATTCCCTTGGTTTCCTTTGGCGAGAACGTTTAATGTTTAGTTTCAAAGCTCAGGGTTTAGCCTGATATTTTTTTAGTATGCCATGCAGGATAAAAATCTAGCTCAGGTTTCCTTGTTATTTTAATTACGGCTTCATGCCGACGTTGTATTCCACTAAACTTCCTCTTAATGGGGTTTACATTTGAAGAGAGGAACTGGTGAATTCTATGCCGGACTGCTAATTTGTTAGGTTACACTTCTTTTACACAAAGAATGTGGGGTTTCTCTGTTGTTATTTATGCCAGACGTAAGCGGCAGCGCCTATTCTCTTAACGGGCTTTGTCATGGTTTAAGTTAGACTGTGTGTAATTCTCCGGAAGATTATTACTGTACCTTAAACTCTCTCATTGATTATATATATATATATATTGCAGAGGTTTTGTTCACGTTATGGGTTTTCATGTATTGTGACATAAATGGATTGCTTTCTGCTCTATGCTTCAACCCTTGGTTTTAACTATATCTTGCTTATGAGATTGTTGTTATTTGTAGAGGGTTTACTATTTTCGAGTTACTAGAATCAAATGTTCACATTTCCTTACTGTTTATTATGTTAAAAATGTCTTCCTACTCTACACAGGCGTCCGGACCGCCATTATGTCCGAGTTCTTTTATGATGGAGAACGACCGAACCCTTGACTCAGAACCTTCGGTTCGAGGGTTTAACAGTTCTCTCTCTCTCTTCACGCTGTCTGTGTATTTTTCCTCCATTTGTTTATCGAACTGTCTTACTGGTGAAATAGTCGTTACCACTCATTTAGAATTCAAGTTCTATTGATTATACTCCTCTCCTATAGGTGTAAAACTACTCCTATACATGACATATTATTGTAAGAAGGAAGATATACTAGAAGATCATTATTCTTTTGTTTTCTGTGTATCTCCTCTGTAGAATGCATATATAGTAATTAACACTGTTTCCCAGCAACCCTATGTTAACGATAACAGAGAGAATATAAGAATACAGATAACACTCTTTCTTGCTAACAGAAGTAAATTTGCTAACTATGGTAATTCAGGAAATTAAGTTCAGAAGTATAACGAACTTAAACATTTGACTACTTCAAATTCTTTTACTCATCTGGTTTCTAAATCAACTGATGGTAATAATGTGCCTCCCGTCCTTGAGCTGACATCCAGTCATGCAGCTCCCCCCGTGCATCAAGTCTGGCTCTGAATTATCAGAGTACTGGACAGAAACATAGGACAATCCGGTCCAGTTCTTCCATCATAGGGAGAGAAAAACAGGAAGTACTGGGGAGATCACGGGACAACCGGTCCAATCTCCAACCCAGTGCACCCTCTGCTCTGAAACATCTTTTTCAGCTTAACAGAGTTCTCTTCCTTCCTCCACAGATCCAACCCCAAACTCCCTCTTGGATTTTCCATTTATCCAGGGTTCCATGGGTAACTGTGGGAACTGTTTTTCTAACTAACCCAGATCTTGATTTACATTTTTACTTTTACCATCATTGTTACTCATGAAACTAATTCACAGTAAATTTTATCAATGTAAAAATGTAATTTTGTTCAAATATTCTAACTGAAATAAACATCAGTCTTAATTCATTTAAACAAAATAGTCTAACCATTCGTTCCACTAAACCAATGGTTACAGGTATATATATATGTGAATGAGATGTTTCATTTTCTTACAATTTTTGAGAGTTATGTTTAGTGTAAAAATATTAGCATGATTAGTTGTAGTTATCATAATCTTTCCATCAAAAAGAGAGAAGGAATGTGAGTTATTTGTGTAAATTAATTCACCTTCCCTTTGACCTGAAGTGTTGCTTCATTTAAAAAGCATTAACTTGTAATATTGTGAGAAAGAGAATTTTTTAATACAAAATAAATTATTTTATTTATCAAAATAATATATATATATATATATATATATATATATATATATATATATATATATATATATATATATAATAATAAAAAAAGTTTATTTCTATTTTATGATGGATATTTAATTTGTAAATAAAATTTGTTACAATATTATGGGTCAATAATATGACTTATTAATACCACATGTCCAAATAACTATAAGTTATTTCATATGACAATTGTCCTTATGCCGTTTTTTTTAATTAATTAATATAATTAAATTGACAAAAAATACATAATTATTTTGGAGATAAATCTCAACTTTTTATTTGTGAATAGTATTAAGAATTTTCTAAAATATTTAGAAAAAGTTAAAACTCCACCATCCACTTAATAATTACATGATAGGTGCGTTTATTTTGAAATATAAATTCTAAATTTTAATTTAATTATTAATAATTATTAGGTGGATGGTAGAGATTTAACCTCAGCTAAATATTTTAGAATATTATAAATTTTAATTTTAGTTTTAATAATTATCAAGTGAATGGTAGAGATTTAACTTCCACTATATTTACCCTCCATGAAATATTTGTGGTATTATTAAACCATGGTATTGTACTGGACTTATTATTATTAGTGATAAAAATAATTAATATATAAGTTAAACACACACACAAACATATATATTGTTAAAAAATTATGTAACAATATTCTTAACCATAGAGATTCATCTTCACTTTATTAATATTCATAACCATAGAAATTCATCTCCATTTTAACATGGATATTCTTAATTTATAAATATACTTTGTTACAATACCATGAGTCAATAGTAAGTCTTATTAATGGAACATGCCTAGATAAACATAATTCATTTCATATGACACTTGTTCATATGACCATTTTTCTAATTAATCAATATAATTAAAATGACTAAGAAGACATAACTATTTTGGAGATTAATCTCAACCTTTTATTTGTGAATAATTTAAAATATTTAGTGGAGGTTAAATCTAAAATAGTTATCCTCTTTATTTTTTAATTAAAAAAAAGTCATATGAAAGTGTGTTATGCAAACATAAATTATGGCTTTTTGTGCATGTGGTATTAGCAAGTCTAACTTATACAAAATGATCTCTTTTTTCAGAGTAAATTTTTGGTTAAATATAAACCAGTTGTATTTTTTCATGCTGAAAATTTTTTGGTTAATCAAAATTTTAGAGAAAACTTCAGTTTAAGTTGTTTAATTTGGAGAATTCAAGTGCCCTATTAATTTTTAAGCATACTGAATAGATTTATGTATTCAAAAATATATTTTAAATAACGAAAAATCACAATATTACTTGAGTTCGTATCCAAAATTTTAGTTAAAAACAAAAATGAAAATTTGGTAGCTTCTCCCATTCCAAAATAAAATAGTTTGTATACAAGGCAATATTTTTACACAAATTTTCCCAGGGATAATTATAACAACGAACATTCAAGTGCACATGACTCCCATGATTTCATTTCTCTGCTTTCATGCTACCTGTACTGCAGAATGTGCAATGCTTGTGAGTTGCCTGCATTGAGACGATGCAACCTGTGTGATGGAATCGTTCTCAGATTAGCAATATTTTCATGATCATCAGGTCTCCCCAGCTGATATTTTATAAGGAGCAGAACGTACCCTTATACCAACTCACTAATCTCATCTTATTTGCCCTAATTTTGCAATGGCAGTTTCAAGGATATCATGGCACTGTGTGTTTGTAGCAGGCCTAATTCTGATGGGATTTTTTCATGATTATGGGATTGTGGTTGGGGCTGCAATAAAGCCGAGCGCATGTTTCAAGACAATATTCCAGTTTGGAGACTCGTTGTCGGACACCGGGAACGCTGCCAGAGCTTTCCCTGAAAAATATGGATCCATATTACTGGGTTCTCCTTATAATTCAAGGAATTCATCTTATGGCCAGACATACTTTGGCAGACCTTCTGGTCGGCTATCAGATGGCAGGTTACTAGTCGATTTTCTAGGTAAATCTAACCCCTTTTGGATTTGTATACGCGAAGTTAATTATTTGATTTTGATGATGGTTTTATAATATTTTGAAATTTTTAATGAAATAAGGTTTAAATTTGGATTGGTATATGTGAAGTTAATTATTTGAATTTGATGATGGTTTTATAATATTTTGAAAATTTTTAAATGAATTTAATGATTAAGAATATTAGTTTCATGTTATAAATTTAAATTGAGAAAGGTAGAATATCTACACTTTAAAATTTAGTAATTAAATTGTTATAATCAAGAGAATTTCTGATTCATAAATAAAAATAATCATACACTAATTTAGTGTATAGTTTAGCTATACTTTAAAATTAAATTAGATAAATATAAATATTTAATAAATTTAATAAAGACATGATGTGATATTTTTGAATTAATGTTTGATATTTAAGATTACTCAAAAGCATGTCAATTTCTAACTTATTAAATTTAAGTTTATTACACATTTCCATAATTAAAAGTTCTAAATTTAAATTTCAAGTTTAATTTCTAACCTATTAATTTTAAGTTAATTACACATTTCCATGATTAAAAGTTTTAAATTTAAATTTCAAATTTTAATTATAAATTCAAAGTGCAATGAATAAGATAAAGATAAAGATAAGGGTTATGATAATTTTAACTAAATATATATTAATTTTCAATTTATTAAATCAAAATGTAAAATTTTAATTATTTATATAAATAAAGTTAATTATTTAGTAAATTATAATAACTAAAAAGTGATTTTTAAATCATATATTATGATCTATATTTTAATTTTTTTTTGGATGAAGGGTTAAGTTAGATTCAGTTTTGGTGTAGTCTTCCTAGGCAACGTCTTGGCCCAGAATTTGGCAAAGATTTTTAAAAAATCTGGCAAAGATTTTATCAGAATCATGTTTACAGTTGTGAAACTTTAGTATTTTGAGTGCCCTAAGGGTTTTTGGTAGTGCTGAATCCATTTCCACTGTCAAAAATGGATTCCAAACACTCCAACTACCTGATTTCTTGAATTTTACTTGCCCGGATTCGGAAAACTGCCGTCCGGGCTATTTTGTTGCCTGGGTAGACAACTCCTTTAGTTTTTAGTTTTTTTTTATTAGTTTATAACCATTAAAAAATTTACTTTCTAATTATATTGATTGGGTGTTTATTTGGAATAAGGTTTTTATAATTTTAATTTAATTAGTTATAAATGTTAATTTATAAAAAAAAATCAAAACATTTCATTATATGTTTTATATTACTAAGCCCTAAGAGTTAGTTTAATTGAAATTCACGAGTCAATTCTTCTCTATGCTTTTTGTTGCAATACCATAAATCAATACAATAGCTTATGATTTTTTGAATTGATAGTATGTATATAATAAAAATTTCCATAATATATTTTTAAATATATGTTTTTACCTATATATAATTAATTTTTAATAATAATAATTATTATTTTTTGAAATAAAATTATAATTTAATTAGATTTTATAATTATTTTAAAAATTGAAAATATGATTTTTCCTCCTTTATGATTTTGATTTAATGCTTAAAATTTACCATACTCTAATGAACATATTCATACTCCACTCCATCCCTACATAATTTAGATTTTAATAACATAGCCATTAAACCTATTCAAACTCCACTCAGCCTATACATAATTTAGATTTTGATAACATAGATTCTTCGCCATTAATCCTATTCCAACTCCACTCAATCTATACATAATTTAGATTTTGATAACATAGATTCAGACCGATTAATCAAATTTCATGTAACTCCACTCAATCTATACATAATTTAGATTTTGATAACATAGATTTAGACCAATTAATTAAATTTCATGTTGTTTTTGAATTCCTGGGACATTGTGTAGCTCAATCCATGAAAATAGCATTTCTGGAGCCATATCTGAGGAGGGCATCAGCAAATTTCAGTCAGGGAGTGGACTTTTCTGTAGCTGAAGCCACTGCCAGCAATACCTCCTTCATGGCTACCAATGGTATCGCCACCAGCCATCCCGTTAGTCTAGAAGTACAATACGGGTGGTATAAGAATCTCTCCCAAGCTGTTTCTGCAGGTATATCTATAAATTTACTACTATTGAGCACTTTGGATTTGCATGTACTTTTGTTTGAATTTTTTTTTCGATTTTTGTTATTCACTCTATGTTTCATGTATCAGCCTCCCAAGTGCCAGGAAGTGCCATGGCTGCTAGGCTTCCTAGCGTGGATGCAATGAAAAATGGGCTGTATGTGATCGGACCAATTGGTCACAACGACTACTATTATGCACTTTCACAGGGTGGGAAAACAATACAACAAGTAACAGACCTCATTGTGCCCAATGTTGTTCGCTCCATACTAGACATGATAGAGGTATATATATGGTGAATTATGTTTGGAATTTTCAGCTTATATTGGTGTTAATGGTTAGAGATAAAGTAATATAAGAAAAATAATGATAAAAACCTATTTATTAATGTTATACATAAGTCATGTTTACCAGGCTGGTTTTTATTTATTTTTGGTTTGCTTGGTAGTGTGGGTTTATTGGGATAAGAGGTATTTAAGTCATTTAAGTCTTTAACACCAATCCTTATCATGACTGGATTTTTTTGTTTTTTCGAGAATTGAAACGAGTGACGATTTTTTTTTGCCTTCCGGAAAATTAGAACATATGACATTTTCATCGCTAGTGTCTTAACATCACATTCTTCACAGTCAAACCAAACCCCATTGGCCACTAGTTCTAATCTTAAAAATAAAAATAATATACATAAATCATATATGTCATGATGTTATAGGAGAAAATTTCAATAAGATAAAAAACTAACAAAACAGTAAATTTTACTTGAGGTGTTTCTTTTAAGTCATAAAATAATAGTAAATTGATTTGAATTCAAAGTTTCTTTCTTGCTCTTCACTTGCAGGGCCTTTACAAAAATGGAGCAAGAAACTTTCTTCTGATAGGCAACGCCCCTGGAGGCTGCTCTCCTATTTTCCTCACAGAATTCAATGGAAGCAAGGACAACAATGGATGTTTGGTAGAATACAACACGATCTACCAGCAACACAGAGTGATCCTTAAGAGAGAAGTGAAGGCCATTAGATTCCTTTATGCAGATTCTCAGATCATCTTTGCAGACTACTTTGATGCATACATGAACATTCTCACCGGTCATGAAAAATACGGTAACCTATTCTCATCAGTCTGGACATCTTTCGTTAAGTTAGGACTTGCACTAAATTTATCTTAGTTTGTAATGTAGATTGTAGCTAAAATAAATTTAGTTTGTAACGTAGATTGTGAGAATATTTTAAAATTTGATTGATGAATTGAATTGTGATTTACACTAAAGTTTGTAAAGTAGATTGTGAGAATATTTTAAAATTTGATAGATAAATTGAATTTTGACACTACAATTTGAGAATATTTTAAAATTTGATAGATGAATTAAAGTCATATCAAATATTTTGAAATCAATAATTTTAATTTTTTAATTAAAAAATAAAATGAAATAAAACAATACCTTACTCTATCTTATTAATCAATAAGAATGATTAATATTATTCTGTTTTATGTCAAAACTTACCTATAACTTCACTGGACCTAGGAACTAGTTTCTGCAAATGGAAAAAATATTAACCTTTTTCCTTAGCTTTACTTGAAAAAAAACAGTTAATAATATTAATAAAAAAAAAGTGTAGTGTATTTTTTCACTACTAGGTAATAAAAATGAAATTAGAAAAGCTAGTGCACCTTTTTTCACTCTTATATATATATTTATCTATTTAAAATATATGGTCAGATATATAAATGAATTTAAATTTAGACATAGATTTTGTTATTTGAGTAATTTTAATTAAATTTTTAACATAAATCATTAAAATGTTATTGAAAATAAAAAAATACAAAAAGTTTAGATTTAGTTGGAAAACTTAAAAATATAAAGTGGTTAGACTTAGCTCATAAAAAAGCATAATCTAAATATTTCAAGTTTTTGTCTTTTTTCTATCAATATTGTAAAACAATTCTAGTGAAGTTACATTTTTTAAATATATAAACAAATGTAAATCTTAAAAACATATAAATAAATACAATTTAATTTCTCAAAATCTCTAATAAAATATAAACAAATAAAATTCAATAATATAATATTAATATATATAATTTAATTTTATATTATAATATTTATAGTAAAATTAAAATTAATACCATATTTAAATAAAATTAATTCACATCTGTATTTATTTCAAATTATTATATAAATTCTTTTCATATGTAAATAAATAATGCCTTCCATTCATTTATATATATATATATATATATATATATATATATATATATATATATATATATAATATGATAATTTTGTATATACTAAAAATTAATTCTTAATTAATCATAATTTTATATAATTTTAGTAAAATTATTTATCAAAGTATAATATTTTATGAAAAAAATACTTATATATCAAATAAAATATATATCTAAATATATTAAATTAAATTGAATTAAATAATAATTTTATATATAACTAAAATCATTTTTTAACTGATATAAAATGTAAATTTACTTTGATATTATATAATATTTAATAAAACTATTATAAACTTAATTATTTTTTATTAGATTATATATTAAATTATAATGATAAAAATCTATTTATATATTTAATTAAAAAGTTTTATGAAATTAAAATAAATTTATTAAATAGTATTAAATTAGATGAAATTTATTTAAATATAAATATTTAAAAAAAAATACAAAATCTAAAATATATTCTTACTATTACAGTAATTCTTCATATATACTTTTAAACATTTTCTTCTAATAAAATAATTATTGTATTGCAGGATTGAAGGACATAGCTTCTGCATGTTGTGGTGCAGCAGGAGTGACATACAACTATGATCCAGCAATACCATGCAGCAAGCCTGGGTCCATAACATGCAACAGCACAGACCATCACATCTACTGGGATGAGATTAATTTCACAGAGGCCTTCAACAACATTAGCGCTACAAAGTTCACCTCTGGACAATATTTGAATCCCGCCATTCAGCTCTACTGCCAACTCTAGCATTCCCTTCTCTCAGTTTGAGCAGCCTACTGGGATCATAACATAACATGTAAGAGTGTGCGGATGAAGATGCTCGTATCTCTCTCATATGTAAACTTGGATTTTTGGAACAAATAATCTAAACAATAAACTTGCAGTATTTATGTGTTGAGCAAAGGGCAAGTTCATCATTCTACACATGTTATATACACAACATTATTTACTTGCCAATATTTTTATTTTTTAGATATTGAATTGAAATGTATAAGAATTCGACATAACAACATCATAACCTCTAATTTTGATAGGTAAAGTTTATGAATTTATCTATAAAATATAAATTCCACGATCATATATCAAAATTTTAATAAAAAAATCAAATTTAGATAAATAAAATTATTAATAATTTTGGTTTTTTTTCAATTAAATTTAATTCATGTAAACTATTTATTCTATATAGTTATAACCATTGAAATATTTATGTGTCATTTGTAATGTTGAGAATTTGTAATGCTACTGAAAACCAAAAACTATTTCAAAACTTCTAATTTTGTCAATTACTAAAAAAATTATTATCAAATTGTTAAATCTAGCTCATCTATATTTTTTTATTTTTTTAAAGAATAAAAATTATGAAAGCTCTCTTTCCAATGCCTATAGTAACGATTAATTAAAAAAAAAAAAAATCAATTTAGTTAAATTATATGACAATATCAAAAAAAAAATTACACTCTTGGAATAATTTAATTCCCCTAAAAATGATTTTCCTTCTCAATCTCTCCCCATGAAATTCCAATGCAAAACTTGATAAGTAATCCCACTCAAAATAACTAATCTACATTTATAAATATTATCATATTAAAGTTCCACCAATTATATAAGGAGCCCAAGGCGACAATTTCACCAGGAAAATATTTTTCACCATAATCATATTGTTTTTGGGCTGCAAAATCTGAATTTTATAGTGCTTCAATATTGTAATTTTGAAGCTAGAAATGGATTTACCACCATCAAAAACTAGAGGGGACCCAAAATAGTTAGAAATGGAAATAATTAAAAATAGATTTACCACCATAAAAAAACTCCACAGGACCCCAAATTCCATAGTTTGAAAATTGTAACCAAGATTTCCCAAAATTTTTACCAAATTTATTCAAAATCGTGCAAGAAAATCCAACATTTTTCTAAGCTAGTTAGAATATGAGTTTATATAATAAATCTTCATGGTCAAAATGCATTCGAAGTTCAGCCATAGTTTGAATATGGTCAAATGAGGTCGATTTCGTATCATCCTCCAAAAGAGAGAATCTATGTTAATTGTTCCTTTGATGCTTTGTACATAAAGTATGTTAACTGGCAATTGCACCAAGAGGTGCAAAGGAACATTGATAAGAGTGTGGAGAATGTGGAAATCAATAATAAGAGCTTGTTGTTGTTGTTGGAGGTGAATGTTGAAAAAGTTGATGTTGTGAATATTGCTATCATGATTGTAGTTGCCTCAATGGTGATGTTCTAGTGATGCAACATATCATTCTTATGAATGTTGTTTCTTACCATGTGGCATCATAACAAATGGTTTTATCTTAAATTCACAAACTTGGGGATGAACTTGTGCAAATATGAAATTTTCCAAAATTCCGAAAAATGTTTTGTAAAGGTAGAATGCATATATGTCTGTGACAATTTTATTTGTTATTAAAACATTTTTGTGATGGGAATTGTATGACTTTGATGATTTTCATGTGATAAGATAGTGTGCATTATTTGTATAACAATATTTATTGTAGAGCTTGAAGAACATATGACAATATACAAAGACAAAAAATTAAAACGTTTTTGTGATGGGAATTGTATGACTTCGATGATTGTCATGTGATGAGATAGTGTGCATTATTTGTATAACAATATTTATTGTATAGCTTGAAGAACATATGACAATATACAAAGACAAAAAATTAAAGAAACATAACAGAAGAGAGTGAAAACCAGTAAACGTGTATGTAAGTATGGTAGGGTTCTTATAAGATATGGCTAACCAAGAAAAAAGTTACAAAAAACACATAATGATTGTTATCAAAACGAAGATACACAGTGGAATGCAAAATATGTGGTTCAAGTCTATGAAGTACAAGTTATGCAAAGTGAAGGGAAAAATGCAAGAAAACATGATTTTTCATTGTAACCGTAATTTTTGACAAGAAAAACCATGTCACGTCATTAGTAAATACAGGCTAATGAGTGGCATCTACAACGGTATTTGAGATCAGGTTTTGGGACATGATTGAGATCGCGTGTTTGTCAATCTATTTGAATATGCCTCATTGCATCCATTTCATGGTATGGATGAGGAAATGCATGAAAGTCTTAATCCTGGAAAGTAGATGGAGAGTCATATGCATGTGGTATTAAAGCAAACTAGGAGAGTGTAAAAATATTGTTTGTATATCTAGAAGAGAAACCTCTTCTTTATTTATTTCATGAAAAATTTTATAGAGCATGGAGACATATAGCATATTCATATGTTTTTTTCAAGACAGGGAGAAGCTTATAAGTCGAGATTCAGAAATTCTCTAAATGAAAGGGAAAACATGGAAGCAAAGTAGTAGCAACCAATGAAAATAAAAGTACCTTATAAGAATAACAGATCAATAAGTATACAAAGTTAATTTTTTTTGAATGAGAGAGCAGATGAAATATTTTGAAGTGAAATGCAAATGAAGTCGATTTACCGGTAAGAGAATGTCTTCATAGAGTTTGTTGCATAGATTTAGAGGCAAGGTATGCTTCCTCGTGGTATATGCATTTGACATAAGGATTTTCTTGCATGCATGAGTAATAAGAGATGTAAAAAGTTAGAGAGATGAAAATATTGCACAATGATCTAACTCTATATATGGCTCTGAATGTCTGCTCTTGGTGATCAATATTGCCAGTGTCAAATGTTTCCTTTTGTAAGTTCATGCCTTGTGATTTATGAATTGTCAAGCCGTGTGTCATGCAAAGGGGAAATTGTGTACAAGAGCTCCTTGTTATGAGGGGATTGGCACATACTTTGGATTTGAAGAATCCTATGGTTGAAATTTGTAGTGAATGAAATCGATAACAACAAATGATGGAACCTCGGGGGACTTAGACTCAATTGCATATAAAATAACAACTTCTTTTCCAAGTGCTCCATAAGTCACTTGTTAAAAATATTTGTTGTCCAATACATAGGAGTAATTTTGCATCAAGTTGTTCATCTTCTTGAGTAGCGAAAGGAAATTGTTTCCTTTGCTCGACATAGGAACATGCAATTGACATGTTCAAATCTTTAAGAATTTTTTTATTGTGTAGTGTGGCATATTCATTAGTTTCATGATGATGCACTGAATTTTGAAATGGTTGTTGATCATTATGTGAAGGAAGGATTTTGTATGTGTCTTGAGAAGTTTCCAATTATCCATTGTAGGGGTTGCATTCTGAAGGTTGGAGAGGAGATAACAGAACAAAATCTATTCAGGGATGACACCTTCTTGTCAGAAGATAGTTAAGAGTGTGAGCATTGTATTGAAGCTTGGTCAAAGTGCATTTCCACGACATGTGCCCACATACATTAGTGTATCTTTCACTGGTGGAAATTTCCCGAGGTCACCTACAAGCATTACAGAGAGACCACTGAATGGGGTGTTTCGATTGAACGTGAGTGGTTCTCTCAATCGTTCATTTGTTTAAGCAACCATTATAGGGCTAATGAATCTCATCTCATCAATGAGAATGTATTTGACATGCCAAAGTTGTTCTTGGAGATTTAGAAGGAACTGGCCTTCCAAATGGTGCTTAAAGGAGACAAAGATGTGAAGGCTAGTGTGTCTTGTTAATGCATTTATGTGGAAGACTACAAAACCTGTTGGAGTAAGCAAGAGTAGAGGGATTTCTCTATCGGAAAAGTTGGATAGGAATGTATCCTTGACACAACCAATTATCAAATACTTTCATGTCCCAATAATGCCTTGGATGATCATCTTTAACAGTGTGGTGGAAGCATTGCTTGAAAAGTGGGACCTAAGAATGATATTGAAAGACATGCTTTGGCTGGGTGAAAAGGAGGCAAGGGAGCGTGGATTTGGATAGGGGAGATGGCAGAGATGTGTGGAGGATCATTTTAATTCTATGAAGTGACTAGTTGTCTCTTGCAATTTTGAAGGGATAAGAGTATGGGAATAATTATGGTTTGCATCAAAGTCACCGTGGCCAGCCATTTCAAGGTCATTAAGGAGGATGGTGTTACCTAGGTGGAGTTGAGAAAGGAATTCCATTCTTCCATGTCCATGGAGTGGTGGGGCTATATTTCAGGAATAGATTCATCACTAGAGTCAATAAGTAGTGGTTCTTCAAGTGCACGATGGACATGTAATACACGATATGTGTTCTTTATTTTCTACTAGTGTATAACAATATCCCTGGCGGTTTCACCAATTTCATCAGGTATTTTGCAAAAAGGGTAGTAAAATAGCAGCTCACTCCAACAAAAGTCTACATAGCAATCTGCATCATGAGATGGGATGGAACTATACCAAGGCAAGACATGTACGACCATGGTGGGGCAGATATGCTTCCACAATTTTTTTTTTCTAGTGAGAGGAGAATTAACATGATCATGCAACCTCAATAAGATACAATGACTCAAGTGAAGGAGGTCTTTGCATGTAGGAAGTGATGAAAGGTGTTTATAGAAGTTGACCATCCAATATATGTGAAACACATTTGAAAACAATTTTCGTTACATTTAGGGAGACAAAAGAACAACTACATTGTGTTAGGGGGAGATTTAGGAGCATGTGGCATGTATCTTGTGCACCAATGTCCTTATCAACAATCTTTTCGATTAGGATTTTCAGGACGATAGTGATAGTAGGGGCATCGATAAGAGAACTTTGTGCAAGGCGTGAGAGAATCTCGTGGTAATTTTCAGACTTTGTCTATACTTTTGCGGCATGTTTGGAAATGTAGTTTAAGACAATATGACCTGAGAGGACAAGTTAGAAATCAAGGTTGGCCCTAAAAATAGTAAGCATTTAAAGGTTTTGGTTGTTAATCCTATCATCATTTCTAGTAAGACCATAATTTTTTCGGCTAGAAGCATCGATGTGCATAGAAGAGGATTTGTGTAACTCCTAGGGGACTCCATATCAGAAAGATTCAATAGTATTTTTTTGTGAAGACATGTAGATGAATGAAAATTTGTGTGGCGTTAGACAAATTTGAAAATCTCCTCATAGACTTGGAGCTCGTTAGAATCAAGGATATCAATTGTTGCAATTAGGAAAGGATCACAAAGTGTCGATCAATGTATTCCTTGCTTTCTATGATGGAGGGCTCAAGAGTTCCGAGCAGTAATGTATGTATCAAAGAAAGAATTGACATCAACAAAGTTGGATTTGTTGGTCCAGTTGAGGTTGTCCATATCAAGTGCATTTTCTAACCATAGGAAATCATGTATATGTGCAGACCCTCTATGCTGCCATTCATGCTCGGGCCAACTACAAGAGAGAAAGTAAGAGTTATGCATTCAAGCATAGTACATAAAGTATGGAAGATAATTAATGGTATATTAATACCTGCACCAATAGTAATTTATATGGAATCCTTATAGTAGGACCTCCTCTTGGAATATTGTGAACATGTAATGGATGTATTAAGATGCACGAAGTGGGTTTGCAACAATGTTTTGGATTCTCCAATGAGGTTGATCATGAGCATGGGATGGAGGACCATAAGGCATGGCCATGCGCAAGTCATTCCATTTGGTATCAGTTGCATTTAATGTGAAGAAGAAGGTAGGGTTGCCTTGTTGAATGATCATGTCAATGAGATCCCCTCTAGCCTAGGTCCAAAAAAGAGGCTTCCTCAAAGGGATGAGCCAAAGCACATAACCTGGTATAGAATTGTCAAAGGAGGAAACAGTTGAAGGTGGTGGCAAAGGTATGCAACAATTGTCGGCCAACTATCTTTTAATGAATAAAAAAGATGTTGCCTGGATATGATGGCAGATGATAAGGTTGTATAGGTAATAGAAAAATTTGGAATGTTGTCCAAATCTACTATCATGGTATTGCATTAGGTGTAAAGAGTATTCTTGCATTTCACCTTTGTCAACTCTTGGTTGGTTTATCATGGTAGAACCTATGGGGAAGAGGGCGGGGAAGTCCATGGAGAAGAGACCCTCAATTTTGTATTCATTGAGTGTCTAGAGGCCAACAATGGGCCATTGAAGTGAATGGGTGTGTGTGGAATTGGAAGATTCCATGTAGGCTAATATTTCATCAACCTTGATATGGGTATTTGGCAGTGTTAATATAAAAGAGGATGGTTGAAGGTTAGATGGGCAAGGGTGGATGTTAGTGTAAATTTCTCCTGCAAGTGAGCAAAAATACCTTACTTAAGTTACATGTGACTTATAACCCTAAAAAAAAATTGGTTGTGTCTATGCTTCAGATATGCAACAAAATGTTAGAGAAAACCCCGCAGCAAAATAGATCATGCAAATAGAAACATGTATAACAATAGAAAATCAGAGTGTAATAACCAAATGGAGGACTCAAATAAATGATAATTTTATTAATGAATACACCTGGTGAGGAGAAATTATAGAATGGTTCCGTGGTTCTCTCTCTGTGGGATGGGTCCTTTTTTGTCCTTGTGCTTAAGCAATGTGCTTCTCTCTCTCAATTTGCAATGGGAAGAAAATATAAGGTGCTTTAACTCAAGTGGGAGCTCAAATGCTATGAGACGATAATGAGGATGATGAAAATGGTCATTGTGAAGAATGGAGAGAAAAGCCCCTATTTATAACATAATATTGGAATAGATTGAGAATTACAAAATAATAAAATATTATTGACTAAATCAAAATCTAGTCGTTGTGGATATTTTATTATATTTTTTTAGAGGAAAAAGATATTAAAAAATTGTCAAATATATTTATTTAGAAAATGGTTGAAGAAATTAACAAATAAAAATTATTTATTAATCAATTTGTGAGAATTAAGAAATAAATAATTATTAAATAATGGTTTAATAATGATCTCATAAGGAAAATAGGGGGCAAATAAATAATAATAAATAAATAATGGTTTATTTAATTATTATAAGGTGATTAAGTAAAAAATGATAAGAATTAATTATGAAATAATTATTTAATAATTATTTCTAGATAATATTAAATAAATAATGATTTATTTAATTATTCTCATGGGGTTTTTTGGATTTTAATGAGAAATAATTTAGAAAAATGGTTTACTAAAATATTTCATATGGTGAAAGTGGGTTTTACCATGGTAAAATTAATCCTACATGGTTTATTTTGATCCATCTAGTAAGGAATGACTAGGTGAACAATTTTTGGGTGATAACAGATTTCCCCCAAATGTAAGAGTGTCAGGAGAAAATCATATGACCGAAATGCGTTGTATCTTGCACTTTAACGAGGCACTGAAGGAGAGAGAGAGAGAGAGAGAGAGAGAGAGAGAGAGAGAGCTGAAGTAAGGCAAGGAAGGACTGAGAATGGAGGGGGTGAGACCTACTTATCTTATAGAAGTCTCATTTTATTGGTAAGTACATAATCTCAAATGAGGTAGGGGAGGCATACCCATGCCCGCTGAGATAACTGAGTACAAATAATAACAAGGTGCCCAACAATGTGGGTATGGGAAAAAAAGTACATGATACATGATATGCATGCATCAATGGGCCATAAAGTGATACAATTATAAAATGAGTACCATATACATAATATTCCTAAAAAATAGAGGCTAGGGCTCGATACAATAACATATGTTGATTTGAGTACATGAGACATAATGCCCCCCCAAAATGAGAGGGGGGGGGGGGGGGAAGATCACAACCGAAGAAGCCTTACTAAATAGGAAAGGGCTCTGAAGATGTGAATGTAATATCTGAAGGAGACATGGATGTTGTGGGCACTGCAAGTGGTAGAAACTGAGCCAGTCAAATCTATAGAACTACATCTGAGGCTTGATCATGATCTGCAGTCATCTGGGCATGTTGGGGGCTACTTGAAGGAACACCTCCTAATGAGGTCTGAAACATATCACACACACCCATGAAATGATAGTAAACTGTTGGATTACTAGACCATCAAGTGTAAGATTCTCGATCGTGCGATAATGACCTAGAGTCTAGCATGCAAGAAACAACCAAGTCAAAGGGAAATGATGATTCCCTTTGCTTGACACAAGGCATCGAACAATGATTAAGGATGGAGCCAAGGTACACCACCCTCTAAACCACTCTCTTGGAATAAAAGTGTTGTAGTCGACAAAAGAAGGCCTGCCAAAGTTGAGGCAATGAGGATACCTCAACAAAGGAATGAGGATCATAGTAATGTGAGCAATTTCAAAGTTGATGGAAAAATATATTGGACATCCACTCATATACAGGTAATCTTGAGTATACTTAGCCTTGAAGAGGAAAGGGAGATCTACACATTTTTCCATGTAAAATTTATCTCAAGTAGATGCAAATGATTGTCTTCTTTATCATGGTTCACAATTAAATTTAGTGTTATGCAAGTTGATATAAAATCCTAGATTGGAGGTGCAAGACCATCACCAAACTTATCTTATGGGATGGATAAGTCAATATATGGAAAAAAATTGAGTCACCAAGAAATGAAAGCTATAATTTACTATTAACATAAATGACATTGATGAGGTAGTTGTAACTATAATACCACTAGTTTTATGTTTCGTTATAATATTTGGGAACCCGTGTATCTACATACAAAATATTGTCTTTACACTAATGGAAAACTAGTATTGCTTGGAAAAGGATGGGATTTTCAATGCTAACAAAGTTCAATTAAGCTCTCATTATTAATTTCACACTAGGAAAAAATTTCGTATTATTATTCATAGGAGAGAATTAGCAGTATGAAGGTAAATTGGAGGTCAAGGAATTTTTAGAAGTTTGTAATAAGAAGATGAAAAAGCATCTATAATAAATTTTTGAAGCATACAAGGAAGTGTCTCAATAACCTAAAGGGCTTCCACCAAAGAGGAAGGTTCAATATAAAATATAGTTGCTACCTAAACCTCCATTTCTTAACATTGGATTACAATATTTTTAATCATTGTTGGAAGTAGATGAAATAAATATATGGTTGCAAATCTTGTTGGATCGAGGAATAATAGGGCCAAGAACTTCACCTTGCAATTAACCAATCATCATTGTGCCAAAAAGGATGGAAGTTGAATAATGTATATTGACTATAGTGTGTTCATCAATATCACCATTAAGAACTGATATCTATTGACATAGATTAATTATTTCTATATCAACTAAAACATGAAAGTTACTCCACCAATTTGAACTTGAAATCACAAACCAACATATAGGAATGAAAGAAGAAGTGACATGGAATATTTCCTTCAAGACATAATAAGGTCTTTATGAAGGGTTAGTTATGCCTTTTATTTTATGTAATGCATTGTCCATTTTTATGCATTTGATGAATAATGTAATTCATACATTTATTGATTATTTCATAATTGTATAGTTGGATGATATATTAATCTTCAATTGAAGAACATGTTTATCATTTGATGCAAATACTAAAAGAAAATTTGTTAGCAAGCATTAAGAACTGTGAATTTTCTACACAAATATTGGTTTACCTTAGACATGTGATTGGTGGAGTTGAATTTAATATTGATGTAGCATTGATTGATTTTGTAAGGAAATGACCCATAACTACTAGTACAAAAAATGTGAGAAATTCCTTTAGGGAAGAAATTTTTTGAGGAAGTTCATTGAGTTATTCCTACGTTTCTTCGTGTAGTGGCATTAAATGGGTGGATTTTCTTCAATGAAAACAAAATGAGGGGTCTTTTGAAGTATTATAAGTGAAGGTATGTGTGGAACTAGTTTTGGAAACACCTAGTTTGTAAAAGAAAATTAAAATAGAAATAGATGTAGGTATGCATGTCAAGAACTTTTTGTTATGAAGGCAGAAGATCAACTAGTTATTAGTCTAAATCATTTCACATATTTTTTGAAATATCCACATACAATCAATAACTCTATGTGTTATTGCAACTAAACTCTTCAGTATTTCAAAAGTTATACCAAATCGCAACATGAAAAGAATTGCAAGTATGGTATTTCTATAGTAATTTCATCTTCAAATCAATTATAAGAAAGGTGTAACTAATAAGGTAGTAGGTATGCTTTTTATACCATCCATGCAAAAATTTCAATTGTGGGTATGATATTGAATCTTAAAGTGCTCAATGATGGATTTTATGAGGAAGAGTATAAGAGATGATTATTTTAAGTATGCATATCTCTAAAAGAAAAAAGAAAAAAAAATTATTGAGCTTGAAGAGAATGAGTACTACTTCCAATATGGAATATCATAAAAAAATGGTTAAGCTTTACATCTCATGGAATGCTTAAATTCAACTCATGAGAGATTCCCATGCTTTATGAATTATTGGATAGTGTTTGAAAATTTATGATAAATATATAGAGGTATGTTTATTAGTTGAAGACGCAAGACATGTTTTTACGTTTGTATGTATGTATCTGTTATTTAGTATTGGAAAAGACAAAATTTAGTAAAATTGTGCTTTATATGCCTATATTAGTTCCCATAGACCATGGGAGAGTATATTTATGAATTTCATTAAATAAATGCTAATAATGAGGCAAGGAAATCATTATTTATTTGTATTTGTGGATTTAATCAACAAATTATGTGTGTTCATTGCCTACAAGAAGACCATTGAAGTTCAATAAGCAACTGAATTATTCTTTATTAATGTATGAAGACATTTTGGAATACCTACATTGATTTTAGTTGATTTAGACTCCAAATTTTTGGGCACTTGGAAAACATTATGGAAAAGACACTAAGTTAAATCCATGTAAAACCTTCCATCCTCAAATATATGAGAAAATAGAAGTTGCGAACAAATTTGTGGTGTAGTTATTGAGAGACTAGAATAGGAAGCATGTAATGACATGTGATGAGAAATTGGCTTATATGCAACATGCTTATAACATGGTGGTATATATACTTCCACCCAAAAATCCCCTTTTGAAGTTTTTCACAGTATTTTCCACCATAGTCCATTATTAAGGATAGTGACCAAAAGGATAAATTTTAACACTAGATAGATCTTGTTTTGGAACTATTGTGGCTTTCCATGGATCAAAGAGCCTATATTAAGTTGAATCCTGAGTAAAATTGATATTATGTTTCTGGTTGAAACTTAGGAGCATGAAGAATCTAAAATCCATTACTTAAAAGGATTTTACTTGTGGTTGATATGGAACAATATATCCTACCACAAAGGGGTTGGAGGCATATCTTGTTACATAAAATAGAACATTTTCCTCACATTAGGCTTCACTAGAAAGAAATATTTATAAGTACATTTGGATGGATATTCCAAGTATTAATGTTAATAAAATTAATATACCAATTTGTTATTACATGTCTATTAATTCTACCTTTATAATAAAAACAATATATATAAAAATTTCCCTTACAATGGCTTAGAATAAGATATTTATAATTTGATAAATGAAGGTAGTATCCTCTTTCAAGGAGATTTTAATGTTATAATAACAATTAATCAAGATATTTTTTAAGTAATGCTCCCAAACCTAATCCTCTATTATTAGATAAGGACCTTATTTTAGCTAGTGATCAATACAAAATAAAATCTAAATAATTGGTCGAAAATTTGTTTGGTATTGAGCTAATCAAGCTCTGTAGTTCTCAATATCTAGTAATTTTGAATATTCTAATGAAGTGGTTAAATGAATTATATTCATGGGATTGGTAACAATTTCATAGATTATGTGATATGTAATATCCCCACAACCAAATAGTAAACCTTTAACACTAACTCTAAACTTTATCATGCAAAAATACCCCAATGAAGAAAATATATATAAGCCAAAGCACTTGATTTTTTACTAAAATAAAGCTATTATGTTTTTAAGGATTTATGGAAATGAATTAGATATCCTATTAGATAAGAAAAATATAAAATACCTCTATCATAATTTTATGAAAACCCTCTCTACTTCCATTACTGAGTTCTCTATCAAGTTATTGCATTAAAAAATAATAATTAACCCTTGGCATGATAAAGAGTAAGATTGCTATAAAATCCCTCACGGATGCTTCTAATGTGTTTTTGAAATCCAATAAGATAAAAAGATACAAATCCATAATTAAATGGAAAAAATACATAAAGTAAGAAAAAAAGCATTCACCTATCTAAGCTAGACCCTAAGAAATTTTGGAGGAAAATTTTGATTCGTGAAACTGAAGAAATGGATATGGCTCCCTTGAGGGACTATGATTCCTAGCTTAAAAATATTTACAAATCCTCTAATATAATGGACAACATTCGAATGGTTTCTTAAAGGAGTAAAATTATTCAATACAAGACATAGAGTTTGAGGTTGAGTCACTCACACAAGAAAAATTTAAGGACATGGAAGGATACCAAGGTGAAATATAAAAAAATGGAGAGACTATCCTCATCCCTCACATTCACAAGATTGTCAATTTAGAAATCAAGTAGTACTTACCTAAACCCTAAACTAAAAGCCTCATTGTACCCATTTTTAAAAGTGGGGACAAAAGCAATCTCTCTAATTATAAGAACATTTTTATTAGCCTCATTTTAGCCAAGTTGTATGGAATTATTTTGAAAAAAAAATCATCATATGGATAGAAATACATAGAAAAAGATCTAAATGACATGCTATATTTAGGTGTCATCATTCAACTTAGACTAACATTTTACATTTAGGATCATTGCAAAGGAGTGTCAAAATAATAAACTAATCTCCTATGTTGTTTTCTTGAATTTAGAAAATATTTTGACACAATGCTTGAGACTGACCTTTATAATAGGTTAAAAGGGTTGAAAGTTTATTTTGAGTTGAGGGCTATTGTAGTAGGGTTGTACGGTAATGATATTTTTAATTTTAGGAACATTAAGAGTTGCTCAAAAGCGATTAATTTTAATATAGAAGTTAAGCAAGGTTGTCCCTTGGCCCCTACCCTTTTTGGCATATACATTAACATGTTAGAGAATTGTTTGGAAGAAATAGTTGTGTTGGCTTGACTCTCAATGGTATAGTCATCATTCTTCTTCATTACGTCGATTAATTATTCCTATAGTGAGAAGTCCCTATGATATCAACGAGAAACTAAAAAATATCAAGGATTTTGCTCTATTGGGTGTATGCATTTTAACACTAACAAAATCAAGGTTATAATAATCAAATCGAAAATTATCTCTTATTCTAAGTTTGTGTACATGACAAAAAAATATTGGAGGAAGTGACTTCATACAAATATCTTGAAATCAATCTTCATCACAAGCTTAACTATAACCAAATCATTGAGAAAAGGATAAATGGGGGGTGAAAAGATTATTAATAACTTGAATACAATTATAAATTAAAGGATAATTGACTATGGGATAAGAAGAAACTCCTCTTTAAGACTCTCATTATCTTGTATGGTTGTGAATTTTGGTATATGTAGATAATCATGGAGAAAGGTAAAGAAAATAGAAAATTGTTGTATAACTTACAATCACATAATTAAACAAAATACATTATATCATATCCTCCTCATAGAAACTTAGAAACTAGTCACTCCCCCATTGATAATATGACTATGACTAGTTACCTAATGTACAAGAACAAGATAAAGAACATGGAAGACAAGATTTTTCCTAAAATTACTTCAAACTCTGTGAGAAATTGTGCCCATGGGGGGTAGCCTAATTGGAGTTCACCTTGTCATGAAGTATTATGTAAATCATGAGATTCAAAGTTCAAATCCCTTGTAGGCCAAACCAACAAAAAATAAAAAATTAAAGAGAAATTACGGTGTGTTAATAACTAGAGGATAAAATAAATATTATTAAAAAAATATTATTCATATAAATTTAAGAGGAAATTGTTGTATGATAAAGAATTAGATGATAAAATAAAACTAAGATGCTAGCCTAATATCAAATCAAAATTATCTCTATATTTTAACTAATATAAAGAAGAAAATCAACATTGCTAAAATAAGAACAAAATTCCATGAACTCCATAGTGAAACAAGGCAAAGGCAATATGCAAATCAAAATTATCTCTATATTTTAACCAATATAAAGAAGGAAATCAACATTGCTAAAATAAGAACAAAATTTCATGAACTCCATAGTGAAATCTCTATATTTTAACCAATATAAAGAAGAAAATCAACATTGCTAAAATAAGAACAAAATTTCATGAACTCCGTAGTGAAACAAGGCAATACACAATTCGCAAAATGTAATGGGTTGAAATAATTTGTCATTTATAAGGTACATCTAAAAACACTCTCTCCTATAGTATCATGGATACAGCCACAATAGATTACAATTTCAAAATATTTATTATAATACCAATATTCCTAAGTTTTTAACTCATCAAAACTATCATGCTCTAGGAATGCTTGTCTTAAAGCTTTTTTAGCACAAAATAAATTTCTAATGAAAACCAAGTAATTTCTTACATTTCTTAAGGTTAGATAGACCAAATTGAGAGGCACTTTACAATTTAGTACATAGGAGCTGTTGTAGTGACAAGTTAGATGGGAAGTTACAATGAAACATTAGATCAAAAATTAACAATAATAATGATAATATCAACTCAATTAAAATAATAATAAAGATAAAAAGTAATAAAAATAATAGTAAAAATAATAAGTTGATTCAATTTAATTTATTATATTGTAATTTTGTTTTCATTAATATCATTACAAACAATTTATTTAGAGAAAAATTCATAATATGCATATTACATTAAAAGAAATTTAAATAATATTATTCATATTCAATATTATGATATTTCAAAACTTTATGTTTTAAATAATTAACATTTAAAAATTAATACTTATACTAAATTTTTTTTAACCCTTTTTATAAACACTATATAAAATCAATATTATGCATATGACATTAAAAAATTAAATTATAAAACATGTCAACAAAAGATGTGAAGTGCATATGTATGTAACTATAAATCATAAATAGAAATGTGAAATTTATATATAATATAAATAATATTATTAAGAACTAGGGTATTCTATTTTAATTTGAATCTATCCAGCACCAAGATGAATCAAATCACTCTAGATGCAAACATTTCTTTAAGTTTGGTACTTAAAAATAGGTTTGCATTTTGAGAAATCCAAACTCTCTCTAGACCCTCGCAAATCCCCATTAAAATAGATTTATGTTAGTATTAACACACTAACATAAATCTAAATACTTTAAAACGTTTAAAAATTTACATCTATTTTGCCAAAATAACTTTTAATATTTAATAAATCTAAAATTAAAATATATCTACATAACTTAATTTCAAGTTTTCTTTTACTATAATATATTTTTTCAAATAGTGAGAAAACATATCATAACTCAGTTGTCAAAGACAACCATTGCAAGTTATTATCTATTGGGCTTTATTCCTGCCAAATGCCTCTAGGTCTTGGATGGTTAACTTGTTTCCTTATGTTTGAGAAATAAAAGTTCTTAACAAACAAAAGAAATTTAAAGAAAACTCCAAACCTAATTTATTATACTATAAAATCAAAATAATCATATATATATATATATATATATATATATATATATATATATATATATATATATAATTAAATTTATTAAAAAAACGAAAAAACAAAAACCAAAAACTTCAAAGATATTAATCTTTTTTATCAATGAATGGGGCAATATGGGCATAAACTCTAAAATGAAGCCTTGAAATCCTCCTGCGCAGACAAAAACGATTTCGGATTTGAGAAAATTCAAGGTTCCAAGCGAAGATATTTTTTAAAAATAAACACAATGTGATTTGTACACCAGACCTCGATTCTAATGGCAACAAAACTAGCATAAGCCAAAGAGTTCTCACAAATATTTTTCCCTTATTTTCGTATATATGTAATCTAACCACGACCAATGAGGTGAGTTGAAGAAGGCGTGCGCTGCTGAATAAAATGATTCCATCTTAAATTTGAGAAAAAATTAAGGCGGTAGGGAAAGGTATTTTAAAGAAAATAAGAGCAATATGGCTCGTACCTGAGACCTAGATTAAACCAACATAAGCCAGAGAGTTATCACAAATCGTGTTCCCTTGTTTTCTTATGTACGTAATTTAATGCTTTTTATGAAATGAATGGGACAACGAGCATAAAGTCTAAAATGAAGCCTGTAAAGCCTTTTACATAGACAAATAAAATGATTATGTCTTCCATTTGAGAAAGCAATGTGATTTGTACCTGAGAGTGAGATTCTAGTGGCAACAAAACCAGCATAAGCCAAAAAGTTGTCACAAATCTTGTTCCCGACTTTTTTCGTAGGTCTGTAATTTAACCATATCCAATGAGGTGAGATGAAGAAGGTGTCAACACTACCACTTCAATTCCCTCAACACTTTAAATTTACCAAAAATGTGGCAAGTGGCAAGTGTCGAAGTTTCCAACTGTCAGGAAATTTAGGGAAAAAAAACAGAATAGACAATAGGGACTATTGAAGCTTTCAATAAGATTCTAGAAAAGGGGCTTACTCAAGTTTATTCTGTCAACAGGGATGACTGGGATGAGAGAGTTCCAGCCACGTTATGTGATTATCACACTACCGTTAAGCATCTGCATAAGTATACTCCATACTTTATTGTTTCAAATATTTTCATTTACTAGGCGACTAGAATGTCAAATGATGAATCCATTGGGGAGCATTTACAAGAGTTATGGGAGCTATGCGAGCAACGGTTCCTTTTAGTTTCAGCAAATTGTTGAGAAAGAAATACAGAAGGCCAGGAACAATACCCATATTAAATGGAAATTTTTTTTTCTTTTTCTCCTTTTTTTCTTTTTTTTTGGGAAAATCAGTTATTTTTCTATAACAACAAAAACCTCAAGCATCTAGGTAAGCTACAAATGCATTGGTTGGGTCCCTTCTTTGTTGCATAAATAAGATATTTTGGGGTTGTTAGGCTCATTCTGTTTGATGGAATTATTTTTCCTGGTTGGGTCAATAGTGCATGCCTAAATCCCTACCATGGTCTGTAAAGTTACCTTAGTACCTTTTTCTCTCTAAAAGGGGGTGTCAATTAGCTTTAGGATTGAGCTAGTTGTGTCAATTGGGTCAACAGTGCATGCCTAAATCCCTACCATGGTCAGTAAAGTTACCTTAGTACCTTTTTCTCTCTAAAAGGGGGTGTCAATTAGCTTTAGGATTGAGCCAGTTGTGTCAATTGGGTCAACAATGCATGCCTAAATCCCTACCATGGTCAGTAAATTTACCTTAGTACCTTTTTCTCTCTAAAAGGGGGTTTCAATTAGCTTTAGGATTGAGCCAGTTGTGTCAATTAGTTAGTGAGTTTAATTGTGTCAATCATTATGTTATTTTTTAGTTGCAACCCAACATAAATCATTGTGGTTAGGGAGGTATAAATTGTCACTTTTGTCATTTCTTCAGTCATTAATGTGGGTCTTTTTAGTCATTAAGTTAGTCTTTCCCCATAACAATCACTTTTCACATCTGATTTCCACTTTAAGGAATTAAAGTAATTCCCGTTAATTTGTCATCGTGGAATTTCCTTTTTGGGTCATTCATGTCATGTCATGCCGATTTGTGTCCTAATTGTCATCAAAATCTAAATCAAGCTTAATTTTTCCAAGTTGTCACATTTACTCTCCAATAGTCTAGTCACTCCATGTTTTGATATTTCTCTTTTTATAAATGTGTTTTTTCCAAAGAAAAAATCGAACAATCTATTGAGTGTATAGAAATTTACATAGTATATGCACATAGCATTCAATTAACTGCATTTTTCTCCCTTTTTGGCAAGGAAGAAAGATGGAGTTGCGGCTGATTATGAGGAAGAAAGGTTTTAACCGATCCTCCCAGCCCTATTCAAAAAGAAAAAACTGAAGAATTACGTCTTCTTCCAGCCCCTGAGCTTCCCTAATATTAGGAAATAAACACCCGAAACAGGGGTGGAAACAGATCTGTTTCTATTTGTTCCCACAAAAAACATAACCTGGGTGGTAAACACCAATCCAAATTTTTTAGTCTACAGTCACACAGTACAAAAATGAGGAAAAAACTGTCTCTCGGATCTTCTCTTAAGAGGAAAACAGTATGAAACGGAGACAAAGAAGTTTTCAGAATATGGTTCAGTGTTGAAGTGAAACAAGACAAAAAGTATATAGTCAACAACAGTTATGGACAGTTCCATGCTAATCTAAAAAAACAAGTAAAATAAAATAGGAAAATTGGAACTAGCAGGCGAATGGAGGTTGTTCAATGATTTGGACCAATCCTCCATCAACCTCAGTTGCTACCTAGTGCCCCAAATCTTGTCGAATTCCCTCCTTAGATAGGAGGCCCGTGTAGAAATTATATACAAGATGCATGTATATATCCAGATTGTCTTGATCTAACAATATTTAACTTCTTGCTAAATACAGAATCCTTCCACTGTTAATCTTTTGCGGAAATTAAAATAAATTGCAAACACATGAAGTAATAAAACAATCGCACATAACACAGTTGTTTAATGGGAAATCCTGAAGCTGAAAACCCCAACTATCATATATTATGTATCATGGAGATCATGTAACAATCTCATACAAAGCTTAGTACATCAAGCTCTCTTAAAGACCAAAAATCGTCACACTAATCGAAGAACCGCAAATCCATGCACAAACATTTTCGCCACCGCTAGCCTCGCTTCTCCGTGCAATCTCGTCGAAGAATACCGAATGAATTCAAATTACCCTTGCCTTGACTGCGCAATCCTCATTGGCAAATCCATGTGTGTGTGATGCAATCAATGCATCACTATAGTCACAACAGATAGTCAATCTTTCCCTTTCACCTATCTCTCCACTGGGTCTCCATTGGAACTGTCATGCACTGTAGTTAATTGATGTATTGTTCAGTTGATTAATGAGTTATTATTTGTGAATGAATGAATTAATTAATTCACTCCACTCTCACTAGTGTATCATTTAGTTAGACTAGATACAACTAGCTCAACTGAGTTTAACTCCAATAATTGAGTTAAACTGAATAACAACTCCATGAACTACTCTTCCAACTCTGTCATAACTTTGCCACTTCGGTTCTAACTGAGTCCTTCATGCATGAACCACCATTAAACCCTAGGAATTGCGTAATTCCTCCAGCCCACTGATTTTCCAAATCTGTGCACTGAAATTAAGTGCTCCAATAGAATAAGTTGTTGTTTATTGTCGTATTATTATTAAGAGCTAATAATAATCGACACTTCTATTTTTAGATCAACGATCTATAAATATACTTCGCCCAATATTCTAAAAACAGAATTTCATCTATTTTTCCAACTTGACCAACCATCCACAAATAACATCCTGCAACTTCTAAAATATGATCACATGTCTAAAAATAGACTTGCGCCAAAAATAGCCTGCGGGCCCACTTAGTGAAGGTGACTATTTTCACTAAGCTCATCATCTTGTTGAATCTCAAGACTCCCTCTCAATAAGATGGGGATTATATTTCACCCCGATCCTGCCTCTATGGTATTCGAATTTGATACTGGTGAGCGCCTTCGTCAGAATATTTGCATCCTGATCTTCCGTAGGAATGTATTGAAGCAACATGATCTTCCGCTGCACACAATCTCTGATATGATGATACCGGATATCAATATGTTTACATCTATCATGAAACACAGGATTAATCGAGAGTTTAATGCAACTCTGATTATCACAATGTATCACTGTAGGATCTAAATGTGAACCAAACAAACCGACTAGGATCTTCCTCATCCAAATAGCCTCACATGTAGCTTGACTTGCTACCATGTATTTTGTTTCCACTGAAATGAGTGCCACGGATATTTGTTTCCTGCTATACCAAAAAAATATCGTAGATCCAATACTGAAAATCCCTCCTGATGTGCTCTTTCTGTCTGTTGGGCTGTCTGTCCAATCTGCATCTGTGAAGCCATGCAACTTCACTTCATTCATTTGTCTGTACCATAAACCATACTCAGATGTGCCCCTGAGATACCTCAGGACATGCTTGCATGCCTTCCAAAAGAGCTTGGTAGGCTTAACCATCGCTTGTGAAAGTTGGTTCACCGCATAGCATATGTTTGGTCTTGTATTAAATAAATACATGAGTGAACCCACCAATTGTCGATAAACAGTGGCATCCACTACCTCTGCCGATGTAGCATCCTCTTTCCTCCAATTTCCTGGAAGAGGAGTGTCAATAGGCTTGTAGCCTTGCATGTGAAACTTCTCAAGTATAAACCGAGCATACTTTCCTTGAGACACAAACAGTTCACCTTCCCGCTGCCATATTTCCAATCCAAGGAAATAATGAAGGAGGCCCAAATCCTTCATCTCAAACTCCTTTGCAAGATCTTCCTTGCATGAGTGTATCAGCTGCTCATCACCTGTTAGTATTAAATCATCAACATAAAGAACAATGATTAAAAGCTTACCCTCCACCACAATTTGGTACAGGTTTTCATCCGCCTCACTCTTGGTGAATGCGACTCACTGCTGAAGATCTCAAATCCTTCAGGTTGCTCAATGTACACCTCTTCCTCAATGATCCCATTAAGGAACACAGTCTTCACATCCATCTAATGAATGTGCTAACCCATCTGCGCTGAGAGAGCAAGGATGGTCCTTATGGAAGAATACCGTGTGACAGGTGCAAAGGTTTCTATATAATCAATCTGCTCGATCTATGAGAAGCCTCGTGCAACAAATATTGCCTTATACTTCTTGACGCTCCCATCAGCAGCTTGCTTTACCTTGTAGATCCATCTTGATCCTACAACTGATTTTCCCACCGGCCTTGGAACAATCTCCCAAGCACTGTTTCTGACAATGGAGTCATACTCCTCCACCATGGCATCTACCCATGTGAGCTCCTGCATTGCTTATTCAAAAGAATATGGCTCTGTCACGATACACTTGCTCATCAGAGCCATGTATCCAGTAAATCAGTCAGGTGACTGTCTCTGTCTGCGCTGTGATATAGGTACTCCTACATTCTGTGCCGCATCAAGCTTCAGTCTCTTAGCTTATGTGGTCCGCTTTCTGCCTTGTCTGATGTTTGGTTCTGCATGAGTGGACTCCTCCACTCCATGAATCTCCTCCTGTAGCTGATCCACATCTAGAGGCTCATCTTTGGGAACAAGAAGTTCTTCCTCTGCATGCAAGTGTAGCTCCCTCTCAAGCGACAACTTCATGGCTTTCACCTCGTTGAATTTTATATCCCGTCGCACCACATTCATTCGACTGTCTGGAAAATACACACGATAATTATGGGGTGTTTCTGTGTACCCCACAAATATCCCAACTTCTGCAGTTAGCTCCAGCTTCTTCTTGGCGTCCTTTGTCACATGAATGTAAACAGAGGAGCCAAAAATCTTCAAATGAGAAATATCAGGCTTCTTACTAGTAAAATATTCTTCGGGTGTACTCATGCCAAGTACTCTATGAGGATAACGGTTTTTCACATAAACCGCAGTGTTGCATGCTTCCACCCACAAGTGCATCGGTAGGCCCTGGTCATGCAGCATCGCTTGTGCAGCACCCACGATCGTTCTGTTCTTCTTCTCCGCGACCCCATTCTGCTATGGGTTATGAGGCGCTATGAGTTCTCTTCGAATTCCGTCTTTGCTACAGAAGTCTTTGAATTCGCCCAAGATGTATTCACCACCATTATCGCTCCGTAGAGCTTTCACTTGCTTCCTCGACTCCTTCTCCACCAATGCTTTAAACTCACAGAACTTTGAGAATGTTTTGCACTTCTTCTGCATGAATAAGATCCAGCATCTACGAGAATATTCATCAAAAAATATAACATAATACATGTGTTTTGTTGTTGAAGCAACCGAGAAAGGTCCACACACGTCTGTGTGAATTCTCTCCAAGATCACCGAAGCACGGTTCTCCTTCTCATGAAAGGTGGTCTTCACAAACTTACCCATATTACATCCCTTGCACTGATTTGACTGCGCAAGAGTACCCTTGGGAAGTCTAGTAGAAATCTGTTGCAAAATCTTCAAAGCGCCATGGTGAAGATGGCCCAATCTCCTATGCCATAATTAGCCCTCATCCCATCTCACCACTTCTTCTGCTTTGCCCACCATTGCAGCACAGCCATCTACCTCCAGATTGTAGAGATTCTTAACTTGAATCCCTATCTTCTTGGTTTGAATCGTTGTTTTATGTCGAAGGAAAGCTTTTCCCTCACTAAAAACAACATCATAACCTTTGTCTTCCAACATTGCGACCGAGACCAAGTTCTTCTTCAGACCTGGAACATGCATAACATCTTTCAACAAGAATGGATTATCGGACTCCCTCTCAAAGGTAATGGTCCCAATGTCGGTCGCACGGTATCGACCATTGTCGCCCATCTCTATATGTATCTGGAGGTCCTTCTCCTCCAAGTCACTAAACAACTCTTTGTCTCCCGTCATATGGAAAGACGCACCACTATCAAGATACCACACCGATTCCATATAGCTTGAAACCAAGCATGTGATCAAAGAGAAATCAAGTTCAAATTGCGAGGCTAAGGCCTCTCTAGATGCAGCTCCAACAACCTTCTTTTTCTTCTTCTTCTGTGTGCAGTTAGTGGCGAAATGCACATGTTCGTGATAGTGAAAACACTTCACCTTGGACAAATCTTGCTTCTTGCCTTTAGCATCGAATTTTGAAGGAAATTTCTTCCCCTTCCCTTTCTTTCTTTCTTTCTTTCGATGAAGAGCCATCCTTGGTACCTCGCCTTATCCCCTCCTGCACAAGATCCGACCAAAGTCGCTCCCATCCCGGCAATTTCTCCCGTCCATTGACAGAGTCTTCGTAGCTATGCAAACTCTTCGGAAGCCCAAGGAGAGCCAAGTTCACCAAGTCTTCATCATCAACAATAATCCCCACACTTCGCAGTTCATCCCTACAGTGGACAAACTTCGTGAGATATTTTGGAATACTGTCGCCCTTCTCCATTTTTATTTTTCTGAGCATGTCTTTCAGCGCCAACTTCCTCTATTCGTTTCTGCTTTGGAAAAAATCTGTCAAAGCCTTCCACATTAAGAATGGAGTGGCTTTCCTGTGAAGCCTGGACACAATATGGTCCTTCACACCTTCCAACAGAATTCTTCTTGTCTTTGCTATCTTATTTTGCCATGCGTCAAGTAATGTAGCATCGCTAGATCCCGGCTTAGGAACATCGCTATCGATGAACTCCTTCAGTCCATTATCCTCCATCACCACCTCCATCCTATCCTTCCAGGCTATGTAATTCAAGCTCCCATCAAGGGCATACTCCAATCGCAACCCATTGAAAGACATTTCAATGTATACTCAACTATCGCACCAAGAACTTCCTGTAGCAAATTCGAATTGTCCACCAGCACAAACTCAACAATTCTTCACAATTTCCATATTCAAGAATTAATACTGGTTTGATACCATGTAGAAATTATATACAATATGCATGTATATATCCAGATTCTCCTGATCCAACAATATTTAACTTCTTGCTAAATACAGAATAATTCCACTGTTAATCTTTTGCGGAAATTAAAATCAATTGCAAACACATGAAGCAATAAAAACAATCACACATAACACAGTTGTTTAACGGGAAAGCCTGAAGCTGAAAACTCCAACTATCATATATTATGTATCATGGAGATCATGTAACAATCTCATAAAAAGCTTAGTACATCAAGCTCTCAATACAATCAATTATCACACACTAATCAGAAGAAATCTGCAAATCCATGCACCGATTTCTTGCCACTTGCTAGCCTGCCTCCACTGCGCAATCCCTGCTGAAAAATAGCTTTGAATGAATTCGAATTACCCTTGCCTTGACTGCGCAATCCTCATTGGAAACTCCAATGTGTGTGTGATGCAATCAATGCATCGCTATAGTCACAACAGATAGTCCATCTTTCCCTTTCACCTATCTCTCCACTAGAACTGCCATGCACTGTAGTTAACTGCTTTATTGTTCAATTGATTAATAGTTATTATTTGTGAATTAATCAACTAATTAATTCACTCTACTCTCATTAGTGCATCATTCAGTTAGACTAGATACAACTAGCTCAACTGAGTTTAACTCCAATAATTGACTTAAACTGAATAACAACTCCATGAACTACTCTTCCAACTCTGTCATAACTTTGCCACTTCAGTTCTAACTGAGTCCTCCATGCATGAACCACCAGTAAACCCTGGGAATTGTGTAATTCCTTCAGCCCACTGATTTTCCAAATCTGTGCACTAAAATTAAGTGCTCCAAGAGAATAAGTTGTTGTTTATTGTCGGATTATTATTAAGAGCTAATAATAATCGACACTTCTATTTTTAGATCGATGATCTATAAATAGATTTCGCTCAATATTCTAAAAATAGAATTTCATCTATTTTTCCAAATTGACCAACCATCCACAAATAGCATCCTGCAACTTCTGAAATATGATCACCATGTCTAAAAATAGACTTGCACCAAAAATAGCCTGCGGGCCCACTTAGTGAAGGCGACTCTTTTCACTAAGCTCATCATCTTTTTGAATCTCAACAGTTTGCTTCACTGTTTTGTTCCCTGTAAATGTGACAAGCAGTGATATGGTTAAAATAGGATTTTATAAGCAGCACCTCATCTAGTAAAGGAGACAAAATGTAATTTAGGCATCTTTGGGAACCATTAAACCATTTTATGATGTTCAAAGAGTCTCCAAAAATATGGTCTTCTCTCATCTCAAGAGAGGAGAGCCAACAAAGAAGGAGATGAAGGGCTTTTAGTTCTACGAAGTTATTTTTCCCCTGTCCAAGGCCAACCGAAGCTTTGAAAGCTTTCCCAGATGGAAAATTAATTGTTAGGCCAACTCCACATCTATTTTGAGGATAAGATGCCCCATCAAAATATCCCCACAAGATGATGCCCCATCAAAATATGCCCACGGGAATATACCCATGAGAAATGGCATTCGAAAATGCTTGATGATACCTTGGTTCTAACCAAAGTGCCTAAGTCAATTTTGGACAAGTATTCAGTGAAAATGTGGTTTGGTGTCATTTATGGCCATACATATGTTCGGCCTAAGTTTATCCACGTAGATACATTCAAAATGAAGGTACTACCTTATTATATGTCAGAGGAGGCCTTCCATCAAGAAGTGTTCTCTTGGCTATGGGTTTAGTGCTTGCAGACACCAGGCGAGATATTTTACTCTTCGGATGTGTTCCAGCCTCAATATTTGACCTTTGATGTGTCGTCGTCCTCAAATAAATTCATAATTGATATTGCGTATGATATCCAACCTATGATGAAGAAGTTGCAAGAGTGTGTGTCCTATGTCCATAATATTATGTCAGAAGTCGGATCTTTGGTAAGCTTAGCTATTTCTACTCATAATATACCTGATGTTGTTCCTTTTATTAGTAAAACAGTTAAACCTCCAAAGCTTCAACTTGCATCTATCACCCCCATATCATCAGTTCCCCCTACCATCATTGATACTGCCCATTTCACCTTCGATCCTTTTGATTTTTCTTAAAAATTTGTTTCCTCTAAAATCTTTAAGTCAGTCATTGGTTCCTCAACTATTGTTGACAATGTTACTGATGACATTTATGATGATCTTATTGAACACACTAGGATTGTTGAGGAACAAATTCATTCTTCAACTGCTTATTCTCCAACACGTAGTCATGTGTCATCGCCCTATGCTGCTTCACCTTCCACAACCATCTCAGACGAACCCTTTGCGCATTTTTATCATGCCCATACCACTGGTCGTATTACTGATATGGAAGTCAAATAAGCATTGAATTCTACAACTAAACTTGAGTAAACTCCATAGATTGTTCCTTCAACATATGTACAACATATCACACATCCTAAGTCAACCGTTGTCATCTATATCGCATGAATTTATATTCTTGGTCACGATCTAGATTACTATAGGAAATAATTTCATTTATTTGTCTTCTAATGTTATTGCCGAGATTAGGGAAGAATTTCATCGGAATCACAGTCAATGGGCCCGAAACATCACCCCAAGGAAAATCGGAGAAATCTATTGCAAGTGCCCAATTCTTGCAAGCTAGGATTCCTCTGGTTGACAGTTTGTATATAAGTGATCTTCAAACTCGGTCATCCAAACAACTTTTTCAGTTTATTTGGGCATCATCTCTTTAATTGGAAGATCATTTAATTTTGTTTGATTCTAAATATAATGAGTTGGTTAGTATACATGAACAACAATGACATCAACTTATCATTGTTTCGGAAGAATGAGACCAGTTGTGAGGAGAAAAATAGAAACAGACACAATAGATTGACAAGATTAGTTCCAAATTGCAGTTTATGTGGCCAAATGATGTTGACTTTATACCAAATGCTCTAGAGGATTTTTCAACATGTTTTCCTACACAATGTATGGATTTTTTTTAATCTGCTTGTACAGAGTTAGTCGTTTTCGATAGAAAGTTTCATGGTACTGTTGCTGAATTTCAAAAATCACTTCTTGATGATGTGGACCAATTCAAGAAACAAATTACTTAGGGGATTGAACATGGATCTTCTTTTTGTGATACTCTTCAACAAATCAAGAGAGATTCTCAAGAGATATTTTGGCAAGTGCAATATTGTTCGGGCCTACTTTCCAAACAAAATCAACCTCTTTATTAGTTGTGAAAACAAGTGAAACAACTCATTGAAAAGGTTGTTGTCACTATTGACCTCATGCAACAACAAAATTTATTTGGTCAAACTCAGCCGCTTGAAAAATAAATCCAATCAGTTGGAGGAAGAATCACATATGACCAAAAATTGGTTACGGAACCTTTGACCTCTAACTCAAGTTCATTTTATGAAACTACATAAGCTCAGTTACGACGTTGATGTTCAGTGACATGTATTTCTCACTTCTCATCCTGAATAACCTAATGCTAAGAATACGACTCAATTTGTAGATCAGGTCACTGTTACATAATATTTTGTCATCGTCCCTGCAATCCCCATCCCGAACATTGAAGGACCATTTCAGTGACTTCTGTCTATTGTCATACTTTTCCATAAGTGTCTTTGCACCCCTTGGCATTTCAAGAACATTTTCTCTATTAATTAGTCCTCAAGAAAACCCTAAAAACATGTGATTTTGGTTTGGCGCTGGTAGGCAATGGCCTCGCGCCCATGGAGAAATTAACATTGGGCCCCGCGCCCTTTGGTGCTCTATCTCAGAAGGGCACCCGCACTGAGTTGTTTTTAATTTTTTTTTAAAAATAGAAACGAAGTTTCCATGCTTAACAACTTTGTGAGTGGAGTCATCATGGTTTGTTCAACTGAATAACATCAAGTTCCTCTCTTTGGCTTGTTGTTTCCTACAATTGTGCAACTCCCCAAAGGGACAGGCCTCTCCTCCACCTTATAATGGATCCCAAACCACCTCCTCCTCTCCTATAAATTCTTCCTTCTCACATTGATTCAGCTAGTTGAACAGTCATTACTATAGCTAGTGTGTAGAAGAAGGCAGAGAAGAATCCATTTTTGAGAGAGAGTTTAGGCCCATTGCCTCATCGAGTCCAATCTCGAACAAATGTTTGAGACGCACCTGACTGAACCTGCCGGAGGAGATCCACAACGTCAAGGCATAAGGTTGTAAACTTATTTTTCTCTATAAATAATACATGGTTGGTTTTCTAGTTCCAACTTTGTTTCCATTTATATGCAAAGTGTTTAGCTCTCCTTGACTAGTTGAATAGTTGTAGATGAATGTATATGCTTGTATGTTGTTATCGCTTTATTTATCTTTGTGCAGATGCACGAACATCGTCACCAACACAGAGCGCAAGGCATGAAGACAAGGATCAAAGGATCGTTGCCACGTGCCACGAAAAAAGCATTGGACCAAGGTATGATATTTGTTCCGGTCTACATTTCATTTATAAGCTAGGAATTTAGGAGTCCAACATGTTCCCTTGTTGTTAGACCCACCCTAGGGCTAGATGGATTGCCTCTGTCCACAGAGGGGATTTGTCTGCTCAACAGTTACTACTTTTCTTTCTCCTTGGAAATCTACTACAGAATATTGTAATCAATTTAAATCTCAAGTTTTGTAGACATTAACAGAGTTGGGTCCTTTGTTTGAAGGAGAAGTAGTGAAACAAGGAGGAGAAACATCAACATAAGTTGTGTATCCATAAGAAGAACCGAATGTGCAAGCAGAGAATTGACTCGAGGGCGAGTCCATAGGTTGTGGTTGGGGCATGTTGGGTCCTTTGTTTTTTGAGTCGTTTTGACCAATTTTGGATGGAAAAGACTTGCAGGAGTGATCGATGGAAACAAGAAAGGAAATGGTAAAATAGGTCGAAATCCGAGGACCAGAAAGAGAAAGCGGAAAGAGGATATCAAAAGTGGTTTTCTTAGGACTCGCTAAAGTTGTGGAAGAAGGATTGAAGTGTTAATTTTCAAAGGATCAAGAAGAGATAGACCAAAGCACCTGGATTGTGTCAAAGGGATCAAAGTGGACCAAATCAAGCAAGTGGGATCAAAGTAGTGAAGCAAATCTATAAAATGCTATAGGAAACGAGTTGAATAGGAGAGAGATCAAGTTTATGCCAAGATGTTGTTGGAATGAATTATGAAGCTTTATGTTTATATTTTGATTGTAATTTGGATCTATTGTGATTTGATTTGATATACCTCTCAAAGATCTTGCTCATTCTCGCAGATCTGTGATGTAATGGTATGAATTTAATAATAAAAGAGGGTGTTGTGGGGTTTTATATATGTTCTATGGAGTGTATGATTGGCTTCTTTTTAAAATTTTCATAATATTAAGCTTTGTATCTATTTAGATGTGTATATTGTGTGCGAGCTCTTTAACTGTCTACATATTTTATTAATAACGGATGATGTATGTGATGACTCAACCTTGACAACATGTAATATTCCCTTTTATCTTTAAAATTCTCAGCTCGTTGTGGGTGAAACATTTCTCTCTTTTGAAGGAATGAAAATGTCAGCGTTGTGCTAGACTACGGCATAATTCTTTGTTGGAAACTAGAGGTCGGACCCTGCGTCTAATCAAGTAAAATGTTGCACCAACGGGGACAAATATTGAGAGACCAACCATGACCAGAACCTCGATGATGACTACATGATATATTATGAAGGATTGTAGTTATTATCTAGGCCACAATGAGTAATCTACTTATGATTTGGTTTCCATATCTCTTCGTGAGGTTTGTTTGAAAATATTATTCTGATTGTAATGCTTTCTTTCCAAGATGGTGAACTTAATATGATTACTACCTCAACTTAACTATCTTTTCCAGGTAATCAATCATTTGTGTAACCACTTTGGAGCCTACAAGTATATCCCAAAGATATCAAAAATAAGAGAGAATTTCAAGGACACAAAATTGACATTGAAATCACTTGTGTTTTGACATAGTGTGAAAGGTTAGAGGATGCATGCTAACCATTTAATAAAAATGTTTGCAAATTTTGGAAAGATGTTCCCCAATTGTTTGGTGAAATGGAAACCACAAAATGGTTCCCCTTTCCTCTTCCTCTTGCATGGGATCATAGCTCATTTTCCTCTCTATTATGTTTATTATGTTTTTTTTTTTATATAGATGCATTTACAGGTGTGAAATTGTTTGAATACACTCATATAATATACTTATATTTGTTCATGGACTTTTGTTCTAATAGTTAATTACAATTTCATATAACATTACTCTAGATGACGATGAAGGAAGGCTTCAAAGGTTATATGCACCCTTGAATGAAAAGAGTTATGGGAAATGTTATTTCCCTTGCTGTCAATGCAATGGCTTGAATAGAAGACTTTTAATCAAAACAACTCAAATAAAGTATAGAAAATTTGACCACGATGAAGGGGGAAATGAATATCATCCCTTGGTAAGTTATTCATCATATGTTTTTGTTTTGATTGTATTCATAAAAAAATCTTTTTTTGAATAATTTTTACATATACTAATTTTATTTGATTTTTTGTAATTATAAAAATAGTGCATCCTAGGTGTGAGCATGGGAATGTATCAATTGTAGTATAAATTGTGTTATACATGTCAAGAAAGATGGAGCGAATATTGGAGATCAAGTTAGTCATATGGAAGCATATGAAATTGATAATGTAGTTGAGAATGATGGTATAAATATTTGATTCATGACATATTTGCTCCTATGGATGAAAATTCTCATGATATTCATGATTTACCTCTAGTTTACAAGTCACAATAACCCCTATGTGAAGTGTCAAGGACAAGTCTTCCCTCTCCTATATTGATGTCGGTGAACTTGAAGGTATTGAATTGTTTGTTAAACACTTGTCTCAATAAAATCCTAAGGTATGTAATATAATTTGGCTCCTATACATCAAGGTCTACTTTTTTTCTCTATTTTTAGTGTTAAATAATGCTTAAATTAATGATGTAATATTTATGATTAATATTCTATACACTAACTATTTATTTCATAAGTTGTAGACTGTCAAGTGAATTTATCTTGCGATCGTCAAAGAATTTACTTCACACATATCAATATTTATTTTCCATCATGAAAGATATTGGAATGGAGTATCAAGTTATTGATGCATGTTCTAATAAACATATTATAAATTATGGACAACATTCATCAGAAATGATATTCCTGCAAAGTCAAATTAGTAGATATCAAATAGATCAAGTAACAAAAAGGTGTCTGACAAGATTCTTCGTCATATTCCCATAGTTCCATGTTTGCAATGATTGTATGACTTCCAAAGCATAGCATAATTTATGGATTACCATGCATGGAATAGAAGTGAATATGGCTTTCTTAAAATGTCTATAGATAAATTTTCATTTAGGAACATCGAAGAAAGATGCACATTTTTTAAAGAAGAACCTTGTAATGTTAGGCTTTCAATCGCAGCTAGTGTCAATCCATTTGGAGAGGTTATGTATATATACTCAATGTGGCGTACTTTTGTTATAAATAATAAATTTCCTTCTTGGATGTCAATAATGAGGGAGTACAAATTGTTGGCAATGATTATTCCATGTATTTGTATACAATAATTTTTTGAACATAACATTTCATTTGTCTTATTCATTGCATATCTCTCTCTCTCTCTCTCTCTCTCTCTCACACACACACACACACACAAAGTAGTCATTATGTGTATTTTCAATAAATTAGGTTAGTTCCAAGTTAACAATATGAATTTATATATTGATCCTTTTATCAACAAGTTACTAAAGTTATGGGTCTAACATCACTGCATACAACATCTCTAGACCAGTAAGGGGAAAAAAACTTAAATTCCATGGAATGATTATATGGAAAATTCATGATGCCATGAGGGATAAAACATATGTGTGGTATGTAATGCACTATTTCTCTTTAATAGTATTAAATTTTATGAAAATATCATGCATGTGTTTTAAATAATTCCTTGTTATAAATTAATATTAACATTAAATGATATCTTGTAGGTATTCAAATAAAGGCTAAATTTTCATGTCCATTTTGTGGTCTTAGGATGAAATATTATTGTTCAAGAAGTTTAGGAAAGGAGGTTTTTGATGAGTATAGACACTTCCTCCCTAACAACCATGGAAATTGAACTACTGAAAAAAAAAAAAAAATTTCAATGGGAACAAAGAGACTAGAATAAAACTACGAAGATAGGTTAGAACTAGGGATATATGATTTATCAATCCTTGGTGTATATTAGTGGATATATTCCTAAATTAGCAGCAGATATGGTTAGAACAATGTATACAATTTTATGATAGGTTGTCATGGGAAGGGGTGGCTCCATCGGTTAAAGAGACTCATTGTAATCAAGATACCAATCTAATGCAAGGGCAATTGATTCAACACATGGTTTAAAAGATAACCATGTAAGAATATTCACCCACATTTTTTGGTTATTTTCCATTATATTAATGTAAGTTCCCTATTATATCTCAAAAAATTTACTATATGTTTATTAATTAACAATGCATTTTTTACGTGTTCATAATATTGTACTTGAATTACTGCAAGTCTATGTCATGCAATAGCTATAAATTTGTCATCAAAAAGTTGGATGTCAAGAATAAAACCTCCTATTGTGGGATAGTTGTAGTCTTTCAAGTCAATATTTTTTCCTCTAGAAGTGATAGGCATATAAAAATAGATACTATGTGTATTTGGATGACACACTTGAGTTGTGATTTTAAATCCTTTAAATTAGTCCTATTAGAGTTCAAATGATATAGGTTATGGTTGAATGAATGTGATCCTGAAAGAATTGATATTGAGAATGCTAATGGATTTACCATGGTTATTACAAGGATGGTTGAGTTTGGGACATAGCCTTATGTTCTTCCAAGCCAATGTGAGCAAATATTTTATTTATAGGTTCCATGCAAAGCAAGTTGTGGAACATTGTTAGATATGATCCAAGAGGAAGGCATGTAAAGTATAATGTAGCAAAAGAAGATATTGAAGAAGATGATGATGTTGAGGAGAAGGTAGATGTCACGTTAGATGAAAATTTTAAAGAAGATGAGCTAGATGTAGATGACAATGTTCTCAACAATTATACTAACAATGCAATTATTGGAAATGTCACCTATGATGATGTTGTTATGGCCAATCCTTTTAACATCAATTATAAACTAAATGATACAAATGTGGAGTTGGAGGAAGAAGAATATCAATGATATTGAATTGTTCAAATATTGGAGGCATGTGATTATATATTTACTATGATATATTATCTTTAAAGTGTTTTATTATATGGGTTAATGATGTGTAGTTAAATTTTCTACCATTTTGTATGTATCATTGGCTGGTTAGAAGTCATTAACCTTGATTTTTTTCATATCTCACCAACCTGTAACATTCTAGCCCATATTGAGCATGTGCTGAATAATTTTAACCATCAATCAATATTGATAATCTAACACAACATTTTAATCCATCACCCACTAACCTTGGTAAATTTATAACTCTTGACCATCAACCACGACAAGAACCATATGCTTCCTCCAAAATTACTACCTAGTCCCAAAATGGAATATTTGAGGTAAAAGTGCCATATGGAAACCATTACAAGCTTTTGACACAAAGAATATTGTTTTAGGGCCTTAGATGTCATTTAGGGTGAGGGTTTAAGAGTTATGGATTGAGGGCTTAGAGGATTTAGTAGTTAGGGGGTTAGAGTAGTTTAAGAGTTGAGGTGGTTATGTATAAATATATAACAAATAGAATATAAAATATAAATATAAATCATATTACAAACAAATAACAAATAAAATATATAAAAATAAAAATAAAAATAAAAGACAAAATTCAAACATAAAAGATATTTGCAAGCCGACACCCTAACCAAATCAACTTGCTCCCAAGTCCATTGATCTATGTATTGATAGACTCCACCTACTAGCAAGGAGAGTGCATACAAGAGAAACCCACTAAAAGTTGCAATGGATCAACCCCACCTTTCGGTAAGGAGAGTGCATATAGGAGAAAGCCACTAAAAATTGCATTGGATCAACCCCACCTTTCGGTAAGAAGAGTGCATAGAGGAGGATTCCATTAAGAGAATAACCAATAAGGAGAGTGTGTAGAGGAGCATACTTGTCCAAGGAGAGAATCACTCCACCTACTTGTCTAAGGAGGGATCAACCCCACAATGTATTTGGTAAGTCTTTTACACAATCCCTTGTCATATTTTTCAATTTTTTGGATAGACATTTCTACCTCACTTGTATGTTTTAAGACTAGATATAACTTGAACTCTAGATCAAGGAATTTGGAAAACTCTTTAAGCCTCTTACCAATGGTTAGCAAATAGGAAGTGTGGTTTTGTCCTAATGTTGGAATAAGGATACTTGTGATATTTGTAGGAGAAATGCCTAATTGATACAAATGAGGCTAGATGAGGTTAGTCTAGTGTAGGGATGCCACCACTACCCTTCCTTTGACTCAACTTGTCAAAAAATTAAAGATTTGAGGCCAAGTCATAACGAAATTAGTGTTCAACCAGAAACTAGTGACTTCAATTACCTACGAAAAAAATGTTTATATCTTACAACCTAGTGCTTATATTTTAATTTTGGGGTGGAGTTTTGTTAAGCCCCTAACATTGCATGAGGCAACTTCCATTGAGAATTAAAGTTAGGGTTTTCATTCTAGTGTAAATCCTAAGTAATTATTGTATCCAAAATATTTTGTTGGATAGTTCTAAGAGGTATATTTGTATTATATTTGTAGATTATATTTCATTTTTTAAATGAATGATAGCACAAGTATAAAATTGTGGATGTAAAGTTCTATTATACATAAACCTACCTAGTAGTGTATTTATGCAAGAGTAATTGCATGTTAGGGTTTAGTACTATATGTATGGATAAAATGCAATCTTATATATATGTAAATAATGAACATGGGATAAGTACTATAATATAGATTTTATCACTAAAGTGGATTATACTAGCAATAGTATTAAAAAATACTTTAGCAAAATATTTTGGGAAAAAGTTGCATTATTAGCATGCACAAATTTGGAATTGAAGAGAAGAATGAGTTTAAAAGGGTTGTGTGATTGGGATGCTTTATTTGAGAAAATATGGATCCTTCTAACCAAAATAATCAAAATCATGTAAAGGAAAATAAAATCGTGTTTTCTAACTTGAAATTTTTCCTTGGTGCAAAATGCAGACCGAACTACACTAAAATGCACCCCCAAGTCTCAAAACTCATTCAATTTGAGTGGTTCAAATTGTAAATTATTAATTAAGTCATGTTACATAAGTTTATATGCTTCTTTTTTCATTTCTACTCATAAAAGTAAAATACTTTGGTGTGAAAAATAGGTAAGAGATGCCTAGTAAGACCCTAGAAATGCATAACTATTGAAATGGCACCAAGAAATGGTACCCCAAGGGGGTTTCTGATTTAATTTTCCCTTAATTAAATTCGAATAAAAATTGTAATTCCATCTCATAACAGCTTGTAAGTGTTAAATGAGTTAGGAATACTTAGTTATCTCAGTTAATTCGAGTTGGAGGTCAAACTTGAAGCATGTAGAGTTCTTCCTAAGTTTTAGGGGGTCTGGTTACAGTTATTTGTGAGTTGTAATTAGTTAACTCAATTATTTGAGATAAAATTAGTTTAAATAGTTCTAACTGAGAGATGAGCTAGTGATAGGTCTAGTGAATTAAATATAATTTAATTCACAAGTACTGATCAATCACTTAACTAATAATTTTCTATAAATAGTTGTTGCATGTCAGTTCTAAGGAAGGCCCAATTGAGACAGGGGTTAAAGGGAAGATAACTATAAGTTGTATAATTAGAAAATTGTACAATTCATGCATGAGGTCATCATGTTTCCTTGAAGGAATTACACAATAAATTCTTGGGAATTTCCTTATTAATAGGTACACAATTCCTCCAAGAATGCGTAAGTAAGGCTGGTAAGACAAAGGCTAAGAATTGGTTAAGTATTGGACCGATTTTTCCTAGATCAGAGTGAGACAAACAATAGAGTGCATAGGTTTCTCAGGAAGGGAACTAACATTGTATTTTTTCATGATCTTGACTTTATGTAATATACATATATTTGGGTTTTGAGTAGTTTCTTCCCCATATACATCTTGTTCTGTGTGATTGATAATTTCTTTCTCTTACTTGTTTATGTGATTGTGCGGTCAAAATTGGTTTATGCAATTTGTAGAAGGATTCAGTATTTTGTTTTAGTACATTGCAAGATCAGTCGAATCCATTTAGATATTTCTACATGGTATTAGAGCAAGAATCACAATAGAAGAGAAGAACCAGAGTTTTTTTTGAATAGGTACATCGAATTTGCAGATTTATTCTTCACGACCAACAATAGATCAAAATGTCTTTCAATGGCTTGAGACTCGAATATTCCCTTAAGGTAATTTCGAATTACATAGCATGGAAGGACAGGATGGAGGCAGCGCTAGAGGACAACAGACTGAAGGTATTCATAAACAATGATATTCCCTAGCCCACTGCAGTAGGTGGTCAACTTCTTGATGCATGGAAGGATAATGGAGCAAAGGCGAGAAGGATCTTGTTAGAAGGAGTTCAAAATCATATTTTCTCAAACCTCCATGGAAAGGAGACTCCATATGTTGAAGGCCTTAACATATTTTTTCCAGAATAGCAACAACCACAAGAAGTTGGCATTGAAATACAAGCTTAGAAAGATCAAGATGGAGAAGGGCAGCATGATCCAAAAATAGTTAACGAAGTTCACTCAATGTCAAGATGAGCTTGGAAGTGTTAGTTTAATAGTTTACCAAGATGATTTGGTAATCCTGGCACTTCTAGTCCTTCCCAAGAGATAACATAGCTACCAGGAATCTGTAAATGAGAGGGAGAAGCTACTAGAGTGGGAGCGATTGTGGTCCGACTTGGTACAAGAAGAGATTTTGCGGAGCACTAAAGATGGATCCTCATCAAAGATTGATGATGAGGAGAATTGTGCCTTGGCTGGAAAGGTGAAGAAAGGGAAAGGGAAGGTGTTCCATTCCAAATCAAAAGTCCGGAGAGGCAGGTAAGAAGTGAGACTTTTCAAAGGTAAAAAAAATTCACTGTAATGAGCTTGGACACTATGCTACAAATTGTTTGTACAAGAAGACCAACAGGAAGGCCTCAGGAGGAGAAATAGGTGAACACTAGCTTCACATTTCGAGTTGGATTTCACTCTCATCACATGCATGGTGTCATCGGTGATGGGTTCTGTGTGGTACTTATATACTGGAGCTTCATTCGATATGATCAGAGACAAATAATTCTTCAGTGGTATGGAGGATAAGGATCTCTAGATGCACATCGAGATGGGAGATGACATGAGGTATAGCACTACCAGTGTAGGTATAGTTACCTTTCAAAGGGATTCAAGTAATCCTCTCAAACTAAAAGATGGCATGTATGTTCTTGGTTTAAAGAAATATTTGTTTTATGTTTATATGTTGGAAGACTGTGGCTATGATGTGATATTCAGTGAAGGAAAGGAGTTCCTTCATCACAAAACCACGGGACATGTGAAAAATATTGGGGTTCAAGTAAATAACCTCTACAAATTGGATGTAGAAAAGTGTGTTGCCTTGAGCACAAAAGCAGAGAAGGTGGAGAGCCAAGACATCAGTGAGTTATGGCACATGAGATTGGGTCATATACACCATGGCGCTTGAATATCATGCATAATATTTCTACAACACTTCCAAAGGGTTCACTTGTGCAACGAGATACATTCAAAGGGTTTACATTGGGGAAGTATAATAAATCCACCTTTCACGATAAGGAAATTCGAGCAAAGGCGATCCTTGAGAGAGTTCACTCAGACGTGTGTGGACCGTTATTGATAGCTTCCACAACAAAACATAGGTATTATGTGGTTTTTGTAGATGATTTTTCACAAAAGTGTTGGATTTTCTTCATGCAGAAGAAAGGTTGGACGTTCTCCAAGTTTCATGAGTTCAAGGAAATTGTCGATAAAGATACAGGGAAGAAGGTGAAGGCTATGAGGAGTGACAATGGTGGAGAATATGTCTCTAATTAATTCAAGAAATTTTGTGCCTCAAAAGGGGTTTGAAGAGAATTGATAACACCTCATAATCCATAGCAAAATGGGGTTGCAGAAAGGAAGAACAGAACTATTATGGGAGAAGCATGAGCCATGTTTCATGATCAGGGCCTACCATTTCATTAGTGGGTAGAAGCATGTAATACAACAATATTTTTGCAGAAATTAATTCCTCATCGGATACTTGGGATGAGTACACCACATAAACATTTTTTAGGTAAGAGACCAAATGTGTCGCATTTTAAAATTTTTGGTTCATCATTTTATTTCCATGTGGCCAAAGATGCCAGGAAGAAGGTAGAGCCAAGAGCTGAATTGAAAATATTTGTGGAGTACACTGATACTCCTCACAACTATCGGGTGTACTTTCCAGCACATAGGATGACAGTGGTTAGAAGAAATGTGAAATTCGATGAAGAAAATTCCATGTTATTTTCCCTTGAGACGGAGCTTTAGTTGCATGCAGTTGAGGACCTCTTGGAACCAAAAGAAGAACCTCAATATGTGGAGTAACCAGAAGAAGTGGAATAGAGAGAGGAAGAACCCACTCATGCAGGGACATCCACCAGAGATGGAAGGAAGCACACCAGAGAGGTTGAAAAATTGTTGCTAGATGCGAGAGAGAATGTGGGAGCACCCACGTCATAGTGCATGCAGATAAGGTCCACAGAACAGTACACTGGATACATGGCTCTTATGAGCAAAGATGTAGAGATAGAACCATACTCTTTTGAGGAAGCAGTGCATCAACTAATTTGGGTTGATGCCATGGTTGAGGAGTATGACTCCATTATCAGAAACAATTCATGGGAATTTTTCCCAAGACCATTGGGGAAGTCATTTGTAGGATCTAGGTGGGTCTACATGGTGAAGCAGGCAGCAGATGGGAGTGTGGAGAAGCATAAGGCTAGATTTTTGTCTAGAGAGTTCTCTCATGTGGAGGGGATTGATTATGGTGAGACTTTTTCACCAGTCGCAAGGTACTCATCAATTAGATTCATCCTTTCACTCTTAGGGAAAACGGGATGGAAAATACATCAAATGGATGTAAATACAGTCTTCCTCAATGGGGTGATTGAGGAAGAGGTGTACATTGAGTAGTCAGAATTTTTTGAGACCCTATACAAGGATTCACATGTGTGCGGACTCAAGAGAGCATTGTATGGGCTGAAGCAAGCACCTCGTGCGTGGTACACCAGGATCAACAACTATTTCACCAGGTTGGGATTCACCAAGAGTGAAGCAGATCTGAACCTTTATCATATTGTGGTAGATAGTAAGCTTTTGATTATTTTACTTTATGTTGATGATCTGATACTAATAGATGGTGAGAAACTCATCAAGTCTTGCAAAGAGGATCTTGCAAGATAATTTGAGATGAAGGACATGGGGTTCTTGCACTATTTGTTGGGATTGGAAATATGGCAAAGAGATTGGGAGTTATTTGTATCTCATGGAAATTATACCAATGAGATCCTCAAGAAGTTCCACATGGAGGGCAGCAAACCCATGGAGACTCCTCTAGCAAGAAACTGAAGGAAGGAGGATGCTACTTCAGGAAAAGTAGTGGACGGTACTATTTACAGGAAGCTTGTGGGTTCACTCATGTATTTGGTGAACACATGACTAGACATATGCTATGCAGTTAATTAGCTTATTCAATCTATGGTTAATCCTACCAAGCTCTTTTGGAAGGTATGAAATCATGTGTTAAGATACCTTGAAGGCAGTACAAAGTATGGGCTATGGTAAAAATGAACATAGGGAGTGAAGATTCAAGGCTTCATTGATGCATTTTGGGTAGGGAGTCCATCTGATAGGAAACATCACGGGGAATCTTCAACATATTATCAGCAGTTTTTTCCTGGTACAGTAGGAAACATAGATCAGTTGCACTCATTTCAGCAGAGCAAGAGTACATGGCATCCAGTCAGGCATCATGTGAGGCCATCTGGATGAGGAAGATACTTATTGGTTTGTTTGGTCGACAGATGGATCCGACGGTGATATATTGTGATAACTAGAGTTGCATCAAACTCTCGATTAATCCAGTTTTTCATGATAGGTCCAAGCATATTGATATATGGTATCACCATCTCAGATTTTGTGTGTAGGCGGATTATGTCATTATAGTACATTCCCATGGAGGAGAAGGATGCAGACATATTGACGAAGGAACTGGCAAGAATAAAATTTGAATTCCACAAATATAGGATAGGGGTAGCAGATAATCCCTTTCTTGTTGAGAGGGAGTGTTGAAATGGCACCAATAAATGGTACCCTAAGGGGGCGTCTGATTCCCTTAATTAAATTGGAAGAAAATTTGTAATTCCATCTCATAACAGCTTGTAAGTGTTAAATGAGTCAGGAAGACTCAGTTAGCTCAGTTATTTCGAGTTGGAGGTCAAACTGGAGGCATGTAGAGTTCTTACTAAGTTTTAGGGGGTCCAGTTATAGATACTTGTGAGTTATAATTAGTTAACTCAATTATTTGAGTTAAAATTGGTTTAACTAGTTCTAACTGGGAGATGAGCTAGTGATAGGTCTAGTGAACTAAATCTGATTTAATTCACAAGTATTGATCAATCAGTTAACTGATAATTCGTTATAAATAGTTGTTGCATACCAGTTCTATGGAAGGCCCAATTGAGACAGGGGTTAAAGGGAATATAACTATCAGTTGTATAATTATAAAATTGTACATGTCATGCATGAGGTCATTGGGTTGCAATGAAGGAATTGCGCAATTAATTCCTAGGAATTTCCTTATTAATAGGGACACAATTCCTCCAAGAATGCGTAAGAAAGGTTGGTCAGGCATAGGCTGAGAAATGGTTAAGTATTAGACCGATTCTTCCTAGATCAGAGTGAGACAACCATCAGAGTGTAGAGGTTTCTCAAGAAGGGCAACACCATTGTATTGTTTCATGGTATTAACTTTATGCAATATACAGATGGTGGGGTTTTGAGTAGTTTCTTTCCTCAGATACATCTTGTGTTGTGTGATTGATAATTTCTTTCTCTTAATTGTTTATGTGATTGTGCGATCAAAATTGGTTTATGTAATTTGTAGAAGGATTTAGTATTTTGTTTTAGTACATTACAAGATCAGTTGAATCCATTTAGATATTTCTACAATAACTTGTTTGAAAAAAGTGTTCCAAGGTTGTATTATACCTTATATAATCCGTAAACTGACATGGATATTCCACTAGATGGTTCATCACAACATATTTGATAAAATTATACTTAATGAATCCAATATCTACACTATTACATTTTTATTTCTCTATAGATTTGTAGATCTATATATTATTGTTGTTTTTTAACAATAATGAGTATATTCCACTAAAAAAAATCAGTAACTTTGTATAAATTATTGCCACTATTCCACCATTAGTAGAAATATTTCATAAATTCTGCATGGGCCAACATGTCTCTAGAGACTTGAACCCATGCCACTTGAGACACAAATCGTGAACCATACCACTTGAGCTAAGTTCCTTTAAAAATATATAAACTATTGTTAATAGTGTATGCATGCAGATTAAAATTATGTTCAAAAATAGAGGACAATGAAATAAAATATCACACACACATTTGACGCAATATTTGACCTGGGAAACCCTTTCAAGAGAAAAATGCAATAGAAGGTGAGGTCACTCTACTCTCCTTTTCTAAATAGAAAATGTCTAAGAGTACAAATAAGTATATTGTGTGGCCTATGGGCTATTAAAATGAAAAAATCCTCTTTGTGCGCTCTATCTCTTATCCCTTTTGGATATTTTTTCTCTGCTATGGAACAAATGCACTCGAAACAATGGAACCCTTTTCCCTCCTAGTGGCCTAGTTATAACACAACCTGATAGCTTACTAGTGGTTAGGTTTGACTACCTCAACTCTTAACCAAAGTTACAATGTAGAATCTTCTAGAGTCTTCTTCATCATAATCACGTTGCTAGCCCCTTTTCCATGGATTATGGGGGTTGGCATGACATCCTCTCAAATTATGGTGGTGAAAACAAGAAGGTCAACTTCTAAGTGGCATAACTTTCACATATAGACTTTGATTGATGTGATTCTTGCGCCATTGGAAGAGAATATGTGTGTAGAATAGGAAAAGACGGTGAAATGCTAAAGAAAGAATGATTTACCCCTAAAAAATGTCATTTGATGTCTCAAATGCTCCCGGGAAGTTGTAGGCCATGTTTTTCCAAACTGGGTCTTACTTGTAGAAATGGTATTGTGAGATGATTCCTCCACATTTTCCACTCTAAAATCATTGAGATGGATGAAAAAAAATATAATGTTCCAATTTGGATCACACCTCTCCATTTTTGGAGTATTTTGGTCCCCAAAAGCTTCTACTAAATGAGGTGAGGAATTTTTTCCTCCACCTTCTCTTGAGTGTACCATTTAGCTTTGCGTGGAAATTATCCTTACAACCCAATTTTCCAAAGGTCATGCTACCCTTGTCTTGTAGTTAAGGACCTCTTCTGCAAAATTGTATATTTTTCAACTCTGCCTGAACATCTGGTGCCAAATACTCCACAGAAGGTAGGACCTACTCCTCTTCTGAATCTAGAATGGAAGGCTCATATAGTTTTATATTCTCTACATTCACAACTAAGTAAATGTGCATATATGGTGGTAAATTGAGTTTATAGGAATTATCACCCACATTTTCTAGTATCTCGAAGGGACCATACTATAGAGCCTTAATTTTCTTACCATGCCCCTATAGCCTCTCCTTGTTCAATTGTAGTCATACTCTATCTCCCACCTGGAACAATTTCTATGTTATATCTTGATCATGCCTAGACTTATATTTCTCCTATGACTTATTCAATGTCTCTTGTACATGTATATGGATCTGCTTGATCTTCTCTATAATTTTTTCATCCCTCAAGGCATCTCATGTAAGATCTTCCCTCACTCCTCCTTGTTTCCCATATGCAATTTCCAAAGGTGACGGAGGAAAATATCTGAAACAAGTTTCAAATGGGGACTTTCCTATAGAACTATGGACTGCTATATTGTAATAATGTTGCATATATACTAGATTTTCATCCCAAGTCTTCGGATGGTTCTGGTTGTATCCCCTGAGAAGTTGCATTAAATTCTTGTTGACTACTTCTATTTTTCCATTTATCTATGGATGGAATGTTGTAGATCTCTTCAACTTTGTGTCCATCTTCTTCCGTAATGTAGTCCATAATGCACTGAGAAATATTATGTCCTTGTTTGAAATTATGCTCCTTGGTATCCCAAAGTGCAGCCAGACCTATTCAAAGGAAAACTTTATTGATTCTTTCCCATTGATGGTATTTTTATAAGGCATCCGAACACACATATTGATGAACCTATCAACTAGCATGAAAAATTAGTTATGTCCCTTCTTGGTTGTTGCTTAACCTCCCAAAAAATCCATGGAAATGATCTCCCAAGGATGAGTAGCTACAGATAAGGCATGATATAGATCAGGTTTCCTGTTTCTAGGCTTGTTGGTACAATAAAGCTTGCATCCTCTTATGAACCTAGCTACCTGCTCTTGTATCTTGGGCCAATACACATATATCTACAAGTTGGCCACGATTTTCCTTACACCAAATTTCCCTACAACCTTGGAGGTGTGAGCATGTCTAATCAACTACAATCATTCACCTTTGGGAACACATAGCTTATTCAAACTTAGAGTAACCCATCATGGAGATGGTAGTCAACTGTGTTGTCACCATTGTGCACATTTCTTTGACTTTTCAACTATTGACACACCTCCTTGAAGTCCTCATGCTCTGAATATGACTCTCTGTATGCATCATGGGTGAATGGTTCAATTTTCATAAGAGTCCCCAAATGTGTAATCTGTGATGTGGGTGGCCTTGATAGCATGTTGGCCAACTTGTTTGTGTCGCCCTTATTGTACTTGATCACCAAATGACATTGTTGTAGAAATACCATCCAATTGTAATGTCTGGTTTGTTGTAGCTTACTCTAGGAATTCAGGTATTGTAGTGGCTAGTGATATTTGTGGATTATTGTCTCTTTTCCCATCAGATAATGCTTCCACTTCTTCACAACTTTAACCAGGGCATAAAGTTCCTTGTCATAGGTAGGGTAGTAAAGAACTTCCCCGTGAAATACTTTAGAAAGGTAGCATATATATCTTCCTCCCTGCATCAATACCACTCCCATAGCATACCCACTTGCATCTATACCCACTTCAAAGGATTTCTACAAGTTTAGTAATTCCAAAATTTGTGCTTGGTTAATCTTCTTCTTTAGCTCCTCAAAGGCCCTATGTTTACTCTTTCCCCATTGGAAACTTTTGTCACTTGCTTTTGTGGTGTGGAGTGGTGTTGATACTGCTAAAAATGAGGCTATGAATTTCCTTAAGTACTTCGTTGCCCCAATTAAACTTCTGACCTTGGAAATATTAGTAGGAACTACCCATTTCATGATGGCCTCCATCCTGGCAGGGTCTATCTTCAGCTCTCCTCCACCCATCACATACCCAAAATACACTAAATATTGTTATGAAAACTCACACTTATTGATATTTATAGTATTTGGTGCTTCTTTAACGTGTTTGGAACCTACGTCAAATGTGAGATGTGCTCCTCCTAGGTAGCACTGAATACCAATATATCATCCAAGTAGACAGTAACAAATGAATCTATAAAAGGGTGCAATACATCATTCATTAATCTCATAAATGTAGTTGGTCCATTGCAGAGGCCAGATGGCATGACTAACCACTCATACAAACCTTTCCTGGTTTTGAAGGTGGCCTTCCAGGTATCTTATTCTCTATTCGAACATAGTGATATCCAAACTTTAAGTCCATCTTGGTGAAGTATTTTTCTTTCTGCAACTAATCCGACAGATCATCTATCCTAGGTAAGGGGTACCTATTCTTGAGCACGATTTTTTTCAACACCCTATAATATATACACATCCGCCAAGTCCCATCTTTCTTTGGCACAATGATGATGGGTGAACCACATGGTGATGTACTCGATCAAATGTCGCCCTATTCTAACATTTGTTGCAATCGTTTCTTCACCTCACTTTCTTCTCTAATATACTTCTTATACAACCAAGTGTTTGGGAATGGGGAGTCTGGCAATAGTTGGATCTTGTGATCCACTTCCCTCTTAGGTGGTAACCCTTAAGGCTCTTAAAAAACATCCCAAAATTCTTGTAGCAACTCTTCTAGTTGTTGTTTCTATTTTTTATTACACCCCTCCAGGGATGACTTGCCTCTTATTGACTCTTCTACAAATTGATTTTCTCTTAAAAATAATAGAACATACTTCTTGTTGGAGCTGATCAATTTCTTGGCTTTACTGGCACTTACCAATGAAAATTTTGACTTGTCTTTGTGTGTGTTGATGGAGAATGATTTTCCATCCTTCAAGAGCTGATATTAGTTGGCTCTTTGCATGAATATTGCATATCACATGTACATGTAGGGACTCCCAAAAATGACTCCACATACATCAAGAGGAATCACATCTAGTTCTACTTCATCAATAAAATTAGCACTAATAGTAAATATGGTTTTGCATTGTTTTGTTTCCTTCAACTCTGCATCCTTATTTACCCATCCCAATGGATATGGGCAGGTACTCTAGTGGCTAGTGATATCTGTGGATTATTGTCTCTTTTCCCATCAGATAATGCTTCCACTTCTTCACAACTTACACCAAGGCATAAAGTTCCTTGCCGTAGGTAGGGTAGTCAAGAACTTCCCCATGAAATACTTTGGAAAGGTAGCACACATATCTTCCTCCCTGCATCAATAACACTCCCATAGCATACCCACTTGCATTTATATCCACTTCAAAGGATTGCTACAAGTTTAGTAATGCCAAAATTGGTGCTTGGTTAATATTCTTCTTTAGCTCCTCAAAGGCCCTATGTTGACTCTTTCCCCAGTGGAAACTCTTGCCACTTGATTTTGTGGTGTGGAGTGGTGTTGATACTACTAAAAATGAGGATATGAATTTCCTTAAGTAATTTTTTTCCCCAATTAAACTTCTGACCTCAGAAACATTAGTAGGCACTATCCATTTCATGATGGCCTCCATCCTGGCAGGGTCTATCTTCGGCTCTCCTCCACCCATCACATACCCAAAATACACCAAATATTGTTATGAAAACTCACACTTATTGATATTTTATAGAAGTTGGTGCTTCTTTAATGTCTCTAGCACCTACGCCAAATGTGAGATGTGCTCCTCCTAAGTAGCACTAAATACCAATATATCATCCAAGTAGATAGTAAAAAATGAATCTACAAAATGGTGCAATAAATCATTCATTAATCTCATAAATGTAGCTCGTCCATTGTAGAGGCAAAATGGCATGACTAACCACTCATACAAAAATTTCCTGGTTTTGAAGGTGGCCTTCCAGGTATCTTATTCTCTTATTCGAACATGGTGATATCTAAACTTTAAGTCCATCTTGGTGAAGTATTTTTCTTTTTGCAACTAATCCAACAGATCATCTATCCTAGGTAGGGGGTACCTATCCTTGAGCGTGATTTTATTCAACGCCCTGTAATATATACACATCCACCAAGTCCCATATTTCTTTGGCACAATGATGATGGGTGAACCACATGGTGATCTACTCAATCAAATGAAGCCCTATTCTAGCAGTTTTGCAATTGTTTCTTAACCTCACTTGCTTCTATAATAGACTTCTTGTACAACCAAGTGTTTGGAAATGGGGAGTCTGACAATAGTTGGATGTTGCGCTCCACTTCCCTCTTAGGTGGTAACCCTTAAGTCTCTTAGAACTCATCCATGAATTCTTGTAGAAACTCTTCCAGTTTTAATTTTTATTTCTCAGTACACCCTCTAGGGATGCCTTTCTCTTATTGACTCTTTTACAAATTGATTTTCTCTTAAAAATAATGAAACATACTTATTGTTGGATTTGATCAATTTCTTGGCTTGATTGGCACTTACCAATGAATTTTTTGACTTTTCTTTGAGTGTGTTGATGGTGAACGGTTTTCAATCCTTGAAGAGCTGATATTAGTTGGCTCTTTGCATGAATATTGCATCTCGCATGTACATGTAGGGACTCCCAAACATGACTCCACATACATCAAGAGGAACCACGTCTAGTTCTACTTCATCAATAAAATTAGCACTAATAATAAATTTGGTTTTTCATTGTTTTGTTTCCTTCAACTCTGCATCTTTATTTACCCATCCCAATGGATATGGGCATGGATGATCATAGGTTTCCAACCCAACTTCTTGACCATCTCTACTGCAATGAGATTTGCATGCAATCCTAAGTCAAACAGAGCATCAATATTTGTCTTGTTGACTTGTATCTTTATATGGAAGAGTATGGTCATTCCTTTCTCTTCATGTTGTTGGAGGATACTCAAATTCACCTCCTTCTACACTGATGTACAAATAATATTCTCTTACAGATTCAAGTGACTTTCAACTTGGTTTCTTGAAATAGTGCCCAAATATTCTTCTTCTTATTGTCTTTCTTTTTGTTCTTTGGGTTAAGCTTTGGATGCAACTTCAAGCACTTCTCCTCTGTATGGTCGTTAATGTTGCAATGGTTGCTGGGATATTTGCACCAATGTGTCATGGTTGCTTCATTTTTATTCTTCCCCCCTTTCTGATTCTTATTTCCCTCCTTAGAAGTGTTTTTTTTCTACTTCAGCTTCGATCCACTTGATTATGCTTTCTTCATGCCTATGTTCTCCAGGTATTGTGCCTGTACACGAGCATCATCCACCAATTTAGTCTTGAACAACATCACTTGCTCCGGAAGATGGCAGTGCAGACCCCCAAATACTTGAGGAGTACATATGGGTTATTTTGGGAGATACCCGGCATTATGGCCATCTTTCTAAACTTTTTGGTGTACTTCTACATGCTTTTCCTCAACTTTTGCCTAAAGGAATGCCACTAGATCCATTGATCCTCTACATACTTAATAGGGTAAAACTATGAATGAATTTGGGTTTAAATTCCTCCCACTTATTCACTATAGGATATCTCTCCAACCTCAAGGTGTTTGTGTCTCTTTCCCACCAAGTTAGGGCATGGCCCTCTAATTTCAATCACACAAATGAAATCATTTGTTCCTCCTCTATATGATGAACACTTAAATACACTTCCAATTGTTGCAACTAGTAATTTAGCTTCAGAGCATCGATCTCACTGGGTTAGAGCCCCTATATTCTCTAAATATAACAAGATTATTTCTCAATGAACTTGTGAGGATATTTACATTATGATTTATATATGCAACTTGTTGTTCCAACCACGAAAACGTCTCCTTTGCAAGATCACAAGGGCTATTCATAGATTCATTGGTCATGATTAGGGTTGTACGGATTTTGGCCTAGCTGATATAGATCACTTGAAAATATCCTTAATATATCCAAAGAAACCAACTCTGATACTAATATGATCCATAAATTGTTGTGGATATTCCACTGGATAGTTTGTCACAACAAATATGATAAAATTTTACTTAAAAAATCCAAAATCTATACTATTACAAATTTATTTATCTTAAATTTATTGATTTGTAGATAACTATTAATATCATATGCATGAGGATTAAAATTATGAAGAAAAATTGAGAACAACAAAATAAAAGCTCACTCACACATTTGCACAATATATGACTTGGGAAACCCTTTCGGGAGAAAAAACCAGCTGAAAGGTGAGGACACTCTGCTCTCTTTCTTTGAATAGAAAATATATTTGAGTAAAAAGAAATATGGTAAGTGGCCCTCACTATGTATTATATCTCCTAACCCTCTCAACTATTTTTTCTCAGCTATAGAACAAATGAACTCAAAATAATGGAACCCCTTTTCCTCCTAATGGTTCATTTATAATAGAGTCCAGTAGCCTACTAGTGGTTAGGTTTGACTACCTCCACTCTTAATCAAAGTTACAATATAGAATCTTATAGAGTCTTATCCATCATAATCATGTGGCTAGCCCATTTTTCATGAATTATGGGGGTTGACATGGAATCCTCTCAAATTATGGTGGTGAAAATAGGAAGGTCAACTTCTGAGTGGCATAACATTCACATATGGAGTCTGATAGATGTGATTATTGCGTCGTTGGAAAGGTGGTTGTGTGTAGAATAAGAAATAAATGTGTAGGAATAAAGAGACAACGTTTTCCCCCCAAAAATGTTTTTTGATGCCTCAAAACGCTCCCAAAAGGTTTCAGGCCTTGTTTTTCTAAATTGGGTGCTACTGCTATAAATGGCCATGTGAGCTTATTCCTCCATTTTTCCACTCTAAAAGCATCGAGATGGATGAAAAACAAAATAATGATCTAATTTTGATCATTATATTTGAGTTTTTCAAGTTGTTGAGGGTGTGGTTTATCCTATTATACATGTTTATATTGTTAATTTTGCAATTTAAACTTTAAAAAGAGTTGTTGTTTGCAAAAGAGGCAAAGTTTTCTGTGTAATCTAGAGGGTCAAAATTATACTACATGAACAAATAAAATGCATGCCCAAACTTCCATATAGCTCCAAAAATTATTTATTACTTAGAAGATGGAGTTATATATATGGTAAGTTTACCTATTTCATTGAAAGTGGAATTGAAAAACAAGAGAGGTTGCTTTCATGCACCTACATTTGGAAGTTCATGAAAATTTGAAGGAAAAACTGCGTTAGAGTAAAATACATGCCCTAGTCTCAATTTTGACCCAAATTTAGTGGTTCAACTTGCAAAAGTTTTCATTTGTGATTTTACACTTGTTTATAACCCTGCAATGAATTTGTAGACAAAATCCTACCTATTGTGCATTAGGGCTAAATATTTTTCTGTAAAACCAAAGGGATAAATTTTTAAATTTCGTTATATGAAAATGCATGCCCAAAATCAGATAAGCCTCCATAATTTTATATTTTGTTGTAATTTAATGATTAAAATATTTCTAACATGATAATAAGATTTCTTTTCCCTCACCTCCTACTCTGGCCGCATGACCTAGCTCTCCTGAGCTCTTGCGCTGCGCATGCCCGCAGCTGCACTCTTACGACCCTCCATACTGCCATGGCCTGTGAGGGGGGCTCGAAGCCCCTCCCCCTTCCTCTAGAAGTCCGTGAATTCTAGAAAATGGTGGTTGCGTGCTGCAAACGGCCCCCAACGGCACAGAAACAAAAACTCGTAAAAAAAAAGGACAGTATTCCCTCGATGGCCCTCCCTGAGGAAGAAACTTGCTGATCTGCTCTAAGCCAAGCGAACAAAGGACTCATAGGATAGTTCACAGGCCTTTGGCCCTCGCCCAAATCGTTTGAATACTGGATTAAGAGAAATTGGTCCCCACTGATCAAGGAAGGTAGCAAATCTTACTTCGTAGGCAAAGGCTTCTTCGTGTTCGTGTTTGAATCTGCTGAGGACCGAAGTCTCATCTTCAGGAGTGGGCCTTATTTCATGGGGCCACAAGTTTTATATCTAAACAAATGGTCGTCGGATTTCGATCCGACACAAGATGTGCCCACTGTTGTCCTAGTATGGGTGCGGCTTCCCCATCTTCCCCTGCACTACTGGAAGCAGAAATCACTCCAAATCATTGGAAACTCCCTTGGAAAATATATCGACCAGGTTGCGAGGAAAGATCAACATTCCTGTGCTTGAATATGTGTGGAAGTAGATCTTGAAGAAGGACTACCAGAAGCAATAAAACTCACAGTTGCTGGATGGTCTCATATCCAAGAACTGGATTATGAGCAGCTACCCTTCAAATGCAGACATTTCCATGGCTATGGGAATTTTGCGAGATATTGCAAGAAAAAAGCCGAAGATTAGAGTGACAAGTCGAAGGGAGAGCAGTAGACCACAGTCCATAAAGCTGGCCATGCAAAAGCACAAGGGAAAGGGCCTACAAAGTGGAACAATACTGAAGATCACGGAAATGAAAAGAGGATCCCCCATGCCCTGGATGAGAATCCAAACCCTAGTGGAAGCTCCCCTCTAGATCCTCTAGAAGCAGATCTGATTACCCCGGCACAGAATGACATCCCTCAACTAAACAAAGAAGGAGGAAAAGTTGCCTCACCTGGTGTCTCTCAGGGTAGCCCCTCCATTCCTTCGTATGCAGATATAACAAATAAAAAGCAGCAGAACCCTCCAACTCCTCAGAGGATGAGATCTATGAGAGACCCTCAAAGAGGGCAGGTAGGAAGCCTCACAAAGCAGTAAGGGAAGAAGAAGAAGAACGTCTAAAAATGAAAGGCAGCCAATCCACAATATAAATGTCTATCGAGAGAAATACAAGAGAAAGACCTTCTAAGGGAGGTATCCCAAACCCCTCGCCAGGTAAATAATGCATATAGTCTCTTGGAACTACAGAGGTCTAGGGACCCAACCAAAAATTGAAGCTGTCAAAGATCTGATGAAAATATAACCCACAGATATCCTGTTGCTCCAAGAGACTAAAATAGAAGGTCAAGCCCTCATGGAAATCAGCAAGTCAAAATGGAAAAAGAATGCAGGCAAAGTAGTCAACTCGAGGGGATCCTCAGGAGGAGTTGCAACACTCTGAACTGACGGTCACTTCCATTTTCTTAACTCGCATGAGACCCAGCACTGGATATACACTGAGCTCAATCACCTTAAAAGTAAGTTAACTATAGCCTTATTCAATCTCTATGTCCTGTCTTTTATGCTGAAAAAAGAGAATGTTGGAACTCTCTCTCTGACTTTTTAGACCTTCACTCCCCCAACAACATCATTCTGGTCGGAGACCTCAATATTTTCATGAAGCCAAAAGAAAAAAGGGGGGGAAACAACACCAGAGACCAACTACTGCCTTTGGTTGAAGAACTAATGCAGCAGAGGGACCTTCTTGATTTTGCACCTGTAAGAGGCACATACAGTTGGACCAATAATCGAACTGGGACTGACCACATTTCTGCCCAGTTGGAAAGATTCCTGAGTCAAATCTCCTTGTTGTTGGAAAATCTACTTATCTCCACAAAAATCCTCCCCAAACTCACCTCAGACCATAAGACAATTCAACTTCTTATGGTTCCTGAGGAAGATCTAGGCCCAATCCCCTTTAAATTCAGCCCTCTCTGGATTAAAAAAGAAGGTTTTCTTGACACTGTTAAATCAGTCTGGGACAATCCCATCAATGTATCCCCCAGCTATGTGTGGGAACAAAAATTAAAAGCCACAAAAAAATCTTTAAAAGAGTGGCTAAGGAATCCATCTAAAAACCCTACTCAACAGATTAATGAAGTTGTTCACTCATTGGAAACTTTTCAAATGGGAATAGAAGACCTACATATCACTCCAAAAATTCTAAATAAAGAGGCTGCACTCCAAAGCAACACCCATCGCTCTTTCAGACGGGAAGAAGAGTATTGGAGGCTCAAATCTCGTAGTTTGTGGCTCAAGGCAGGAGACCGAAACACTTCGTTCTTCCATCGACAGTACAAAGCCCGACTATCTCGCAACCATATTACTGAGATAAAAAAGGAAGAAGGTTAGATCTGCAAAAATTTTGACCAAATTAAATCAGCAGTTGAAAATCATTTCAAAAACCTCTACGGGCTTGGGAATGAAGGCAGCATAGAGGACACTGAAGACCTTATTTATAATATCCCTCATCTCATTAATCATGAGGACAATCAAGCTCTCCTAAAACCACTATCTGAAGAAGAAATTATCAAAGTAATATGGGCAATGGAATCAAATAAGGCCCCTGGGCCAGATGGTTTCTCTATACATTTTTACAATGTCTGTTGGAACATCATCAAAACAGATCTGCTGAAAATGATACAAGGTTTCTTCAGTAAAGCCAAGGGTGGGGGAGGCATCAATTTAACCTTCCTAGCCTTAATTCCAAAAGAGGTCAATCTAGAAACCTTTAGCAAATTCAGGCCCATTTCTCTTTGTAACGCTTCCTACAAAATCTTGGCCAAAATCCTTGCAAACAGAGTTAAACCGCTGCTTGAAAAATTAATCTCTAGCCCTCAAGGGGGGTTTTTCAAAGTCAGACATATCTTCGATAATGTCATTCAAGTCCAGGAAGCTATCCACTCCAGTAAACTGAGGAAAGAGAAGGGGATTTTGATCAAGCTCGACATGGCCAATGCCTTCGACAGGGTCAATCACTCCTTCCTCTTCCAATTCCTCCGATCCTTCGGCTTCCCTATTCATTTCATCAATCTCATCAAATCCTGTATTGAAAATCCTTGAATTGTTCCTCTAGTTAATGGCCAGCCAACATCCTTCTTCCAAGCTCAGCGTGGCTTGAGGCAAGTTTGCCCGTTATCTCCTTTCTTGTATATACTAATGGCGGATTCCCTCAGTAGGAAGCTTTCTGCATAAATGAATTCTGGTGGTCTCCCCGGAATTTGTACTTCTAATGCCCAAAAGCCTATAAACCATGCTCTCTTTGCAGATGACTCCCTCCTTCTTTGTGGTGCCTCTACGAGAATAGCTAAATCCTTTAACTCTGTCCCTAAAATATACTACAAAGCCTCAGGAGCACTGATAAATGATAGAAAGAGCTCGATCTACGGATGGAATGTGGATCAAGGCAATCTGAATAGTATAGCCCAGATCCTAGGCTTCGAGGGCTATGCCCATTGGGACAACATCAAATATCTTGGCATACCTCTCACTTCCGGAGTTAATAACAGAACACTGTGGCAAGGTATCATCAGCGAGATCAAATCCAAGATCGCCTCTTGGGGAGGGTATTGGCTCACAAAGGGAGGAAAAACAGAACAAAGGGAGGAAAAAAAATCTTAATAAAATCTGTGTTATCTGCCCTTCCTATCTACCAAGCCTCTTTCCTCCTTGCTCCTAAATACATCATGGAGCAAATTTACTGCCTTATGCGAGACTTTCTCTGGCAAGGGGGCAAAGGAAATCAAAGAAAACTACACTTGGAAAACTAGGATATAGTAAAATGCCCAACAGTGGATGGAGGACTCCAGATAAGAGATCCTGCTCTCTCCAATCTCGCACTCGGCTGCAAGCTTCTCTGGAAAATCTATTCCGACCCTGCACATCCAGTCAGTGATACGCTCAGGAAAAAATATGCGCAGGGGGTCTCTCTTAGGAAATTATCAGTTGAAAACACCTCCTCTGGCACGTTAACCTGGAACCTTTGCAGAAACAATATCATTCGCTTTAAGATTCACCTCTACCGTATTCCAGGAAATGGAAAAAAAATTTACTTGTGGGAAGACCGCACAATGAATTGCGCTCCTCTTAAGTCCCATGATGAAATTCATGACCTCTGATGCTGGCTTCTTGCTGCAGGGTATCATAAGCTATTTGACATAGCAGAGTGGGATAACAAAGGGAATTGGCAGGACTGGGGCTTCCCAATTCTTCTGGAGCATCTTCTCCCACAGCTGGCAACGCTAAAATTGCTCCTCTCTAATGTTGCACCCATTCATTGTGACAGTTCAGATAGTTGGGGCTGGGGAGACACCAGCACTTATACCTCTACATCAGGATACAACGCTCTGCAGCAAAAAAAAGACAGAATTTGTTCTCCCAGTATGTGGAAATAGGTTTGGAATTCTTCAGGGCTCCCGAAAGTCAATTTCTTTTTCTGGATCCTCATGCATAACAAATTGTTGACAGGGGACAACTTGCTAAAAAGAAACATTTTTGGACCTCATAGATGTGTGATGTGGAAAAATGCTGGAGAGATAGCCTCTCATATTTTCATAGACTGTGTTTTTTCCAAAGAAGTTTGGAAAATAACACTCCTCGAACTGCAAGTTAATTCTCCCCAGCAATGTATTGTGGCTGATCTTTACTCCTCATGGTTTCAAACCTATCCTCATTCCATCCCCAACAACTCTCTTTGGTATCACATCTGGCTCTCTATCCCTAAATTCGTGTGTTGGGAAATATGGCTCGCCCGGAACGACTTGACATTCAATAATACTCCTTGCTTCCCTGCAAAAATAGTTGCTAAAGCAAAAGCTCTACTTCTAGAATCTATCCTTCAGCAATCACAAAAAACAGATTCTTCACTCCTCCCTTCAGAAAAGAGCTGGTTGAATCATCTTAGCCCTCTCCCCAAAGGCAAATCTTTGACCCTCCCCCTTCCCAACCCACACTGGAGATTAAGAGAACCAGAAGCCAGTTTCCAACTTTGGTGGAGGAATCAATTCAAAACTACAATTTTCTTCGACGGTGCCTCCAAGGGAAATCCCGAGGCAGCGGGCGTTGGTGGAGTCATCTACTCCCCAGATAGCACTAGAAAAGACTTCTTCGGCTGAGGGCTTGTTCACCGTACAAATAACTAGGCAGAACTTCTTGGTCTCACAAAAGCCTCCCAACTTGTCCGGGATAGAGGCATCAAAGATTGTCAAGCATTTGGAGACTCAGAAATCCTCATCAAGAAGATCAATCTGTAGGACCAGTTCAACAATGCCACACTCAACAAGTCTCTGAAAAGGTTAAATATCATTCTGCCGGAATTTGAATCCTTCCAAATTTCCCACATCCTCAGAAGCTCGAATAGTGAAGCGGATATAATGGCAAACAAAGGCTGCCTTCTTGCATCAGGCGAACTTAACATCAATGACAATAGCATTATCCATTCAAGTGTTCCTTAACTCGAGATACAGAGTACATCAAGATGTATTAAGATGTAAGGCAATGCTGTGTAACAAAGGTTGATTAGGCTCCGGCCCAACCAAATCATGAATAAAACATACCCGTTCCAGTTATATATATATATATATATATATATATATATATTTCTAACTTGTTTGTACAATTAGGAGTGCATTTACACTCCAAATAATATTATTTGTATGCACAAAGATTCGTGAATTTTTGATGAATTAAAGGATAAAATTGACAAAGATAAAAATGCATGCCCACAGTTTGTTCACCACCAAATTGATTGATTCATGTTGGAGAGTGTAAAATTTATATTTTTTACATTGCATTTGTTTGTGCATTTAGAGAAATAAAACCCTTTGATATGCAAAAAGACAAAAAAATTGTCTTATAGAATGACAAGGTCATTTTAATACCTTATGCTTTTATATTGTAAGGTGACATTTTAATATCTAATTCTTGAAGGAACCAGCCTTTGATCAAGCAAACAACTAACAATATCGATATCTATTTAATGTGAGTTTTATTATTATTTTTTAATTGAGTGAACTTGTTTTTTTTGTTGATATATGTGGTTATCCACACTTTTTGTTCAAAGTGTGGAATATGATAGTGAATTTTTTTAATACATCAACCCAATGGCGACAATTAAAAAGGCTCTGAAAAAGGAAAATAAGGAATTTATTTCATTGGATATGTGTGAACCGATGCAAGAGAACAAAGAAAGGAGCATATTTTTTCTGGAATATATACAATGATATGGGGTAAGAACCATCTTTAAAAAAAAATATTTACCACTATTTTGGTTTATTACTTTTATATGATCTTAGCAAAAAAAATCTTTCTATAGGATTTTCTGGGATTTGTGCATGATATTGCTAGTGAATCCTATGTTGCTAACATTGATGCACATAATTCACAATGTCTTAGCATGAGCCACATACCCATGAGGATATTTTCCTCTCCACCTGTGGCTCATAGCCCCATGATTCAAATGAAAACGCATTCTAGGGCCAACACACGCCCTCCCAGTGCATTCCAAACTATGCACTTGATGGTGGAGATGAACCAATTAGATATTCTATTGATTGATTTCTTGGATTAACATGTGTTACCATTAATGAACAATGCCAGCTACGTTTTTGGTGGACAAGAACTTTTTTATGATCAAGATACCATAAATTCCAAATATTTATGAATGTCTTAATTATTTCACATTATCTAACTGAAGTGTATATATCTTCAACTATTTGAAATTAATGATCATATCATTTCGTAAGACACCATTTTTTATATTCAGAAAAATGAGATGGATTTGAAGATATTTGGGCCCACCATACACACATAGTGGAATGCTCAAAAGGAAAATTTAAAAAAGGATCTTATTGATGACACGGTCGACCTATTTAGTGAATCCTTCAACAAAAGTAGAGTCACCTCATTGGATGTTACATATTTTAAATATAGGGATAAATATAGCATTCATTTGAGAAAAAAAAACATTATGTATGAGCCTTCTTTGATGACTTCTGAGAGTGAGTGTAAGAATCTACTCGAGGATGCAAAGGAGAAGAAAACGAGAAAAGAAGGAAATATGCCACCTTGCCGAGGAAAGTATATGATATTTTAAATTTAATAAGCTAAATTTTCTTTAGTTCTAGATACAAATTGTGACATCTAACCTATTTAAGAATTTAAGTAGGTTTCTATACACGTCAAAAGAAACCAAGGAAAGAATAGAAAAACAGAGGCACCACAAACTTGTCCTGGGTGGTTATGTGAAACTAAATGCACAATATGGAAATACCAAATAACTAAATCATATCATTATTACCATTATCTAACTTTTTTAATTGCATCCAATAAGCAAATTTTTGGTCTTATGCAATACAAGGGGCTCACTTCCAAATTGCGACCACTCAAGAAGACCTCCAGCTTAGTTTCAAGTTTGGTTTTTAAGTAATGGTTGAACATTGAGAAAGCATGGGGAAAACACAATCTACCCCTTTGAATAACATGGTAGCTTCGAAATTCATTTTACAACCCAGTGTGGGGGATATGTTGTAGTGTCTGTAAATGAGTGTAAACATTTAAATCTTGGATCAACACGGGAGAGATGATGTAGTTGTTAAAAATTGGTTGTCATTGATTCAACCCAAGCAGCGCCAAAAGAATCCCCACTTTAGGTGATCAAATTAATAAGGAAAATCAAGTTTCTTGGGCTAAAGACTATCAACGTTTGATTCTCCTCATGATGTTGATTCCAATGGTATATGGCATACCTCATGGTTCATCTCGGTTACAGAGATATGATCGATCAAATATTGAAGCCCCCTTCTTGTGGTAAAAGTCCCCAAAATGAGATAATGTGGTGATGCAGGAGTATCCTTGGCCTTGGACAATCCTCATCAACCAAAAACAAGTTTCTATTGATTTCGCAATAAGATTTATTACTCCCGTGTGTTTTAAATTGTTGATACTCCTATAATGTAGTTGTTGATACACCCAACTAGTAGTTGTTGCTACTCATGTAGCTACATTTTATTGAAAATGTGACTACTTTCGAGTTGTTGACACTCTCAAGATCATGGGTTGATACTTATTTTGCATAGATTTTTTGACACATCCAAAATCGATAGTTATTTAGTTGCGCTACTATAGGACAACCACTACTAGACGCACTACAATAATGAGACAAAGCTTACAAATTTGGTTTGTCCACATACTGAGAGTAAGAAAATTGACTCAGTTTCGGAAGGCGAAGAGGTTGGCAGCATGGGAAGTGATTCGTTTCAATTGGAATGCGAACAATTCAACAACGTGAGGATAAATTTCAGGAACAAGGAAGGACAGGGACTTTTCTGCTTTCGGCCTTTTTCTTTTGCCTCTTGTGGCTTGGATTTTGGCTACTGCATTATTGGAGAGGCCTTTGTCTACTATATGATTAGGAGCAAATAATTTGACAATTGTGTGTAATTTTGTGCTAATGTGTGTAAATTTAAAGCACTTTGAGGATGTTGTTCTATAATCTGATTTCTTGTTTGTAATAACATATTCTGAATGAATAAATTCATTCGAATTATATTCTAAGTTATGATGGGAAAGTTTAAATTCTCTCTTTATTTCTGCTTTGTGATTTAGTCATTGACTAGTTTAATATAGTTTTCAAAACCCAATGGTTTTGGTTGTGCACTATGTAATAAAAATTTTAGTTTTGTAGTTTGTTGTGAGAGCTAAAAAACCTGGGTTGCATCAAGTGGTATAAGAGAAAAGTATTATGGGATTTGCACCTAAATTTGCTTCGTGTAATAGGCTACCATAAAACCTTGTTTGATGGTTACATAACAAGAGTGTTGAAGGTACAAGTTGGGTCATAGAATTTGGGTTGAGGTTTGTGGATGTTGGTGAGACATTTAGAACTTGTAAGGATTCCAATGAGGAGAAGAGGAGAAGGATATGGACGTGTAGGAAATCCAGAGTTGGAAGAGTTAAGTAAAAGAATAGAAGAGTTGGAGCATACGAGAAATGGAGATGCAGAAGTAGATTCAGAGACCAAAGAGGAAACAAATGAAGAAAAGAATGTTGATGAGAGAGACCTAGCAACAAGGTTGATTTCATATTTGAGCAATAGGAAGTACAAGACTAGAAGTTTCCTATTAAGATGGAAATATGAGAGTTTATGTGCTCATCGATTAGATTGGAAAACTTGAAAGATACTTCGAGTACGAAAATTTTCAGGATCCAAACTAGGTGAAATTTTCCATGACAAAGTTGAAGGGTCATGTTGCACTATGGTGGAATATGTTGCAGAAGGACAAAGTCAATAATCAGTTAGAAAACATCAATACTTGGAAGAATATGATCACAAAGGTCAAAGAGAAATTCCTACCTGTTGATCACTAGCATAACTTGTATGGACAAGCCCAAAATCTAAGATAGAAGGAAACCTATGTTCATGAGTACACTGAAGATTTTTTCAGACTATCATTTTGATCTAGTATAAAGGAACAAAAATTTCAAAGAGTTGCAAGGTATGTGAATGGACTAAAATTCTTGATTCAAGACAAAATGAGTATGAATTATTTCAAGATTGTTGTTTAAGCCTATCACATTTCCCTAAAGGTAAAGGAAAAATTGAATAATAAAACACGTCATAAAGGAAAAGGAAGAGGTTTTGGGAGGTACAGGTAAGGTAGGAACTTCTAGAGGCAGTGAAAAGGAGGAAGAATTCCCAAGTGGTCAAGGTGGTAGAGGCAGAAATATTATTGGAAGAGGCAGATGAATTTTTGGAAGAGGAAAGGGCGAGTATGTAATTACTTGTTATAATTGTGGAGTTGAAGAACATAAGAAATTTGAGTGCCTGGAAGGACAAAATCAGGGAGAAGATGTGAGCCTAGAACACAAGTTATGCAAGTCGATGAAGCTTCTATTGTTGGGGAAAATGTGACTGTGCTTCCACAAGAATAGGGATAAAATTTGATGTTTCACATAATGTTGCTCAAGCTTGAGAAGAATACAGTGGAGGAACTAGAACAAAGAAGGAAAGTTTCCAAAACTAAGGGTAAGGTCCAAGGAAAGTGTTGAAACTTGGTCATAGATGGTGAAAGTACTAAAATTTTAGTGTCCACTGAATTTATGGACAAGATGAAACTCAAGATTTTAGTCCATCTAAATCCTTATAGATCATCATGGCTACAAAAGGGACAATAGGTGGCTATGACAGAGCAATTTTTGTTGAATTTTCAAATTGGCAGCCTTCAGGAGAAAGCATTATGAGACGTGGTTTAAATGGAAACATGCCATATACTTCTTGGAAGGTTTTTTTTATTTGACATACAATTTCTCCATGGTGAACGAGAAAACACATATGAGTTTAGTATGTATGGACAGCAGAACAAACTCACCCCAATGATGGAAAATACAGTTGTAACAATAGGAAGTTGTGGAAATACTAGCACAAGTAATAGCAATATCATGTTGTGTTCAACCATGGAGTTTGTACATGAGGAACAAATGGAAATTTTTTTATTAGAAATTATTCCAAAGGCTTTGCAAGAGGAAGTGGAATTAGAAACTATACCTGCAAAGATTAAATCCTTGTTAGACAAATTCAAGGAGATTTTTGCTGATGAATTTCCAAAATTACTACCCCTCGTGACAAGTATTTCTCATCAAATTGACTTGATTTTTTTATCAAGCTTACCAAACAAGGCACCTTATAACATGACTCTAGCAGATAATGAGGAAGTAAATAATCAGTTATAGAAGTTGCTTGAAAGAGTACTGATAGGATAAATTTTGAGTCCATATGTTGTACCAACAATATAGACTTCAAAGAAGACAGGTGAATGGTGAATGTGCTCAGATTCTAGAGCCATCAATAGGATAACCATAAAGTAATAATTTCCATTGCCAAGTATGGAGGATATTATGGATTGTTTGAGTGGGGTTGCATATTTCACAAAAATAGACTTGAAGTGCGGTTATCATCAAATCTGGATTAGGGAAGGTGATGAGTGGAAGATTGCTTTCAAGATGAAGGATGGATTTTTTGAATGGTTGGTTATGCCATTTGGGCTAACTAATTCCCATACCGCATTCATGAGGCTCATGCATGAGGTCCTGAAACCATTCTTGGGAAAAAAAATTTAGTATACTTGGATGATATTTTAATTTTCAACAAAACAAAAAGGAGCACTTGGAACATGTAAGGCAAGTTTTGTAATGGTTTAAGGAGGTGGACTTGTTGATTAACTTGAATAAATATGCATTCATGCAAGACAAGTTAGTGCAATTGGAATTTTTACTCCAAGGAATGCTTGAAGATGGATTCTGAAAAGGTGAAGGCTATATTGGATTGGCCAACACCAAATTCTACTTTTTAGGTGAGGATATTCCATGGATTGGAAAGCTTATATCGAAAATTTATTAGTAATTTCAGCCAAATTTGTGCAGCTCTTACTGAGTGAATGAAAAAGGGGAATTTTAAATGGATAATAGTAGCAAGGAAAGAATTTGCAGATATGAAAATGAAGGTGACAGAGAAACTTGTTTTGGCGCTTCCAAACTTTGATAAAGTATTCCAAGTTGATTGTGATGTAAGTGGGATAGTGATGGAGAAGTTTTGAGTCAAGAAGGAAAATAAATAGAATTATTTAGCGAAAATTTGAACGAATCTAAGAGGAGGTATTATGTAGATGATCAATAATTTTATGTTGTTGTGTGGGTTTTAAAGAAGTGGACACATTATTTGTTTCCTAAGGAATTTTTCTTGTTTACTAATCACAAGGCATTACAATATATCAATGGTTAAGGTAAGTTAAATCAAATGCATTCTAAATGGGTTGAATTCCTACAAAGTTATAAATTTGTTCTGAAGCATAGATATGTAAAGTCAAATAGAGTTGCAGATGCCTTGAGTAGGAGAGTATTTTTAATCAACACTTTGTCAGTAAAAGTGGTAGGTTTTGGAAGCATGAAGGATTTGTATGCATAAGATGTCGATTTTAGAGGAGTTTGGACAGCTTGTAAGGAAACTTCGAGTATTGACAGAACCATGTTCTTGGATTACCATATCCAAGAAGGGTCTTTATTTAAAAATCTGCAATTGTGCATTCCTCAAGGGCCAATGAGGCTCAATCTTATTAACGAGCTACACAGTAGAGGATTTCGTGGACACTTTGGCATGGATAAGACCATTGTTGGGTACCGGATTTGTATACTTTTCTCTCCCATTTTTGCCCAGCTTTCTATATATTTGTGTCATTATCATTATTAAACACACGAGGTAAATCCCTTTCGTAAAAAGTTGAAAGTGAGAAGGTTATAGCGGTGAGCCGTGGAGCAGCTTCTAATTTCCAGCGTTGCCTTCACTTTCTGCTACAATGCAAAAAACTTCGTTGCACTCCAGCGACCTTTCAGGCTTTTTCATGGTTCCCTTTTTGAAAATTAGGTTGTTGTTGCAACAAATGGTATAATTGTAAATATGTATCTTTTGAAGGAAATTGGGATTTTTTGAACAGTTTTTATAAAGAGGGCTTGCGGGCTGTGAATCGGGGTTAAGCCCATTACCTACAGATTTTGTAACAGTATATTTTGTAATTAATTGAATGCACAACACCCTGCTGTTTCACCTGTAATTCGTGAGCTTGCCGCAGCCTTGATCAGAGATTTGGGCCCACTCTTCTAATCAGGTGTTGCGTTTCCTTTCTTTTCATTGTTTCATGTTTTAATTTGATTATGTTATTGTTGTTCCAATGTGATCTTTCAATTGCTGTGAATGAATTTTTAATTCTGCAATCTATTTTAATTTTTGTTACAGTAGTCTGCGTGTTTATGGATTTAAGCCTGTGATCTACAGCAGGTCATGTGATTGATCCTACATATATTGTGTCGTTAGTCTTGAAATAACTAATTCCCTCGAGTTGATAATTTATGTGGAAAAAGGGTTGAATATTATTCACATCCGGACACCAAAATTTTGGCGCCATTGTCGGGGAAGGCTAACAGGTGCAAGAACAGGATCTGCAATTGATCTAAGGGTCGATCTCTCATCTTGGGGAGGGAATTTATTGCCCTACTTCGAGTCCTGAGCGTAGTGCTATTTGTTTTCTTTTCTTGCTTTTTATTGTTTTCTTTAGAATTGATCCCTCGTCTTGGGGAGGGCATTTTGCTACCCTGCCCTAAGTCCTGGACATAGTTTTCAACTTTCTGCTTTTTGATTCTTTTCTGAAGGGCCAACTTCTCATCCTGAGGAGGGTATTTGATTACCCTACTTCAGGTCTTGAACTTCGATTTTCCTTTTTTATATTTTATTGTCTGTTTGAACCTACTCTCTCATCCCAGGGAGGAAGCTATCTGTCCTACTCCGAGTCCAGAGCACTTTTGTTACTTTGATGAACCCTCTTTACAATTTGTATGAACAAGGATCTGAATAAGAGGGGTAGAGGAAGACCCCCAAAGAAAGGAAAGGATCTGGGAAGGAAGACATGTATTCAGGAGATCACTGAAAAATCTAAATCTGAGGCATCATCTCGCGTTGCTGTTAGGTTAAGGGTTCACACGAAGTCCGAAGGGCAGTCTGTGGAGAAACCAGTGCCATCCACGGTACCAGAGGAAATTCTTTCGACGGCGGAAGAAATAATAAATAGGGTACCGAACGAGGAGACATCCTTACCGTCGGCAAAAGGGGAAGAAATAGCAAGTAGAGGAACAGAAGAACTGAGCAATTCTAATTGGGAAGAAGAACCTCCAAAAGGGTTTTCATCACCACGAGACCAAGGGAGTGTTGTAAAACCTCCTGCAATCGAATTAAGAAATTCTGATTTGGAGAGAGAATTCCTGAAGGATTTCACGTCACCAAAGGACCAACGAAGTGTGGTGAAACCTCCTACAGTTGAATCACTCCAAGTACCAGTTGCAGAACTAGTTGAAATCCCAAGTGAGTATTGGAGGGTATTTATGGCACCTATAATTTCTTCTATTGATTTTCCAATAGGAAACATTGCAGGTGATGCACCGATGAGACCCATTCCTTTAACAGCTTTTCCTAGTTTCCATGGGCTTTGTTATGAAGACCTTGATACATTCCTCTTCGAATTTGACATTGTTTGTCGAGGATATGACTATATTACCAATGCTCAGAAATTAAAAATATTTCCTGCTACCTTAAAAGGGACAGCACTAAGATGGTTCATGGGTTTAGGAGGGAGCATGATTACCTCATGGGAGGGGATGTGTTATCACCCATGATTAAAATTCTTTTACCTCCTAAGTTTCTGATGATTTGGAGGCCTAAGATCAATGCTTCATACTCTGCCATGTTGCTGGTGCATTTAAAGTTGAGTCTAAAGGCATGTCCTTCCGAATGACTGGTTTCCATGTTGGTGATCCATACTCTAGCTCCTGCCCCTGTCTTGTTCACTGAGCCATCAAAATCTAAATGCCAAAGGGCTTCATGAAATATATTATCGTTGTTTGGTTTAGGCTTTATGTCAATTAATTCAGTTTGGATCTCATTATTATCAGAGTTGCATAAAATGAAAGAATCTAGATCAGTTGGTGTTGAGTAAATTGGATAATTGATTGATCTCTCAGCATTGCTAACCATGTATTTCATTAGAGTTTCTCTGTAAAGTTTCTTGGGTTGTCCAAACACTGTAATAGTAGAAAAAATCATGTCTAGTTGTAGGGATCCCTACAACTTAGCTCCCCATGAGCGAGAAAGAAGCATACCATTCTTTGGTGGGATGTCAGCTACTACAATATCCATGATCATACTTTTACCTGGGTATTGAACTAAATTGACACACAAATCTTTTATCAATCCAATGCACTTAACTTTAGATGAATCAAATGAAAACAAGTCTTTATATGGCCTAGTTATTTCTAGATTCAGAGTTTCCATAATAGCTTTTGGCATTAAGTTGTGGGAAGCTCCTGATTCTAACATTGCATTGTGTAATATCTGATCGTGAATAGTAAGACTAATGTAAAAAGGAGGGATTGCTCCATCAGCATGTGTACCATTTACATCAGGACCAAAAATTAATTCAGGTTGATCATCATTTAGATTAATTTAATCCTCACCATCATTCATGTTTAAAGTTTCATTGATTGTTGATTTATACAAGTCGTTCTTTACCAATTCTGTTAAAGGAATTGGTATTTTTAACTTGGATATTTCAGCTTGAATGTTGAATGTTGGCTGAGATTTACTAATCTACAGAAGTTCACCTTTTGTGACTATTAACTGAGTGGGTTTTACTTGATGTTCAGCGTTTTATCTTTAGCTTGAGTTGTTCTTTTATCTTCTGTTTGAGTTTCTTGATTTCTGTTGTCTTTGATTATTTTTTCATGAACAGTTTGAGTGGCAGTAGAGGCTTTGTCAGATCTGGAATTTTCAGCAGAAGATTTAGGATTTGATGATTTAGAGTCAGCTGGATTCTTCTTTGGATCAGCAACTGTTGTTTTTGCTGAATTAGTGGCTTTTGTGGTATTAGCCTTTTGGGTATATTTGGAGGATTGAGCCACTTCATCAGTGATATCAACAATCTTTGGACTAGACTATTTTTTAAGACCGGGTGGGTTTGAATTTTGCTTGTTTTCTCTTGGAAGAATTTGCAAAAAAAAAAAATGGGAGCCTCTACATTCTTTTTGTTTTGATTTTGTTGAGTTGGAGCATTGTTTTTTGTAGAAGGCTCATTTGTTTTCTTGCTCCTAAGGTTATACTGGTTGTGAATTTCATTGATTGTGAAGTCATAACCTTGCTTATAGTCAAAGGATTCACCAGATTCTACTTTGAGCTGTTGAAGCTCAAAGAGTTCTTGATCCTCCTGAGTGAGGAAAATTTTATTGCTTTCATCTATCCCCATCACTATGTTGATGTCTTCCTCATCCTCAACATTGTTTTGAGAACTTTCAGCATAGTTCTCTTGAAATGGGGGCCTAATGTTTTGATCTGGGGAAGGTTCTTTACCTTTTCCAGGATTTTTGTTTTTTCTGTAGTTGGGATTTCTGATTTGGGGTTGGTTATCCCATTCCAGTTTTTTCTCAATGTTGTCTAATATCTCAACTACTCTTTCTAAAGTTTTACTAAAAAGATCAAATTTACCATCTAAGTTTGAATTCTCTTCTTTGATTGTGACTCTCCTTTCATTCTTAAGTCTGGATTTTTTGGCTAGGATATTAATTTCTACACCAACAGCATCTAATTGCATCTGTTCTAATGTTTCAACATTTCTTTCTCTTAATTGGTATGCCATATATGGATCAAATCCATCAGGAAATTTAAGAAGTACTGAATAGGGGGTAGGTTTAAGATCAACAGAGATGGCATTATAAACACTGTTATATCTGGTGCAGTAATCCTGAACAGACTCATTAGGAGCTCTTTTTAAAGAATCAAACTCAGATAAAATTTGCAGGGGATTCTTTTTTTTTCCATTTATTTATGAATGCTCTATGAAATGCAGTTAAATCTGCTATACTACCAGCACCTAAATTTCTAAACCATATTTTTACTTCTCCAGTTAAACTTTGAGCAAAAAACCTCATTCGGACATCAAATTCATCTATCTCATAAATTTCACAAAAATTAGTCATTCTAGTGACATTTTTTTGTGCATTATATTGTGAAAAATTATCAAATAATGGGATATTCTTTTGGTAATTTTGGGGCATATCATGGAGGTTTTGGGGTAAAACTAGAGGGGCATATCTTGCAACCATGATTTAAAGTTTTCCTGAGCTAGGGGGTACACTAGAAAAATGTGATGGTTATAGTAGCTGATGTGCTGAAAACCGTATTTGAAGAACTTGGAAAAGATGTTAGTATATATATGGAACTGGATGGCAAAAAATTAGTGCTTATAAAACTGGTGGATGCAATGTACTGAGTGAATGATGGAAATACTATCCTAGGCTGCAAAGGAAACTCAAGAATAAATGGTTATGTGGATGAACTTGCAGTGGCTTGAGGATATGATGAAAATATAATCCTAGGCTGCAAAGGCAACTCGGGACTAAAAGGTTTTGTGGATGAACTAGCAGTGGAGTCTAAAAATGAAGTGGCAACATACAGAGTTGAATCTGCTGTTGGAAAGATTGTTGTGTGTAATTGAGAAACTGGAGGCTTAAAGTGAGATAAAAATTGAGCTAATTTAACAGCTTCATCAACATCTTTAATCCGTGTAACATTAACCCTTTCTACTGGACTTTGAATTTCAGATTTGTCTGATTTTATTGATGCTGAAATAATTTTTTGTTTCTCATTCACAAAAGAAGTAAAAACAGGATCTATGACAGTTTCCTTTAAATCAGTTTCAGATTTATTTCTAAATAATGAATTTTCAAACTTGAAATCAAAATCAATATCAGATAAGCTCACTAATTCCTTGGGTAAGGAATTAGCTTTTCTCAGGGGCACTTCAGCTTCTAAACTATCAATTTGTTTTTTCTTTTTATTTTTTCCAATCTGTTCTGGGTTATCTACTATAACTGCAGGCTTAGGATCCGGGTTAGACCTGGTATATTAGGTTTTCCTAGAAGCCATAATGTCTATTTATGAAATACCCACAACCTTTAAATTTAATCTTAAAGTAGAAAAGATAGATTTAAAAATCTTCCTTCAAGATTAAATTTTAAAACTAGAGAGTGGTTAGTTCCCCAGTGGAGTCGCCAATATGTTATCACCCTAATAATTTCTTAGGTTGTGGAATTTTGATTTATAGTTAAAGAAAACTAGGGGTAACCACAAACCTACTTTGGAAATTTAGGATCTAGCCTTCCTAAATTTCAGAGAGGGCTCTCTCTTTCAGATTTAACTTTGTTTTGAATTGATATTTTAGGCTAGGTATAATTGGGCACTTGGTTTTTTGTTTGGAAAGTTTGGTGGAAAATAAGATTGCTTGGAGACAAATTAAAGAGGGATCTACTATTCCGTTGGCTATGGAGTCAAGATATAGCAAGCAAAACTGGAAGGCAAGGCCAAAAGGATGCAATGTACTCAGGGCAAGGTAGATAACCCTCAGAGATTTGAATAGTTTGTTTGGATGAGATGGCTTGCTTTCAGGATAAAGGGCAGTGAATGGTCCTTTGATCTGGAAAAAGAGGAAGGAGGCAGGGGTCAAACGGGACTGGGAGCAATTAAGAATTCCTAAGTCCAGAAATCAGCAGAAAACATTGAAATGATCAAGTAGTTAAGACAGGGAGTTTTTACACTTATCTTGAACTAATATTCCTAATTAATCATTCAGATTGAACAACATATATGAAATTGAATGAAACTTCAGAAGAGGAAACAATGACAGTAAGAAATCACTTTACTCATTAGCTTATCGCATGAATCCTGAGTTATGAAGTCCAGTTGGTATTGTCCAGACTGCTGCCATGAATCAACACATGAGCCTCCAAAGTACCAGCAAAATTGTCTATAATAATATCAACAACTTTATTCCACACTAAACACTTCACAAACTGAAGTATTTATACAAAATGTTTATTACAAAATATCCTAGAGAAATCTAGGAATAACTCTAGGAAAATAAAATATCTTAACACACTAAGAGGGACAGCTGCTGAACAACTTAGCAAGCTATCCTTGTATCTAGAAAAAATAGAACTAACATTATCTAATCAAAACAGTTTGTTGACTAGGTGTACATGCTTGCTGGCACATTTGGAAGATATATGTTTGAATAATGTTTGATTGATACTCTTTCACTTATTATCCTTTAACGCTGATTTACTTCCTGATACTCTTTTACTCTGTTCATTTGTCACTTTACTGCTAGTAAAATGTAGAATTTACCATAGTAAAAAACTAGCTGATTGTTTCTGCTCGGATACACTTTGACCCTGTTACATCTGATACAGTTTCAACTGCTATTTTTACCTCTTGACAGCTGTAAGATGAATTTTTCATTGTGGTAAAAAAATTGTCCCATCATTTCTCTGTCTTGCTTGAATTTTCCTTTTACTCTTTTACTGTTGTAAATATTTATATCAGCAGTAAAAATCCAAAATCAAATAAACTGGTTTTTGTTCTTTTCCTCTTAACTTCACTGTTTTACTTGTACTTTTTTTGTTGTCCTACTCCAATGTTGCTATAAAAAATCTGTGAATTCCTGCCATTGCTGATCACTTGGTATTTTCATACTTTTCAACTTTCGGTAACTTTCATCAGCATCAGTGTACTTTGAGACATTTGGTTTGATAATGAAAATATGTTTAATTTCATTCTGTAGAAAAAATAAGTTTTCAAATTATTCCAAGAAAACTTTACCAGTTGGGGGACCTTGTGGCAGAGGCTTATTTATTTGTTCTTTGGCATGGGCTCTGATCTTCTTGTCATAATCTGTTTGAACCATTAGCTTTTCATTAAAGCCATGAATTTCTAGGAGGCCTGCTTGTCTCAATATTGTGTATTTTGCCAAAAACTTTGTTATTGACAAATTCATGGCCTCACACTTTTCCTTCAAATTTTTCATCATATTCCTTTTATCTAGGACCTTTTTTATTTGAAGAATTGTTTCAGTCCTATCTTGTATTTTCAATTCTTCAAGCTCCTCTCTGTTTTTGCTATTTAAAAATGTAATAATATTTAAAGCTTGAGATGGTTTATTAGCCAGTTCTTCCTTTGTTTTTTGAATTTCCACCTGTGTTGCCTTAAATAACTCTCTCCGCTCATATATGATTTGAATTGAAGGCCATTGTAGATGTATTCCTTGAATTATGTTTGTCCAAAGATAGTTCTTGATGAAGGACACTTGTTCACTGAGATTTACTTGATGCTGCAAGACCTTTACCTGTTCATCAAGTCTATTTGCTCTTTGTTCGTGTCCTTTTGATGTAATCAATGTATTCCTGTTTGATGATTCAAGAGTTTGAATGGTATTTTTCAAATTGATTATCTCATTATTTCTTAAGGACATCTCCTCCATGGCTTTTACTATATCTGTTGCTTCACCTGCTTGATGTACCTGTGTGGTGGATGATCCTGTGGCAGAAGTATCTATAAATTGCACTGACATTGCAGTTGCCAGTGGTACTTTTGGGGCTAAATATTCTACCAATGTGGAAGGGACAATTGTGCTAACTATAGGAATAAAAGTGGGAATAGATCGCACATCAGCTTCTTTTACTGCTTCTTTTTCTTTTATAAGGATGTCCATCTGATCTTCCATCTCTTTGACTTGGGCAGTCAGTTTTAGTATTAACTTGGCCATTTTATCTTTTTCAATTTGTTCTTGGAGGATTTCTTTTGCTTGAGGATGTTCGTTTTGAGGAAGTTTTAACTGTTTCCTTAAAACAGTGATATCATCATTCTTTTGCTTTATCAAGACCTGAGCAACCTATATGTTTGATGGATCTACTCCTATCTGAAGGACTAGATCTTGTAAGGAATTAATCCTTAGTTATTTTTCCTGTAAAGAGGCTTTGTCTAGCCTCATCTGGTCCTGCATATTAAAAATGGTGTTTTGTAATTGAGTAGCACTCCTAGTCTTATCCAATATTTTTGAATATAGCATTTCAGATGTATCTCTGTGAAGTTCAATTTGATCCAGCTCATGGATATTCTCTGAATCAACTTCAAAGTCTGTTTTGTTGTAGTCTGAGACTGTATTTGGATCTGCAACCTTTGGCTGGAGGTAGGACATGATCATTTTATTAGTAGAATAATCAAATGTTGTTAACAATCTATCCTTGTTACATGGCTTTTCTTTGAGAAATTGAGAGTAAATTTCTCTTTTGATCTCCTCATTTTTCTCCTTAATTTGTTTGTACCTTTGTTTGATATCTGAATCTTTTTCATCTTTTGTTTTCGAGGAAGAGGGAATTTCAATATTGACCTGTTTTTAAATCATTTGACTATCCTGCTCTTGTGCTGCAACTTGTCCTTTCTGAATTTCTGTTAAAATTTCAGTAACAATTACTGTGGCATCTTCTTTATCTACCTGCTGATTATTATTCAATTCGTGATCATTATCATCTATTTCCATGGTCTTTTCCTTTTTAGCATTAGTAATCTTAGCCCTTTTATTGTAAATCAGTTTGAATTTGTTATCAGAAATAGTTTCAGTTGAATATCCTTCATCATCTCTAGTTCTTTTTTTTGAAACTTCTGATTGTTTGACAAATATTATGGCCTGTGAATTCTCTGCCCTTTTCACTTTTTTTGTATCATCAGTAGGATCTATCAATGTGTTTTGTATCCATTCCATTTGATTGGAAAACCTCTCAATATGTGGTTTTGAGTCATGTATAAAAGGTTGAAGCTTGCATTTTACCCTTATAGCACTAAGGTAACCTTGGGGATCATAATTCCATTTAAAACTCTCTTGAAACTGATACTCTGATAATTGTCTAAATGTTTCTTTCTCAGCCTCCCTATTGTTTACTATGAAAGGGCCAATCTGGCTCTTCAATTTAAACTGAGTCTTTTTCTTTGATACCATGAAGTTTATAGCATCTGCATTTAAAACTTGTCTCAAATATTCCAATACAAAAACCCTGATGGTTAAAAATTTAGGTAACTTATATGGGGACAAATTTGTTCCAAATATTATTAATTCTGTGTGTCTCTAATATAAGTACCAGTCTCCTACTTTTCATTGTTCAGACAGTTGTAATATTCTCTTCATTTCTTCACTCACTCTGGGTTGTTCAGACTTGAAAATCAAATTCATGCATGTCCTGATGAACAAGTCTGAAAACTGTTTATAATTGAATTCATTTCCTTCCTTTCTAAGCAAGGATGTCCATAATATCACTGATAGAGGTTGACCCTCTACATCCATCTTTTTCAAAGCAATGGGAAAATGCTCAGCTTGGAAAAATAGAAACAAATGGAATAGATAAGATGAATGTTTGAACACTCCCTTAGTAGGAAATTTGGCCAGTTGGTAATGTATGCTATCAGCAATGAATCTAGCAAAATCAAAGTTCAGAGCAGGAGGCTACCCTGGGGATAATGTAGAAAGGAAACCAAGTATAGATGCATCAGTAAATTCATCATTAAAATATCCTAGAATGAAGGATAGCATTGAGATCACTTGTCTAGAAGCTTTAGGAAAATCAGAAGTAGAATATGGTGGATTCACCTTAGGAAGGTCTACATGGGCAGGCATAAAATTTTGAAATATCATAAACTTTTTAGGGAAATCCAACTCTAAGTATAATTGGGTTAACTCTTCAATTGAAAAGGGCACTACTCTAGGATCAAGCTTCAACTTAAGCATCTCATTTATGGATTCTGCTGTGATGAAAAACAGAATTTCTCTATCTTTTCTTACCATGGCTCTCTAATCAGGAACATAATGGATTTGACATTTTTTGACCAAGTCCTGGGTTGGATGAGTAACAGGAACTACATATTTGGGCAAATTGGATTCCCAAATAGGTATGTCATCTTGATTTTTATTCAAAAATTTATCATAACACCAGTTATGAATCTCAAGAAAATTGAATTCTACCACTGTATCAGCAATCTTGTAATCTAAATCAGTTAAAGGAATGTTTTCTTCAGAGGAAACAGGTGGTTGGAGAGGTCTAACAACTTCAGTTGAATCAGCTGTTAAAGTAGGAGCTGGCTTTTTGATCTTTGATAATTCAGGCTTGGGAAGCTTGGTTGTTACAGGTTTTGAGGCTTTGGGACCTCCTGCTTTGGGTGTAACCTATTTTTTAGTCATTTTTGGGAATAAATAAGCAAGATTAAATTGTTTTCTTTAGTTAATTTTGAAACAGAGGGTAATTGAGCAGATCTGGACAATTTTGGGAATCTGGGAATCTGAGCAAGGGTTTTAGGATAGAAAACACAGGTTTTTTGGGTGTAGAGGACTGAAAAAAAAAGGATTTATGGCTTTCTGTGCACTTTTTAAATCTTTTGAACCGTGGAAATTGTCTTTTAATGACCGGAAATTGAGAAAATGGCTTTAAAACAGAGTTTTATGCAATGGGAAATTTCTGAGACAAAATTGCAAGGGTTTGCCCTGTTTTTTCAGTGTTTGGGCATGCTAAAATCGGCAATTCTGGTCTCAGTAGCTTAATTGGTTTAATTTGCAGTCAAATTGTGAATTTTGCAGGTCAAATTCAGTAAAATACCTGGTTCATAGGTATCTTGATAGTCGAGGAGGGTTTTCTGGTGGCTTCGGCTTTAAACTAAATCCACTGGTGCAGTAGGTGGCTTCAACCGCTTTAGATATATAGATCAGTGGACAATTTTGGCTTTAGGGCAAGAAATTGGCCAACAGAGGTTCAAATCTCTTTAACACAGTCGGGACAGAGGCTAAATCAGTTGGGAGTGAGAAATAATGATATAAAACAATGATATATTAAGGTTTAAACCTTCAATGTTTACCATCGTAAATATCTTTATTACAGGTCTATTCAATGGCGGGAAGGGATTTGCTGAAAACCAACAGTGGTTTTTGCGTTCGATTTGGATGGTAAGTGGTTTAAGCCTTTTGGAACGAGATCCAATTAAAATCAGACACGTAGCATCAGGAGGTTTGGCAAAACAGCTTTTATCGCGCAATTTTTATCAAACTTTGACTGATTACTTTTGGAGCGCGATAATGAACGCGCACCGTTGGATTTGATTGGATGATGCGAACGGTCCGGATCTTTCAAAGAGTTGCGGTGAAGGATGGGTGGGGTCCAGGTGCTGTATATGAAATGGCACATTTAATATATAACAAAACCTTTATAAAATGTGTGATTATAACCAAATTTTAGCTATATATAGAAATGTTTATATGCGCTGGGGTAATGGTAAAATAGACATATACCTATGTATAGTCCAAAAGGGGTTTATCAGGAAATTTATATATATAAAGTGAGTTTATATATATGGTAAATGGTGCGTGGGGCAGGTTAATCTTTATATAAAACTTAAGGTTTTATACAATCGGGAATGATTAAAAAGGTAAAGGTCTTTGTTGTGCAATTTCACACTTTAACCTTGGGTTAAGTTAGGGAAGGGTAATAAGTGAATTACAAAGATGCGGGGATATCGCCTTTATAAAAACTTAGGCTTAAAATGACATAGTCGAAGTAGAATTTTTTCTACTTTAGACATATAAAATATGTGTAAAGTGCTTCTTTTATTTTATTTGTATTATATAGTTATAGACTATGGAGATGTTTATTCACTCTAGGGGACGGGGTATTTGAATAGGGTTAGTTTTAAGACCAAAGGGAGTGTAATTGGGGTTTTAATTTACCATGTGGATAATATTCTTTGGTAAAAAAATCTTATAATAGTGGGTGGGGAGGGAAATTAGTTATTGTAGTCTGGTGAACGATATTTACAATGATTTTCCCACCTTCTTCTACCTACCCAATATTTAATCTAACATTTTTTTTCTTCCATTTGTGCAGGTGCATTTGAGCTAGCAACCTTGAACATTTTATTCTTTTGAAAGCAGTAAAAACTATATAATTCTACCTTATTTCATCCAAGGACCCATATTAAACTGTTGGGTTCCTTTTTACTCTATACCTATCTACTGAATTGTTAGGATTAAACTATCTGACAACTCTTTATTCTCTATCTAAAACAAGTAAATTGAAACATGACAAGTCAAGATTAAGCAGTTCAACTCATCATGGATTATGGCATTTATTGACACTTTGCCATAATCAACGGCAAAAAGTAAAAAGTAGTGGCATTTAGACTTGCACACTTTCACGTTTTATTCATATTTTTCCTTTTGGGGTGTATTATTTTTTCTAAGTCCTTTGATTTTTCTTTTAGGACTTTTTACCCTCTTTTTGATATATATTTTTATTTTTTCTTTTATTTTTACAAAATATGGGAAAACAACTTTCAGAAGGAAAAGTATGTACATATTTACAAAACTATCATAAGTCAATTCCAAATTATGAATCCTATATTTATAGGACCCTAACAGCGGCTTCACATGGGGATGGCATTTCCTGGTGAAATGTCAAGAACTCTAAGATCAGTAGCCTTGAATTTTTAACCTTGATGATCCTGTAACTGTCTTCTGATTTCTGCAATAACTCATACTTATGATATTTTACTCTTCAAAGCTTAGGGCCTTCACTCCAGGCTTTAACTTTTGAAAAGAAAACATCCAATCCAATCTACTCACTTGCAATGAATATTTACAATGATGTAAAAAAGGAATCAATCTGGAACTAACTGTTAGTTAACTCAGAAGAATAGTAGTGTTTAAGAATCCTACCATTCACTGGTCCTTCTAGAATGTTTGTTCCATCCAAATTTTGGATAAAAAATGCATTATTACCTCTGTACCCATAAATTTCATAAGGTCCCTTCCATAAAAAATTAAATTTTCCATGTTTTCCCTTTTCCTCTCTCCTGGAATCCCACTTTAACACTTTATCTCCTATGTAAAAATCATCCTCCTTACTCCTTTTATCAAAAATATTTTTGATCTTATCATGAATTACTTGAGATTTTTCATATGCTTCCTCCCTAGTATGTTGTAAATGAATGGTTTGATTTATTCTCCGTTGAATGTCATTAATCTCAACTTGTGATTCCTGAATAATCTTCATTACTGGAACTCCCAATGATGAAGGAAAAACTGCATCCATTCCATAAACTATCTGGTAAGGTGAAGTACCAATTGACTTCTTGGTGGTAAGTCTATCTGCCCATAGGGCATAGATCAGATTTTTGTTCCAAGTCCTTTTGTTTTCTTGAAGTAATTTTTTGATGATGTTTACCAGGCTTTTATTAGAGGATTCTGCTAAGCCATTACCTTGAGGGTAATAAGCAGTGGAGTGGCCTAGGGTAATTTGATACTTGTGGCAAAAGGCAATCATTTTCTTGGATTTAAATGCAGCTGCATTATCAGTAATAATTTTGTGTGGGCATCCAAATCTAGATAAAATATTCTTTTCAATGAAAGAGATTATGACTGAGTCTGTGGCTTGCCTAGTAGGAATGGCTTCTATCCACTTGGTAAAATAATTTGTGGCAGTCAAAATCCATTTATGCTGTCTGGAGGATGGGGGATGAATTTCTCCAATGAAGTCTAAACCCCATTGTTGAAAAGGCATCTCAATATAAATAGGTTTGAGTGGTAAAGGTAACAAATTCTTTTTCTCGTAAAAAATCTGACATTGGTGACAGGAGGTAACATATTTTTTGACATCAGCAAACAATGTTGGCCAGTAGAAACCAGCTCTAAGAATTTTATCTGCTGTACTCTTCTAGTATAAGTGGCCTCCACAGTCACCTGCATGAAATTCCTCAAGAATATTGTCAGCTTCTGATTTCAGTAAACAATTAAGTAAAATCCTACTTTGTTCTTTCCAATAAAGCATTTTATCTAGAATACAATATCTCATTGCTTTAAGTATGACAAATATAGCTTTAGTTCTAGTTAAACCAGGAGGAGCTTGTAAATGTGTGAGTACAAAGATAACATCAGAGTACCATGATGAGTCTAGAAAGGCCTCACTGATCAATGGAGTCGCCATCTCTTCTTGGTCATCAATTTGTGCAATGAAATTTATATCTAAGGCATTACAGTTGGATTCAGCCATTAATCTAGCTAACCCTTGTCCTTTTATGAGCTTAGTTGGTTTGATTTTGATATCATACTCAAGGATAGTGGCAATCCACTTTCCTCTTCTACCATCTGGTCCATCCTATGTAAGAATATCTTTGACTGCAGAATTAGGAACATAGGCAATAATGTGAGAGTAAAGAATGTAAACTCTAAAATATTTTATGGCTTTAACCAAGGCTAAAGCTTTTTTTTTTCCATTATGTTGTATTTTAGAGTTACATCTCTAAGTGTTTTACTGAAAAATTCTATAGGCTGTTCAAAACCTTGGTCATTTTTCTGCAAAAGAACTGCAGCTATGGTATGTTCAGAGGCAAATGAAAAGATAATAAAATCTTTTTTGAAGTCTGGGCTAATTAAGACTGGTGTTTTGGTTAAAGCATGTTTTATAGATTCAAAATATTGTTTTGCTTCAACTGTCCATTTTAATATCGAATCTTTTTTCATCATGTTATTAAGTTCCTTTATGATTTCAGCTAGATTAGAAACAAATCTTCTTAAAAAATTTATTTTGCCTAAAAATGCTTGTAACTCTTTGATGTTCCTAGGTGGGTGAATGTTTAGTATGGCTTCAATTCTTGCTGGATCTATCCTAATACCTTCCTTGAAAATTATGTGTCCTAATAATTTACCTTCTTCAAGTCCAAAAAGACTCTTTTTGGGATTTAAGGATATGCCATATTTCCTACATTTAATGAATACATGTTTCAAGTGATCCAAATGTTCATTATCAGATTTAGAAAACACAGTAATATCATCTAAGTAAATAACCAAAAATTCATGGATTTCTTTAGCAAAGGCTATATCCATAGCCCTTTGAAAGGTAGCTCCAGCATTCATTAATCCAAAAGGCATTTTCACATACATGAAAGTGCCCCAAGGAGTAGTAAAGGTTGTCTTGGGTTTGTCTTCTTTCTGAAAAAGTATCTGGTTATAACCTGAAAAACCATCCAATAAAGAAATTTTTGAAGATCCAACTACTCTCTGCAAGATGTGATCCATCTTTGGCAAAGGGTAATTATCTTTCAAAGACACCTTATTTAGTTTTCTGAAATCTACACATAATCTTATTTCTCCGGTTTTCTTCCTAGTAGGTACTAAGTTAGAAACCCAATCAGAATATATGATTGGTGCAATTATTTGGGCATCATACATTCGTTTAACTTCTTTCTCTATCAAAGGTAACAAGACAGGATTAATCCTTCTTAATTTTTGTCTAAAAGGCTTCTGGTCATCCTTTATAGGAATCTTATGTTGAATTATATTTGTGTCATACGCCTTTAAATCTTCATAACTCCATGCAAATACATCTTGATATTCTTTCAACAGATCAATGTATTTGACTTTTTCTTCTTGTGGTAAAGATTTAGACAACTTTATCATTTTAGGATGTAATTTTGTTCCTATATTGTACTCCTCAATATCAGATTTGACTGGTTCGATTTTAGGCTTCTTGGGCACATCATTGGAATCAAACAAGTCTTCTAAAGGAGTTAAACCTTTAGGTAAAAGATTATCTTTCAATTCTAGCATGTCTATTTCTTCTTCAATTATTTCCTCTATGTCTACTTTTTCTAAGTTATCTATATTTGATTGAGTAAATACAGTTGGATTTTTATATTTATGTACATCTACACTATTTATTTCACAATTAAAATTATCATCTACATTACATTCTGAATCTAAATTATCATCAGTGTCTATCTTACAGTTTTGGAATTCTTCCTTGCTATTAAAAAAATTGAAAATATGTTCATCTTGAGAGAAAATCTACCAGTATTTAACATTGTCAGGAACAATGGGTCTGTATTTTACTTCTGCAGTATATCTATGTGTTGGTTGAAAAGGTAAATTACATGTGCTAGCAAAAGTTGCTAGGCAATGTGCTTGCAAATTTTGATTTCTGGGAATAATAGCAAACTTAGACTCTAGTAAATCATCAACCAAGTCAATTTTTGCCTCTCTATATCTGGCTAATCTAGGATTATGAAAAGAATATTCAGCGTTTATTTGTTTAATAACTAATTTTGAATCACCCGTGATTAAAATTCTTTTACCTCCTAAGTTTCTGATGATTTGGAGGCCTAAGATCAATGCTTCATACTCTGCCATGTTTTTGGTACATTTAAAGTTGAGTCTAAAGGCATGTCCTTCCGAATGACTGGTTTCCATGTTGGTGATCCATACTCCAGCTCATGCCCCTGTCTTGTTCACTGAGCCATCAAAATCTAAGTGCCAAAGGGCTTCATGACAAATATTATCATTGTTTGGTTCAGGTTTTCTATCAATCAATTCAGTTTGGATATCATCATTATCATAGTTGCATAAAATGAAAGAGTCAAGGTCAGTTGGGGTTGAATAGATGGGATAATTTATAGACCTTTCTGCATTACCGACCATGTATTTCATTAATGTTTCTCTATATAATTTTTTGGGTTGTCCAAATACTGTGATAGTAGAAAAACTCATGTCTAGTTGTAGAGATCCCTACAACTTAGCTCCCCATGAGCGAGAAAGAAGCATACCATAATTTGGTGGGATATTAGCAACTACAATGTCCATGATGATACTTTTACCTGGGTATTGAACTAAATTGACACACAAATCTTTTATTAATCCAATGCACTTAACTTTAGAGGAATCAAATGAGAACAAGTCTTTATATGGCCTAGTTATTTCTAAATTCAGAGTTTCCATAATAGATTTTGGCATTAAGTTGTGGGAAGCTCCTGATTCTAACATTGCATTGTGTAATATCTGATCGTGAATAGTAAGACTAATGTAAAAAGGAGGGATAGCTCCATCAGCGTGTGTACCATTTACATCAGGACCAAAAATTAATTCAGGTTGATCATCATTTAGGTTAATCAGTCTTTTAACCTCGTTCCATTCGTGGGGGACATTCATTTAAGATATTTTACCTCCTATACCGTCAATCAGATTAAGTGGAGAAGGGCCTGGGATACGTTTGAAGAAAACCAATTTGGAAGGTCATTAATGATGAGGAAGGAGCATGGCCAGTCATCAAAAATTTATAACAAGCATTACACATTTCTACAGATTGAGGGGCATAGATAACACATGTTGGAAACCCAGAAATGGTGTTCTGACCTATGTGTTAGACAAATTACAATGTTCCGTAAGGAAGTGCTAGATAGTTGTTAGAGAAGGTGGATGTTGTCATCCTCAGCCGTCATAGGACGAGAACCATTTGGGGCACCTAACTTTGCACGGGCTCTAGAGAGGATGCCACATTTCGTAGCATTCATTCATACCTGTGGGGTCAAATGGATGGGGTTGAGGTTTCAGTTTCCCCTTACCTGGTTTCCATTCGAGCGATATACTCCTACATACAATGTTGATCCAGATTGGTGGAAGGATGTTGTTTTGACGGAAGGTTATAAACCCCCTGGGAAGGAAATGGCTGAAGAATATGATCTCACACAACTTCATGCTAGTCACAGTCAGTCCAACCCATATTTGAGGAGACAACGAGTTGCATGAGGACATGTAGATAGACCAATTGGGGGGAGATGTTGGGTACCGAATTTGTGTAATTTTCTCTCCCATTTTCGCCAACCTTTCTATCTCTTTGTGTCATTATCATTCTTAAACACACGAGGTAAACCCCTTTCTCCTAATTTACATGGGATATTTGATTAATGAAGTATTAATCCAAGAGGTTTTACCTTTTTCAATGTTAACTCCGATGTTTTTAAAGATTCGGAAAAAGTGGGAAGGTTACAGCTGTGAGTCGTGGAGCAGCTCCTAATTTCTAGCGTTGCCTTCACTTGCTGCTACAACGCAAAAAACTCTGGTGCACTCCAGCGACCTTTCAGGCTTTTTCATGGTTCCCTTTTTGACAATTAGGTTGTTGTTGCAACGAATGGTATAATTGTAAATATGTATCTTTTGAAGGAAATCGGGATTTGCTGAACAGTTTTTATAAAGAGGGCTTGCGGGCTATGAATCAGGGTTAAGCCCATTACCTACAGATTTTGTAACATTATATTTTGTAATTAATTGAATGCACAGCATCCTGTTGTTTCACCAGTAATTCGTGAGCTTTCTGCAGCCTTGATCAGACAGTTGGGCCCACTCTTCTGATCAAGTGTTGTGTTTCCTTTCTTTTCATTGTTTCATGTTTTAGTTTGATTCTGTTACTGTTGTTCCAGTGTGATCTTTCAAATGATGTGAATGACTTTTTAATTCTGCAATCTATTTTAATTGTTGTTACAGTAGTCTGCGTGTTTATGGATTTAAGCTTGTGATCTACAACAGGTCATGTGATTGCTCCTACATATACTGTGCCATTAGTCTTGAAATAAATAACGCCCTCGAGTTGATAATTTATGTGGAAAAAGGGTTGAATAATGTTCACATCCGGACACCAAAAACCACAATGTTGGTAAAGGAGAGGTATAGAAAGTTTTTTAAGTGTTGTATAGTTTGATTACAAAGGCTAGAAGTCCAAATATAGGGTTGTATACTCCATTTTCGTTACCAGAAATATTGTGGGAAGATGTGAGCATGGATTTTGTCTTGGGAATGTTAAGGACACAAAGGAAGCATGATTCAATGATGGTTGTTGTAGATAGGTTTTCAAACATGGAACATTTCATAACATGCAAGAGGACAACTGATGTTATTAAAGTGGCTATTTTATTCTTCAAGGAAGTAGTGAGGCTCCATGGGTTTCTAAGAACCATTACTTCATACAAAGATACAATATTTTTGGGTCACTTTTGGAGGAGGCTATGGAAGAAAATGGGATCTGTTTGTTATATATTTTAACTTATCATCTATAGATAGATGGAAATATTGAAGTGGTGAACAAGAGTTTTGGAAATTTTCTCAGGAGCTTGAGTGTTGAAAATCCCAACCAGTGGGATATGGTTTGGCACAAGAAAAAATTGCATAAAATGACTTAGTGAATATATCCACTAGTAAGAGTCCAATTCAATTTTTTTATGGGTAGTCACCAAAAGGTTTTGTGGACCTAATATAGTTTCTATATTTGGAGGAAAGGAAGAGTGTTAATGTAAGTGATTTTGCAGAAAACATGTAGTTGATACACAAAAAGGTAAGGAAAATATTGCAGCAGACTAATGACAAGTATAAGCAGAAGGTAGATTTAAAAAGAGGAGCAAAGGTTTTTGCAAAAGGAGAGCCGGTAATGGTTCATCTACGGAAAGAGGGATTCCCCAGGGGTACCTACAACAAGTTGAAAAATAAGAAAATAGGCCCATGTAGAATTCTTTGAAAAAATTTTGAAAACGCCTACAATCTAGAGTTTCCAAGAGTCTTGGATATATATCCAATATTCAATGTGGATGATCTATATGAATTCCGTGAAGGAGAGAACAATGGAGAAATAGGTACACCCACTAAGTGGAAGAAACAATTACCAGTTAAACATGTTGAGTAAGTGGCAGAAATTCTAGCCATAGTGGATAGAAATAAGACCCGTTGCAAGGAATATCTGAAGTATTTGGTCAAATGGAAAAATAGGGGGTCTCAAGATGCGTCATGAGTGACTGAACAAGAGCTAACATTCCTACGAGGGAATTCATTCTCTAAAATAAATACCACATGAGTTGGTACCTCATATTTTCTTACCAAGGGTGTCTAATGCAAGAGCATCCTTGGCCTGGAACAATCCTCGTCAACCAAAAAAAAGTTTATGTTCAGTTCATTATAAGTGTTGTTATTCCCATGAGTTTTAATTTGTTGATAAACCTATTATGTAGTTGTTGATACACCCAGATAGTAGTTGTTTCTACTCCTGTAGATATGTTTTATCGAAACGAAGATTACTTTCAAGTTGTTGACACTCTCAAGATCATGGTATGATACTCTTGTTGTGTATATTTGTTGACATATCCAATATCGGTAGTTATTTACTTGTGCTACTAGAGGACAACCACTAATAGACGTGTTGCGAGAATGAGACGGAGGTTACAAATTTGTTTTTTCTGCGGATTGAGAGGAAGTGAATCGACTCAGTTCGGGAAGGTGAAGAGGTCAATGACATGGGAAGAAATTTGCGGGAAAAAGGAAGGAAATGGACTTTTCTAATTTTGGAATTTTTCTTTTACCTCTTGGAGCTTTTATTTTGGCTATTGCGTGACTGGAGAGACCTTTAATTCCTACTACATGATTGGGAGTGAGTGCTTTGACTATTATGTAGCATTCTTTTTCTACCGTGTGTAAATTTCAAGCACTTCGAGGACATTGTTATGTAATCTGAGTTCTTGTCTATAACAACACATTCTTAATGAGAAAATGCATTTGAATTCTATTCTGAGTTATTGTGGTAAAGTTCAATTTCTCTCTTTGTTTTTGCTTTATGATTTAGTCATTAACTAGTTTAATATAGTAGTAAAGACTAAATAGTACTCGATGTGAACTCTGTAGCAACAATTACAGTTCTATAGTTTGTTTTGAGAGCTATATAACATGGGTTATGTCATGTGGCAGCTCATGATTAGCTAGAAAATTGCTCAAATCATGAGGCCAAGAAGGACTTTTTATTGAAGGATTTAATTAAATATTTTCGAGGTGAAATTTGGTTTTAAGAAAGGAGAATTTTCAAGGGAATATTATCAAAATTAATTTGGTCATATTGTTCGTAGGGGTTTTTGGCCCCAAGTCAAATTAAAAGTTCAATTTGAAATTTATCCTAAAGTCAGCTTCCCTCCAAATTTTCAAGTCAGTTCCATTAAGGGATCTTCCCTTTCTCCTCTATAAAATGGAACTTGCTTCCTCCACAAAGGTATGGATTCAACACTGATCTAAAAGAAGTTATCTTTGTAATCATCTATTGCCAAGAGTAGTCTTGCACATCTAAAGTAGAGTTCAAAGTTTTGAAGGTTCTTGGGGCTTAATGTTCTTATCTATTGGGATATTATTTTCGTTGGGTTTTTAAGCATTTTGTGAGCCCATTTGGCCTCCTTTAAAAAAAATACTATACATGTTTTGAAGCTTATTTGTAGAGGAATCAGCCTCTTGCAGGAGGACCAGACAAGCTCTTCCCCACACATACCACGTATTATCTTTGTCTACATTCATGGCTAGTGTGTATTCAAATACATATCCTTAACAGATGTTGGGTATATTTTTGTTTTTTTATGACCACAGGACTGTATTTTTTCCTTCTATGTAGATACTTCTAGGTTATTTGTGTTCCTTTATAGATCACATATGTGGCTCTTTTGAGTTATATTTGTGGTCTTATAAGGATTTTCCAAAGGTTATATCTATGATCTTTGGCATAGAAGTTCAGAATTACTTGTGGCATCACATTGACATAGATATTCGGCCCTAGTTCTATCCTATGGCACATTATTTTGACCCCCCTTCAATCTCTAATGTAATACATACATTGAATTAGTTCTGAATATTATCTTGTAGCATCATTTGGAGTAGTATAGTTCAGTTCCCTAATCAGAAAATTGACAATATTTGTGAGGTTTCAAGGCTCTTTGAAATTTTTTATTGAAGACTATATTACTTAACCTAAAATTATATATGATTTATGGTACTTTCTCATTGACACATCACTAAGGAAACTATTGTCTAGGGATTTTCAAAAGGATTTCTATTTTGAACTAGACTTCAAGGTATATTTCTCTCTTATTCAAGACAGCGTTGTTATATCTTCAAGGCAATATCAAGTCGTGTAGTAGAAGAGTTAAAGCTTGGCATTATAGGTATGTTTTGACGTTTTGGTTCAAATTTGGAAATTTCACAAGAGACATCAAGAAGAATTTATGTTCAGGCCATGAAAATATGAAAGTCTAATTGATCTCTTAGTAGTAGAAGCATTGTGTACTAGTATTAACAAAATATAAGAGCAGTGAAGGTAAATTATTAGAGATCATATCAGTATTGCACATATAAATCCTCAGATATATTCCTAAAATCATCATATTTGAAGGAATCTTGCATACATCTCCAGGTATAATATTGGTACATCTTGCATCAGTAGTTTTTATTTGAGGTATGAAACTGGCTATTTGATCAGACAAGTTGTATTGAAGTGAAGACTATTATTCTTACATCATTTAGAAGCAACTTTGAATTTTTTAAGAAGTCTAATTTTAATTGTAGATCTAAAGCACACATTAGTAGAAAGAATTTCATTGAATATATTTGATAGTGGGTCATTGTTCCTGGTACAGGAGCCCAAATATAGTTTCTCTATTTCTATATTTTCTAGGGTGGTTGGGTGGTGCATGATATGAGATTGAAGTCTCCTTTAGGTTGTAGCTTGAAAATAATTCAGGGTGGTAGGGTGGTGCTAGTGAAAGTTGGAGCTTACAGGGTGTTGGAGAATCTTGTCAGTTGTAGCTAATAAAACCAGAGTGTTGGAGCATCCTTCCAGTTGGAGCTGGTGAAAATAGGGTGCAACAGCATCCTTTCAGAAGTCTGAGCTACCTAATAAATTTTAATGTTTTTCTAGAGTACTAGGGACTTGTAGCTTCCATTTTAGTTGAATATGAAGCATTTTTGCACTCACAAAATATTAGAAAAGTGTTTGATGGTTTTTATACCGGAAGGGTTTCCACCTAAAAATTGTTGTGTACTGCTCTTGTGATTTGTTGTTAATTACTGTTATATTGTTCATGCTCTAAAATTTTAATAATTATATAATTTTAAGTGAAATTTTGATTCACCCCCCTCTCATTATTTACAACAATTGGAATTGAAGCAGGTTCCTTCACAAGCAGTTTAACCACTGGAAGGGACATCATAGAGTTCACAAAGATTGGAGTTCCAGTATTTAATGGACAAAACTATGTGCTTTGGAGTGGAAGGATGAAACTGTATGTGCAAGCACAAGGACAAGATGTCTATCAATTTGTGATGACTAGATACAAAGAACCTTTGACTGCTCCAATAGATGATGCAAGTAAGAATCTTTATGACAGTAATGCTAAAGCTAAGAATGTTGTTTTGAATGGCCTAAAAAATCATTTTATGTCAAAGTCATGCATTTCACATCTACAAAAGATGTTTGGGACAAGCTCGAAAATATATATGAAGGGGAAAAAAGGCTAAGGGGGACAACCTTCAACCCTTCAGAGGAAACTTTGAGCGTTCGAAAATTAATGAAGATGAAAATATTACAACTTATTTTATCCAGGTTGATGAAGTAGTAAATTTCATTCAAGGATTGGGAGAACCAAAGAAAAACAAGGTAATTGTCCAAAAAATAATAAGATCACTTTTGATGAGATTTGATGCTAAAGTATCAGTGCTAGAAGAAAGATCTGACTTAGAAAATGTCAGCATGGATGAGCTGCATGGAATACTTAAAGAGTATGAAATGAGAATAGAGCAAGAGAACTCGTCCAAAAGAGAAGAATCTTTCACAAAATCCAAGAAGGTATGGAAAAACAAGCAATAGTCTAAGCCAAGCGCCAGTTGCAATTGTAGTGAAATTTCAAATGAAAAGTTTGACAACTTTGTGAGGAAGCTAATAAGAGGAACATGCAATTAAAAAGGTAATGTCCCCTTAAAATGTTTCAATTGTGGTGAAAATGGTCACTTTTCAAATTTTCCTTATGCAAAGAATTCAAACAATGATTATGAAGAGGAAACTCTAGGAAAGCGAAGAAAAACAAAAGAAGATACAATAAGCAAGGTAAAATGAAAGGCTTCAAGAAAAATTTCTACTCAAAGGAAGATAGCTCTTCATACGAAGAAGAGAGTGATAACGATAGTGAAAATGATATAGGAAGGGTGTCATTCATGGCAAGAAATAAAGATAAGGAATACCCTAAAGAAAAAGAATATGAAGAAGAAGAAGAAGAAGAAGTATATCTTGAAAGATAAATTATTAGCACCTTAAAGGATCTAGAAGTAGAAAGAAGGAATGTTGAGACATTGGAAGCCCAATTGAGTGAACTAAATAGACACGCTAATGTCTCAACAAAAATATGGAAGAGTTAGAAAATATTATCATCAATCTCAAAGTGACGTTAATAGAGGTTAAGTAAATTGAAGAATTACTTAGGAATGAGTTGGAAGAAAGCATCAAGTCAAAGGAGGGTCTAGAAGTAGAAATTGTCTCTCTACAGAAGGAAGCACAGAAGAATAACATCCAGCAGAACTTTTCAAATATCACCAAAGTTTTGGATGAAATTATCAAAAATCAAAGATCATGCAGTGAAAATACTAGATTAGGATACAATCCCACTTTTGTCAAAGGCTCTAGTTCCATGATGACAGAAAAGGAAGCTCAACAGAAAACATATGTTGATGTGGTCAAGGAGGAAAGAATTACTTCCAAATAAAAGGCTCAAGGTCAACTAATGTGAAATCGAAAATCTATAGTGAAGACATCTCAAGAAGAAGGCCTCTAGAGAAATGTACCGCAAAGAAGATCTCCTCCTAAGTATTAGAATATCTTCCTTGGTGTATGTTATTCTTGTAACAATTTTGGATTTAAGGTTGAAAACTGTAAAACTTATGATAAGAATAGAAGAAATTTTGGAAACTACTCCAGGAATGATTATTCTAGAAGATCTCAGGAATATTACAAACAAATTTATAAAAGGTTTGGATACTTGAGTAATGAAATAGAGTGCTACAAATGCAACAACTTTGGACATCTAGCTAAAGGGTGCAGGTTAACCACTACTCCAAGGGAACCACAACATGTTTTAGATGCTCCTCCAAAGGTTTGGAAGAATAAAAATGAAAGTTGTTCCATCGCCTTAAAGACTAAAAGCAAGAAAAGTGTATGGTATGTTGATAGTGTTTGTTCAGCTCACATGACAAGAGACAAAAACAAATTTCTATCTCTTCAAAAAGATAATGATGGATCAATTTCATTTGGTAATGATGGTTCAACAAAATTCATAGGAAAGGGAATTTTTAAGCTTAGACGCAAGAATATTATAGAAAATGATGTGTTTCTCATTGAAAATATGAACCATAACCTGTTGAGTGTAAGTCAAATGTGTGATCAAGGACACACAATTTTGTTTAACTCAAGGAAATATGAAATAAGAAGAGATACATCTGGTAGGTTGGTGGCGACTGCAAAAAGGACTCTAAATGATATATATACATTCAACAAGATTGGAAAAGAAGGTTGTTTCTTGGCGAAAGAGGGTGAAATATAGTTGTGGCACAAAAGAATGGGACATATAAGCTTCGATAATCTTGTCAGAATCAGAAAAAATTAAGTTGTGAGAGAAATGCCAGAAATTTCAAAACTCGCTAGCACCTCATGTAAGTAATGCAGGCATGGAAAACAAAAAATATTTGAATTCAAGACTAAGGAACACTCCACTTCAAAACCATTAGAATTGATACATATTTATCTATGTGTTCCCATGAGAAAGAATAGATTGGAGGCATAACAATATTTCATTTTGTTCATTAATGATTATACCAGGATGATAACAAATAGTTTTCCAAAGAAGAAATTGGAAGCCTTTGAATGCTTCAGAATTTACAAAGAAATGGTTGAGAATGAGATTGATCTAAGTATCAGATGTTTTAGATATGATAATGGAGGGGAGTTCAAATCCAAGGAATTTCAAGACTTCTATGAGGAACAAGGAATAAAAATACAATTCTCAGCAGCTAGGACACCACAACAAAATGGTGTCATTGAAAGAAATAATATAAGAGTTGAAGAAATGGCCAGGACTATGCTAAATGATTCCAAATTAGGTGATGTGTTTTGGGTCTATGAAGTGGAGACAATGGTGCACATTCTAAATAAAGGAATGCCTAGAAGCAATAGTGACAAGACCCCTTATGAAATATGGAAGGGAAAACTAGAAAATGTCAAGAACTTAAGAATTTTTGGGAGAAAATGCTACATTAATAGGGAAGATAAAAAGATTGGGAAATTTGACTCTCGAGTAGACGAAAGCATATTTGTTGGGTACTCACAAAAGAGAAAGGTATACAAATGCTATAATACGAGACTCAACAATATTTTGGAGAGCATTAATGTAACCTTTGATGAAACTCTTGAGCCAAATATGAAGCAAGGGTCTTCATCTTCAAGGAATGAAGAAACACAAGAAGCAGAGCAAGAAGAAAGAGAGGAAGAAGAAGCAGAAGAGCAAGAAGAGCCAAATAAAAATTAAGAAAATAAACAGTGGGCACCATATAAAGCTCCCAAATTTTGGTACCAGAAGAATCATGCATCAAATCGAATTATTGGTGATGTAAATGCAGGAATGGGAACTATAAGAAGCAGGCCAAAGAAAATTCATCTCACTTTACTATCCACATTTGAACCTAGTAGCTTTGAAGAAGCTAGCCATGATGAAAACTAGATCAAGGCCATAGAAGAAGAAATGGAGCAAATTGAAAAGTATGACACATGGGAATTGGTTCTAAGGTCGAGGGACAAAAATTTTATTGGCACAAAATGAAGATGGACATGTAACTAGGAACAAAGCAAGATTGGTTTGTAAAGGATATGTGCACGTTGAAGGAATCAACTTTGAAGAGACATTTGTATCAGTGGCCAGGATGGAAGATATTAGGATGTTCTTGTCCTATTATTGTTCAAGAAAGATTAAGGTGTATCAGATAGAAGTCAAATCAGCCTTTTTGAATGGATAATTAGAAGAATAAGTCTACATAGTGCAGCCTAAAGCATTTTTCCTTACCAACAAGAAATATTATGTTTCCAAGTTGAAGAAAGCTTTGTATAGTCTCAAGTAGGCTCCTAGAGGAGAATGGTATTCCCATCTAGACAGGTGCTTGTAGAAACAAGGATTCAAAAAGGGAAGTGTTGATATAAACTTATATATAAAAGTTGAACCAGACAAATTGACTCTCATTGAGGTGTATATAGATGATACCATATTTGGAAGTGATGATGACAGGCTAATTAAGAAGTTTTCAAATGATAGTTAGAATGGATTTGAGATGTATTTACTTGGTGAGTTGAATTTATTCTTGGGACTCCATATATCTCAAGAAAAAAATGGCATATTTATTTTTTAATCCAATTACATCAAAGAAATGTTAAAGAGGCTCCAAATGAAATATTGCAAACCAGTTAGCACTCCAATGGTAATTTGTTGCAAGTTAAGCAAGGGCTATATATCCAAGGAAGCAGATCAATGATTGTATAGATAAACTAATGGCAGCTTATACAACTTTGGATGATTTTATGTGACAACTTTGAGACCATATGCAATGCAGGTAGTTGGGCAGGTGGATAGATTCCAAGTAGCACCAAAAAAATCCCATGTTGTAGCAGTAAAAAGGATCTTTAGATATCTCAAGGAAACATTAGATTTTCACTATGGTATCTGAAGGGAAATAAATTCACCTTGAAAACTTATACAGATGTAGATTGGGTAGGAGGTATTGATGATCGTAAAATAACCAATGGAACAACCTTTTATTTGAGTGTTTGTCTTGTTTCATGGTTAAGAAAGAAGTAATCATTAGTTTCATTGTCCACAACAGAAGTAGAATATATCATCGTAGAAACATGTTGTACTCAGTTTCTATGGATGAATCAAACCCTACAGGTTCTCCAAGTAAATTTTAATGAGTCGATTTCGCTATTTTGTGAAAACAAAAGTGCCATAAGTCTCTCTAAGAATCCTATAATGTATGAAAAAACAAAACACATTCCTATTAAATACCATCTTCTTCAGAAACGGGTTGTAAAAAATAATATCAAGGTATATTACATTGGGACAAAGAAACATATAGCCAACATATTCACCAAAACTCTGCCTTGAGATACATTTAAGTATCTTTGGCAGAAGCTTGGGGTACTACTAAGTTCACATTAAGATACATTCCATCCAGCCAAGCAGACAGGGGGAGAAATGCATGTTATAGGAAGAGAGAAGAAGGTATCTCATCAAGGGGAGTCACCCTTTTCCATTGATGTCAAAGGGGGAGATCAATCAAGGAAATAAGTTTAGATGCATATAGTTACAGGGAGAAATGATCATAGGGGGAGTATGTGTGTTTCCATCAATGACAAAGGGGGGGATTGTTGAAAATTGGTTTTCATTGACGTCAACCCAAGAAATTCCAGAAGAATCCTCGCTTTCATTAATCAAATTGACAAGGAAAATCAAGTTTCTTGGGCTCAATACCATCATCATTTGATTATGCTCGTCATGTTGATTCCAACGGTATATGTCCTTCCTCTTGGTTCATCTCAATTATGTAGATATTCTCAATCAAATATTGAAGCCCCCTTCTTGTGGTCAAAGTCCCCAAAATGATATGATGTGGTAGCTCATCATTGGTTAGAAAATTTCTCAAATCATGAGGCTAAGAAGGAATTTTTATTGAAGAATTTAATTAAATATTTTTGAGGCCAGATTTGGTTGCAATAAAGTATATTTTTCAAGGGCATAATACCAAATTTAATTTGGTCCTATTGTCCATTATAAGGGTTTTTGGCTCCAAGTAAAATTCAAAATTCAATTTGAATTCTACCCTTAGATTCCCTCCAATTTTTCAAGTTGGATCCATTAAGTGGTTTACCCTTTCTCCTCTTTAAAATGGCACTTGTTTCCTCCACAAAGGTATGGATTCAAAGCTTATATAAAAGAATCTATCTATGCAATCATATGTGGCCAAGAGTAGTCTTGCACATCTGAATTATAGGTAGAAGTTTTGAAGGTTCTTGGGCTTAATGTTATTATCTATTAGGCTATGGCTTTCACTGGGATTTTGAGCATTTTTTGAGCTCATTCATCCTCCTCTAAGGAAAATCTGAGACATGTTTTGAATATTATTTGTAAAGGAAATTTTGGCCCTTTTAAGAGGACTACTTGTCATCCTTCTTGCACACATATAACATGAGATCTTTATCTATCTCTGCGGCCAGTGTGTATTCAAGCATATCTCAAGGAGATCTGGGGTCTATCTTCTTATTTTTATGATCATGGTGATTTTTTGGGGTATTGTGCTTTCTCTATAGAGACTTGTGAGTTATATCTGTAGCCATTTATAGATCACATTTGTGGCTCTTCTAAGTTATATTTGCAGCCTTAACTGAGGCATATCTACGGTACTTATAAGGATGATGTGAAGGTTACATCTGCAATATTTGGCGCAAAATTTCGGACTTACCTGTGGCATCAGAGTGACATAGATATTCAATCGTAGTTATGTCATGTGGTACATTATTTCGTCCCCCCTTAAATTTGTAATGCAATACCTATGTTGAATTAGTTCTGAAGCTTATCTTGTAGCATCATTTGGAGCATTATAGTTCAATGCCCTAATCAGAAAACTGGTAGTATTTATGAGGTTTCAAGGCTCCTTCAGAACTTGTATTGAAGACTATATTACTTTACCTATAACTATATATGATATGTGGAATTTTCTCTTTGACACATCACTAAAAAACCTATTGTCTAAGGCTTTTCAGAAGTCTTGCTATTCTAAAGAAGAATTTAGGGTATATTTATCTCTTCTTCGAGATAGAGTTGTTACACCTTCAAGGCAATATAAAGTTGTGTAACAATAAAGGTAAAGCTTTGCATAAGAGGTATGCTTTGATGTTATGGTTCATATTTTGAAATTTCACAAGAGTCATCAAGAAGCATTTATGTTCAGGTAATGAAAATATAGAACCCTAACTAATCTCTTAGTAGTTGAAGCGTTGTGTACTAGTATTAACAAAATATAAGAGCAATGAAGGTAAATAATTAAATATTATATTGGTATTGTAGATATGCATCCTCAGATGTATTCTCGGCATCATCAAATTTGAAGGAATCTTGCAAATATCTCTAGGTACAATAGTTGTACATCTTGCATTAGATTTTTTATTTGAGGTATGAAACTGGCGATTTGATCATACAAGTTGTACTGAAGTGAAGGTTATTATTATTACATCATTTAGAATCATCTTTGAAGTTTTTAAGAAGTATAATTTTCATTGTATATTTGAAGTGCACATTGGAAGAAAGGACTTCATTCAATATCTTTGTAAGTGGGTCATTTTCCCTAGTACGGGATCCCACAAATAGTTTCTCTATTTTTATATTTTTCAAAGTGGTTGGGTGGTGCAGGGCAGGAGAGTTAAGTTTCCTTTAGGTTGTAGCCTGAAAATACTTCAAGGTGGAAAGGTGGTGCAAGGCAGGAAAGTGAAGTCTCCTTCAGGTTGTAGCCTAAAAATACTTCAAGGTGGCAGGGTGGTGCTAGGGAAAGTTGGAGCTTGCAGGGTGTTGGAGCATCCTAAAATGATGGCATTACGACATCCTTCCAGTTGGAGTTGGTAAAACTAGGGTTTAGGAGCATACTTTTAGGAGTTAGAGCTACCTAATAAACGTGAATGATTTTCTAGAGTACTATGGATTTGGGGCTTCCCTTTGAGTTGAAGCTGAAGCAATTTTTTACTCACAAAATATTAGAAAAGCGTTTAGTGGTTTTTCACCCGAAAGGGTTTCCACCTAAAAATTTGTTTTGTACTGCTCTTGTGATGTGTTGTTTATTATTGTTCTATTTTTCATGCTCTAAAAATTTTATAATTAACTATATGTAAGTGAAATATTGATTCAACCTCCTCTCAATATTTCCAACAGTAGTGTCCATAAAATAAAGCATTAAATCAAATAATAATAATAATAATGTCGCTCAATTAAAATGTTAGTAGAAATAATATATCAATTCAATTCAAATTTTTATATTGTAATTTTTCTTTTATTAATAAAATTACAAACAAAATTTTGAAAGACAAAATCATAATATACATATCACACTAAAATAAATTTAAATAATAATTATTTATACTCATAATTATGATATTTTAGACCATATAATTAATAAACATATAAAAACTTAATAAATTTAATGAATATATATAGCACATGCACACACACATATATATAAAGATCAATTTGACCATATAAATTAAAATAATAATTCAAATTTGTAACCATTATAATTTAGAAATACATATTAAAATTCAATGTCATCAATGCTATATCTATATATATATATATATATATATATATATATATATATATATATATATATATATATATATATATAAAATAAATGTTTTAATAAAAATAGGTTCGCATCTTAAGATATTTTATTCGTCTTGACACTTGTTAGATCTGGAGTTAAGATGGATCTGTGCTGATAAATAAAATCAATGGACTTAAATTGCAGATTACTTGTAAAATTTATTCACGATTGATTTCTCCCACAAATTAATGTATCTATTTGTTTTAAGTAGGAGGACACAATAATAGTGAGGCCAAGATTGGACAACATGCCAATGATGGTGGAGTGTAGCTTGATGATGGTGGTGTGTAGTCCAACTATGATGATATTATGGCTATAAAACTAAAATTATGGATTATTATTATTAATATTTTCTTATAGATGTTGTACTTATAGGTCTAATTATTTCAATGGTAGAGAAAGTATATGAGGATGCTCGATAAGAAGAGGGAAACATCGTAGCCAAAAAAATGGGTCTTGACTAGTTGATGACATTTGTATTAATGAACTACTTCTATGAATAATAAACAACCATGTCGATTTAACCATTTTTTTATTGTAGTCCACGCCCCTTTGCAGCTGATTGCATGTTATATAGAGTACATGACTATATGTATAGCACATAACAGCATGCATATTCAATTAGCATTGGGAAAAGCCCCAAGAAATGAATAGAATTGAGAGATGGATGAGTCAATCATGAAATTTATACAACTAAGAAATGGAAAAAGAGGTGATTGTATATATTATGAGACACGTGTATAATGGAAACATATTTTGATGATAAAATTTATTAATTTAAACTATTTTTTTCTACAATTTTTTTTTTGTTACCTTCCTATGCATGAATCTTATTTGTTTTATATGTACAATCCCACGAATCTACACACACATATTTCTTTCACGTACCTTTAATTTTTGTTTTTTTTTTTTTTTTCTATGCATGAAGCTTACTATGTAAATTCAATTATTTTTTAGTAGATAAATTAGGTATGGGGAATTGAGAGTGATATATGGGGGAATGGGAGGGTCTACATGAGCTTTCACCTTCATGTAGATTTCCCTATTCAATAGAGAATAAGTTATTCTTGAAATGAGGAGAAGTTCATTCAAGTATCCCAGTTCAGTTTATCTAGAGTCTCGTGCATGTTGATATGCCTATTGATTTATTTAATGATTATTCAATCATATAACATTTTACTCTCTGATGATTTCTACATTTCTTTGTAATGGAAACATTGATGTTGTATAATGATACAAGCATGGAGATAAATTCTTAGGTTGAAAGCATGCTACCAAGATTGAAAAAACTACATGTAAATCCATGTTACAATCCAGTAGAAAATATATAAAATTGTGTTATAGTTTTAGAGAAGTTTTATACATGTAAAGATAAAGTTCCATCCCCTATTACCCATCAATGGTTTCCAAGGATGATGATAGAATGTTATTCTATCACTTCAACACAACATTTGTTGGTGTGTTATGGTTGTGAAGCATTTGGAAAGGTAATATAGTTTCTTACACTTTATATGCCAGTATAATAGTAGGCATTTGTATAAATTTACCTTTGTTGTAATATATATGAAACTTGCATGTGTTGAATCTTGAGTATGCATATGACTTATAGTCATTTTTTGCAAATGTAGAATGTAGAATGTCTTTATTCGTGTCTTTATTTTAAGAATCCATGGTTCCTATCTTAAGCATGCATTTATGATGTCCCCATTTTCAGTTTCCTCTATAGTACAACCAGGATGGATTTCTAAGGTACGTGATGGCTAGGTCACTAAAGAAATATTATGTCATCAGAGGTCTCGATGGGGTTTTGAGGAGATTTTTGTTGATCAGCGGTTGTCATTGATGTCAACCCAAGCAGCACCAGGGGCTAACCCAATATTACATGGGAATTTTTACCTACCAAATTAATATATTACGGGTCAATAATTCTTTTGATGGTTTCTACTTGTCAAGATGTTTCCGTTGATATATGGCACGCCATGTAATTCTTCACAGTTTGAGAGATATTCATGTTTGAAGTTTGCACCCCCAGTTAGTGGGCTAAAACCCCATGGGGTTGGGGCATGGGTCATTAAAAATTCATAATTAATAATTTTTAAGCTCCTAAAATCCCTCCCACGTTCACTTGTTGAAGCCCCTCTCAACTTAAGTATTTATATAAATTGTGATCCTCATTCCCTCCTTATGTAAGGGATTTCGCCATGTGAAACAGGTCATCGTGGAATTTTACCTCTAAATTTTTGTATACGAAGGTTCAGAAGCTGAAATTTTTATGAGGCAAAGCCGAAATCCTGAGGAAGCTTCTGTAAAAATTTCAGATCAAGGTGCACAATATTTTTGGAGATATGATCTGTGGAAGTCAGGGTTTTTGCAAGCTCCTGAAATTCATCTCAAAGAAGTGACCTTGGTAAAATCTTCATAACTCTCTCTCTGAGTATCAGATTGGAATTCTGTAAAAGGTGGTAGATAGTGCACAGTATGCGGTTTTTTCTCTATCAATTTTAGAGCCAAATGAAGAAACAGTGACACGTGGCATGTCATACAAGTGCGCTCTACTAAAACAGTCCATAATTAGGGCATTGTGATAGATTGGGTATAACTCTCTCTTCAAGAATCCAAATTGGGTTAGACCTATGGCATTGGAAATACGACTTAGAGGACTACTACAGGACCAAAAATTAGATATTGAGGATCTGAAATAACAGAGATACACTAGATTCAATATCGAGCTCCTAGAAGGCAAGAAAAAGCTAGATCATGTGATGTCAAGGGTTGCAAAGGACCAGACTTTATATGGCAGAAAAGAAAAGCAAGGTGCAGCAGAGGGTAGCATGAAAAGAGTAGTAACCAAGGTGCATAACAGCAGCAAGAAGTTCATCATATGAAGTCTTCAATTGGGCAGCACTGCATACAATCATTGTAAAGGTATCTTTGTACTAAGTCATTGTAAATACATTATTGTAAAAATTGTACCAGTGTCTATCTGCCAAGGGTTGAAGAGGCAGTGTTGGGAGGTCTAGGATCATCATTAGGTGGTTGTTTCAAAGTTTGGGTTATGGTCTAGTATATCTTCTTCCTCTACATCATTCTATATCATTGTAAAGTGGACCATTTTCCCTGGTACAGGAGTCCATTCTTCTTTTATTCATATATAGGGTGGTAGGGTGGTGCTAGGGTGAGTTGTAGCTCATTGGGTATTGGGGCATCCGTTCAGTTGACTACTGAAGAATCTTGGGCATTGGAGAGTCCATCCAATGGAAGCTGGAGAAGAATGCTTTTCTAGATTCTAGGAAGTTGGAGCTTTATTTTCAATTGGAGTTGAATATTAAAGAATTATTAGAAAAGCATTAGGTGGTTTTTGTCCCGGAGTGGGTTTCTACCTTAAAAACTGTGTGCATTTGTGTTCCTCTTGTTTTCTACAAGCATTTATCAGACAAACACTAATAATAATTGAAGATTAACTAATGCTCTAATTGAAAGGAATACCCCCCCCCTCCTTCTCGCATTTCCAACAATTGGTATCGCAGCTCGTCTTCAATAGTAGTTTAACAACTGGAAGGAGGTCATGGAGCATACCAATAATGGTGTACCTCTATTCAATGAAAATAATTATGCACTCTAGAAAGGAAGAATGGAGGTCTATCTCTTGGCACAATGTTACGAAGTATGGGACACTGTTCAAAATGGATTTACATCAACTACGGATGAAAAAGGAAAGAAGAATTTGGTAAATGATGCAAAAGAAAAGAATATTATTATCAGTGGACTTATTGAATCTTCTTATCATAAGGTGTTGTGTTGTAAAACTGCGAAAAATGTATGGGACAAGCTTGAGAATATATATGCAGGTGACTCAAATGTCAAAGAAGCAAAGCTTCAAATCTATAGAGCAAAATTTGAGCAACTCAGAATGAAAGAAGACTGCAACATTGCTGCATAATTCCAATACGTTGATGAAATAACCAATACTCTGGAAGGATTGAGAGAGCCAGTTGATGAGAAGACTATTATACGGAAGATTCTTAGAATGTTACCAGGGAGATTCAACCCAAAGGTATTTGTCTTAGAATATAGTGCACATCTGGACAAACTTAGCAAGGAAGAATTACATGGAGTTCTCATAGCATATGAAATGAGACTTGATGAAGAAGAGGGTACTTCACATCTAGAAACTACGTTTGTTGCATCTAAGAAAACCAATAAGGACAAACAACCTTCAATTGAAAAGACATGCACCTGCAAGTGTGAAGAAAAAGGAGATGATGAAGAAGGTCTTTCGAATGAAGAACATGCTTACTTTACGAGAAAACTAAAAATTGGTAAGGGAAAATTCAAAGGTAAACTTCCATTGATATGTTTCAACTGTAATGAGGTTGGGCATTTTGCAGAAAAATGTCCAAACAGAAGTAATGGAAACTCAAAAGGAAAGAAAGGCTTTAAGAAATTCAACAAGTAAGGATCCAAAAGAAACTTTCTCTCTAAAGAAGATAGCTCATCATCCAATGAAGACAATGACAGTAAAGAAGAAGCCAATGAGAGAGTATTGTTTATGGCCAAGCACAATAAACAAGAGGTATCAAACAACGAATAAGAAGGATGGACCATAGAAGAATTTTATGAGGAAGCAATCAAGCTTATAAAATATCTCAAGGCGGAGAAGATCCATTCCAATACTCTTGAAGAACAAGTTCAAGGTCTCAAAATTGAAGTTGAAGAACACAAATGCATTGAAGAGTCAATTCAAAATAATTTGGAAGAAAGCAACCAAGAAAGGGAAGAATTAGAAGCCGAAGTAGTCTCGCTGCGTGAGGAAGTGAAGAAAGGAAAAACTATCCAAAATTATGCCAATAGCTCAAGGGCATTGGAAGAACCCATCAACAATCAACGATCTTACAACGAAAAAACTGGCATCGGTTACAAAGAAGAAGAAGCAGGACCTTCTACAACAAAATACAATGAACCTATGAGATCTGACATGCATGTAGACTTTATTGGACAAGATTTGCAAGAACAGCCTTGGAAGACAGCTTCTTGACGAAAATTTCCATCCAGGTATGAACATATTTTTTATGGCTACTGTTATTCATGTGGAAAATTTGGTCATAAAGCTGTAGAATGTCGCATGTACCCTAGGAACAAATACAATTCTAGGAGATCTGTCAAATATGAACCTCCCAGGGCTCACCAAAACATCAATATATTTGAACATTTAAGAAGTAATATTGAATGTTACAAATTTTGAAACTTTGGACACATAGCCAAAGACTGCAGACTTGAAAATCCTCCAGAAGAATCTTCAAAGCCACAAAATGAACGAACATGGAAGAAGAAGAAGAATTATAATTGTGCTCTCGCTTTCAAGGTTCAAAAGAACAAAGATGTGTGGTATGTTGATAGTGGTTGCTCAACGCATATGACTGGAGATAGAAATAAATTTGTATCTCTGAAAGAGAAGAAGGATGGAAAAGTGTCCTTTGGAAATGATGGATCTTCAAATGTTATAGGATCAGGTATTGTCACTCTCGGAATCAAAGATGCTCTAGCCAAGAATGTTCTATTGGTTGAAAACATGAATCACAATCTTCTCAGTGTTGGACAAATGTGTGATCAAGGACACACAATACTATTCAACTCCACGAAATGTGAAATCAGGAAAGGCGTGTATGGTGAAATTGTTGCTACATCAAGTTGAGCTCCAAACGACATATATGTTCTGGATGAAGCAACTAAAGCATGTCTAATAGCTAAAGAGGATGATACAATAATTGGTAGCAATGATGATCGACTAAGTAAGAATTTTGCTACAAAGGTGCAAAGTGATTTCAAGATGTCTTTACTTGGTGAGTTGACATACTTCTTAGGGCTTCAAATATCTCAGCAAGAGAAAGGAATATTTATATGTCAAGCCAATTACATCAAGGAAATGCTAAAGAAATTTAAAATGGAAGATTGCAAACCCATCCTTACTCCAATGGTAACAGGTTTGAAATTGAGCATAGACGATTCATCTAAGGATGTGGATCAAAGGTTGTACAGATATATGATTACTAGTCTTCTATATGTAACAGCCTCCCGACCAGATTTTATGCAAGCAGTTGGACAAGTAGCAAGATTCCAAGCAGCACCAAAAGAATCACATATTAAATATTCGCCAGCATTGGAATATCTTTGCCAGAAGCTTGGGATTCTCCCAATTTCTCATTAGATTTTCTTTTTTTAGAATATGAAGGGGGAGTGGAAGTAGATTACAGGTCTGCAGGACGGTTGTGTGTCAAGGGGAGTGGAAGTGTGTACAGGTCTGCAGGATGGTTGTGTTTCAGGGGGATTTACCCTTTTCCATTGATGTCAAAGGGGGAGAGAATGTTGTAGGAAGAGGTGTCATGAACGCAGGGGGAGTACTTGTGTTGCCATCAATGCCAAAGGGGGAGATTGTTGATCAGTGGTTGCCATTGACGTCAACCCAAGCAGCACCAGGGGCTAACCAAATATTGCATGGGAATTTTTACCTACCAAATTAATATATTCCAGGTCAATAATGCTTTTGATGGTTTCTACTTGTCAATATGTTTCCGTTGATATATGGCACGCCATGTAATTCTTTATAGTTTGAGAGATATTCATGTTTGAAGTTTGTACCCCCAGTTAGTGGGCTAAAACCCCATGAGGTTGGGGCATGGGTCATTGAAAATTCATAATTAATATTTTTTAAGCTCCTAAAATCCCTCCCACGTTCACTTTTTGAAGCCCCTCTCAACCTAAGCATTTATATAAATTGTGATCCTCATTTCCTCCTTATGTAAGGGATTTCGCCATCTGAAACAGGTCATCGTGGAATTTTCGCTCTAAATTTTTTTTCTACGAAGGTTCAAAAGCTAAAATTTTTATGAGGCAAAGCTGGAATCCTGAGGAAGCTTTTGTAAAAATTTCATATCAAGGTGCGCAACATTTTTCGAGATATGATCTGTGGAAGTCAGGGTTTTTGCAGGCTCCTGAAATTCATCTCAAAGAAGTGACCTTGGTAAAATCATCATAAATCTCTCTCTCTAAGTATCAGATTGGAATTCTGTAAAAAGTGGCAGATAGTGCACAGTATGTAGTTTTCTCTCTATCAATTTCAAAGCCAAATTAAGAAACAGTGACACGTGGCATGCCGTACAAGTGCGCTTTTCTGAAACAGTCCATAATTAGGGCATTGTGATAGATTGGGTATAAATCTCTCTTAAAGAATCCAAATTGGGTCAGACCTATGGCATTGGAAAGACGACTCAGAGGAATACTACAAGACTGAAAATCAGATATTGAGGATCTGCAATAACAGAGATACACTAGATTCAATATCGAGCTCCTAGAAGGCAAGAAAAAGCTAGATCATGTGTTGTCAAGGGTTGCAAAGGACCAGACATTCTACGACAGAAAAGAAAAGCAAGGTGCAGTAGAGGGTAGCATGACAATAGCAGCAACCAAGGTGCATAACAATAGAAAGAAGTTCATCATATGAAGTCTTCAAGTGGGCAGCACTGCATACAATCATTGTAAAGGTATCTTTGTACTAAGTCATTGTAAATACATTATTGTAAAAATTGTACCAGTGTCTATCTGCCAATGGTTGAAGAGGCAGTGTTGGGAGGTTTAGGATCATCATTAGGTGGTTGTGTCAAAGTTTGGGTTATGTTCTAGTATATCTTCTTCTTCTACATCATTCTATATCATTGTAAAGTGGACCATTTTCCCTAGTATGGGAGTCCATTCTTCTTTTATTCTTATATAGGGTGGTAGGGTGGTGCTAGGGTGAGTTGTAGCTCATTGGGTGTTGGGGCATCCATTCCGCCTGAATCTTGAATAATCTCAGCGTTGGAGCGTCCATCTAAAGGGAAGTTGGAGAAGAATTCTTTTCTAGATTCTAGGAAGTTGGAGCTTTATTTTCTAATTGGAGTTGAATATTAAAGAATTATTGGAAAAACATTAAGGTGGTTTTTGTCCCGGAGAGGGTTTCCACCTTAAAAACTATGTGCATTTGTTTTCCTTTTGTTTACTACTATCATTGTACAAACACTAACAATAATTGAAGATTAAATAATGCTCTAATTGAAAGGAATACTGATTCACCCCCCCTCTCAGTATTTCCAACAATTGGTATTAGAGCTTGGTTCCTTCAATAGTAGTTTAACAACTGGAAGGAGGTCATGGAGCATACCAAGAATGGTGTACCTCTATTCAATGAAAATAATTATGCACTTTGGAAAGGAAGAATGGAGGTCTATCTCTTGGCGCAAGTCTACGAAGTATGGGACACTGCTCAAAATGGATTTACATCAACCATGGATGAACAAGGTAAGAAGAATTTGGTAAATGATGCAAAAGCAAAGAATATTATTATCACTGGACTTATTGAATCTTCTTATCATAAGGTGTTGGGTTGTAAAACCGCCAAAAATGTATGGGACAAGCTTGAGAATATATATGCAGGTGACTCAAATGTCAAAGAAGCAAAGCTTCAAATCTATAGAGAAAAATTTGAGCAACTCAGAATGAAAGAAGATTGCAACATTGTTGCATACTTTCAATACGTTGATGAAATAACCAATACTTTGGAAGGATTGGGAGAGCCAGTTGACGAGAAGACTATTATACGGAAGATTCTTAGAACGTTACCAGGGAGATTCAACCCAAAGGTATCGATCTTAGAATACAGTGCAAATCTGGACAAACTCAGCAAAGAGGAATTACATGGAGTTCTCATAGCATATGAAATGATACTTGATGAAGAAGAGGGTACTTCGCATCTAGAAACTGCGTTTGTTGCATCTAAGAAAACCAATAAGGATAAACAACCTTCAATTGAAAAGACATGCACCTGCAAGTGTGAAGAAAAGGGAGATGATGAAGAAGGTCTTTCAGATGAAGAATTTGCTTAATTCACGAGAAAACTAAAATTGGTAAGGGAAAATTCAAAGGTAAACTTCCATTGATATGTTTCAGCTGTAATGAGGTTGGGCATTTTGCAGCAAAATGTCCAAACAAAAGTAATGGAAACTCAAAAAGAAAGAAAGGCTTTAAGAAATTCAACAAGCAAGGATCCAAAAGGAACTTTCTCTCTAAAGAAGATAGCTCATCATCCAATGAAGACAATGACAGTGAAGAAGAAGCCAATGAGAGAGTATTGTTTATGGCCAAGAACAATAAACCCAAGCACAATAAACAAGAGGTATCAAACAACGAAGAAGAAGGATGGACCATAGAATAATTTTATGAGGAAGCAATCAAGCTTATAAAAGATCTCAAGGCAGAGAAGATCTGTTCCAATACTCTTGAAGAACAAGTTCAAGGTCTCAAAATTGAAGTTGAAGAACAAAAATGCATTGAAGAGTCACTTCAAAAGAAGTTGGAAGAAAGCAACCAAGAAAGGGAAGAATTAGAAGCCGAAGTAGTCTCGTTGTGTGAGGAAGTGAAGAAAGTAAAAATTATGCCAATAGCTCAAGGGCATTGGAAGAACTCATCAACAATCAACGATCTTACAATGACAAAACTGGCATCGGTTACAAAGAAGAAGAAGCAGGACCTTCTACAACAAAATACAATGAACCTATGAGATCTGACATGCATGTAGACTTCATTAGACAAGATTCGCAAGAACAACCTTGGAAGACAATTCCTCGACGAAAATTTCCATCCAGGTACCAACATATTTTTTATGGCTACTGTTATTCATGTGGAAAATTTGGTCATAAAGCTATAGAATGTCGCACGTACCCTAGGAACGAATACAATTCCAGGAGATCTATCAAATATGAACCTCCCAGGGCTCAGCGAAACATCAATATATTTGAACATTTAAGAAATAATATTGAATGTTACAAATGTCGAAACTTTGGACACATAGCCAAAGACTGCAGACTTGAAAATCCTCCAGAAGAATCTTCGAAGCCACAAAACGAATGAACATGGAAGAAGAAGAAGAATGATAATTGTGCTCTCGCTTTCAAGGCTCAAAAGAACAAAGATGTGTGGTATGTTGATAGCGGTTTCTCAACGCATATGAATGGAGATAGAAATAAATTTGTATCTCTGAAAGAGAAGAAGGATGGAACAGTGTCCTTTCGAAATGATGGATCTTCAAATGTTATAGGATCAGGTACTATCACTCTCAGAAGAAAATATGCTCTAGCCAAGAATGTTCTATTGGTTGAAAACATGAATCACAATCTGCTCAGTGTTGGACAAATGTGTGATCAAGGACACACAATACTATTCAACTCCACGAAATGTGAAATCAGGAAAGGTGTGTATGGTGAAATTGTGGCTACATCAAGTCGAGCTCCAAATGACATATATGTTCTGGATGAAGCAACTAAAGCATGTCTAATAGCTAAAGAGGATGATACAATAATTGTACGTGTCGACAATTGTTGTCTACCCTAGAGACAGTCTAGAGCTGCCATAGACCAGTGCCTAGGACATCTTAGCATAGCAGGAGGCATATAATAAAGCTGGGTTGTCAATCCAAAGGCTCTCCTACTATCTCTTGTTAAACAAGGAAGTTGATTTAAAATGGGACCAGCAATCACAGAAACTGTCACAGGGAAAGTAATGTTGCAGAGGCACAATGTAAAGCTCAAACATAAAAGCGTCAGACAGTTAAGAGACAATTTACTGTAAAGAGGGCCGGTTCAAAGAATATGTCACAGAGATCAAATATCAGAAAGTGCATGGAGGAAAGAAACACAAGAGGATATTAGTTAACTTTGGTCTGATACCCAGATACACAACAGAACCATATATGGGCTTATCATTCTAAGAATCCATACATGACAATGGCGTTTTAAAAGCACCCTCCCAAAGCAACTAATATAGCAGAAAGATGAATGAAATGAACATGAAACAGCATATCATGCATGAGCCTATTTAAAGCGCTTGACTGATTTTAAGTATGGGCATCAACTAGGATGAATCCTTACCAAACCAGTGAGCCACTCGCATTCCAAAACATGATACAGGAAGATAAGTGAAATGGAAAGAGATATTGTATTAACACATCAGAGAAAATTACATACTGTGAAATATCAAAGACCAGAATCCTCATTACAGACAGAACTCCTCCTCACTGAGACCCTACGGGCTCTGAGCCTTGATACAAAAGCTTTACAAGATGTATGCAAAAATACCTTTCACAGCACAATTTTCTGATAAAAGACTGGAACCCTTACAATGTTTTTCTTCTCCCCTTTTATAGAGGAAGGAGGAGAGAAACTAATAAAAGAAGTAGGTGAAACAATTAACTATTTCATTGAAACAAAATGGTGAGAAAATGCCCACCCAAAGTGTTTGACGACGCAAGAAAGCTGTGAGTACTTTTTGGTTGCTCCATAAAATAAATGCAGTAGGTGCAAATCTCTTCAGAAGTAAGGTATGAAGAATAAAATATACAACATTTTGTACTTTTCTGAAGAGAATTTGGCTGAAATAAACCCTGAGGACATTGTTTTCTGTGAAAAGATCTTTCTAGTAATCTTCATAGTCTTCGATCTGATACTTTGCCTCAAAAAGGGTATGTAAGAGCCCCAAAGTCCTTAAATACATTTCTTGAATCCTTTTCTCTTCACTGATATTTTCTATCTGCGCCATTAATACTTCATCTGCTCAACCTGTGCATTTGAATGACCTCGGAGGGTTTGATAGATTTAAACCTTGGCTTTTAATGGATGTCAAGTCAGCATATCTTCTCGGATCCTTGTTCCATAATTCTGCATTTGATAATTGATCCTCTGGAGCGTACTCAACTTCTGTGGTGGTGGGCGTGAATTCTGATGATTCTCCATCGCCATAAACCTGCAAAACCCACAAAATGATTAAAGAAAACAGGCGCTAGGGTAATGGATGAGGCAGTGACCACGGAGTGGTGATATGGACTGAGTGAAACAATGAGGAGAAGCAAGGTGACGGAGAAATGAAGGGTGGCGACACAGTGGGACGACGCTGTGTGAACGAGGCGGGGAAAAACCACACAGACACGTAAATGATGCATGGAAATGGTGGAGGTGAATGCGAATGACACGTGGGCGCACGAGAGACCATACGGAAGGGATGACGTGGAGGTGGACTCGGTCAACCGACGGGGTGTGCGAACAATCCTGGGCCATACGATCAAAAATGGGATCGACGGTTGATATTATGGCAAACACTGTGGGCTAACCCAATATTGCATGGGAATTTTTACCCACAAAATTAATATATTCGAACAATAATGCTTTTTATGGTTTCTACTTGTCGATATGTTTCCGTTGATATATGGCATGCCATTTAATTCTTCACATTTTCGAGAGATATTCATGTTTGAAGTTTGTACCCCCGCTTAGTGGGCTAACCCATGGGGTTGTGGCATGGGTCACTGAAAAGTCATAATTAATATTTTTTAAGCTCCCAAAATCCCTCCCACTTTCACTTGTTGAAGCCCCTCTCAACCTAAGCATTTATATAAACTTTGATCCTCATATCCTCCTCATGTAAGGGATTTCGCCATATGAAATAGGTCACCGTGGAATTTTCGCTCTAATTTTTTTTCTACGAAGGTTCAGAACCTGAATTTTTTATGAGGCGAAGCAGAAATCCTGAGGAATCTACTGTGAAAATTTCAAATCAAGGTGCGCAACATTTTCGGAGATATGATCTGTGGAAGTAAGTGTTTTTGCAGGCTCCTGAAATTCATCTCAAAGAAGTGACCTTGGTAAAATCATCATAACTCTCTATCGGATTGAATTCCATGAATCACCTATATGCACACCGTAGTTTTAATTCATCAATTTCGCAGCCAAAATGAAGAAAAAGGACACGTGGCACGTCGTACAAGTGCGCTCTACTTGGGCCATCTATAATTAGGGTATTGTGATAGAATTCGGTATAACTCTCTCGTGAAGAATCCAAATTGGGTCAAACCTATGGCATTTTAAATATGACTCAGAGGAAGAGCCATATGACCAAAAATCAAATATTGAGGATTTGAAATAACAGATACCGTATTCATTATCGAGCTCCTTGGAAAGCAAGAAAAAAGCTAGATCATGTAATAATATAATAAAAAGGACCGTACTTATACTACAGAAAGCAAAGCAAGGTGCAGCAGAGGGTAGCATGACAATAGCAACCAACAAGGTGCATAACAGTAGCAAGAATTTCATCATATGAAGTCTTCAAGTGGGCAGCACTGCATACAATCATTGTAAAGGTATCTTTGTACTAAGTCATTGTAAATACATTATTGCAAAAATTGTACTAGTGTCTATTTGCCAAGGGTTGAAGAGGCAGTGTTGGGAGGTCTAGGATCATCATTAGGTGGTTGTGTCAAAGTTGGGGTTATGGTCTAGTATATCTTCTTCTTCTACATCATTCTATATCATTGTAAAGTGGACCATTTTCCCTAGTACGGGAGTCCATTCTTCTTTTATTCTTATATAGGGTGGTAGGGTGGTGCTAGGGTGAGTTGTAGCTCATTGGGTGTTGGGGCATCCATTCAGTTGACTACTGAAGAATCTCGGGCATTGGAGCGTCCATCCAGTGGGAGTTGGAGAAGAATTATTTTCTAGATTCTAGGAAGTTGGAGCTTTATTTTCAATTGGAGTTGAATATTAAAGAATTATTAGAAAAGCATTAGGTGGTTTTTGTCCCGGAGTGGGTTTCCACCTTAAAAACTGTGTGCATTTGTGTTCCTCTTGTTTGCTGCTATCATTGTACAAACACTGATAATAATTAAAGATTTACTAATGCTCTAATTGAAAGGAATATTGATTCACCCCCCCCCCCCCCCTTCTCAGTATTTCCAACAATTTTTAGGGTCTAACAACGTTCGTTTGGAATTTTCCATCATCATGGTCAATTTCGCACAACTTGCTTTTGGTTCCATTGAATTTTGATAATTCCCATAAAACGAGGTTATTATTGAACCTAACTTAATTAATTACACTTAAGGTGGAATTCGGGGAGGTATATTGGATGAAACACTTTAGTGTAATAACTCGTTGGAACCGAAACGATAATATCTACAGGATGGGATGGTGGGAAGTGAATTACAATAGCTAGAGAAAGTATGGTGAGTGATTTACCATTTTCTCGAATTAAAAGTGACTTTAATTAGTCACTTAGTTAAATAAAGGAAGGGGGAAATGATTAATTAAAGGAAAAAATACAAAAGTGACTTAAGTAAAATAAAATTAAAATTAAAATTCACTTAGATGAAGTCAAGGGGGAGCTTCTACAATAATATTAAAATAATCAAAATAAAATACTTCTAGAAGATTAGAGATCTATCTATCGATATTTTAAAAGGATGAGGATGAGATCATTTGGGGAAATATTTGACTTGAGTATTTTTCTTATCGAGAGGATTTGGGAACGTAGTTCTTAGTTTTAATAACCCTAAGAGGAAAACCTTTGGGTTTCTATTGTGTGTTGGATGAAACCCCAACACTCCTTGAGGAGACTTCATCCAAAAGTTTCACATAGCTTTAGCGACATTATAGTGAGGATCATTTAGAGCCTCAATTGGTGTGCCATTTCTCCTTATTCAAAATCAGATACTTTTGTTGTAATAGCATATATTATATAATAAAGTTGAGTTTTCAGTATTTTTTCTATTTTTCTCTAAATTTGCAATGTTTCTTATTCCAATTATCTCTGCAATTTTATGAAATTGTCGTGGTTGTAAATTTTCAAAATTAAAGAAATTAAAAATAAACAAACATTTCATAATATCCCAGAATCATTAGAATTCTACCTACTTGGGATATTATAGTGGTATCAGGGTTGTGTATCCTGCCAACCTGAGGGTTTATTGTAGATCAACTTTAAAAAAAAGGTTGTGGAATTAAATTGAGGGCCCTTTAGGAGAAACTAATTTGAGTGATCTTTCGTAATCACCCTAGCTAGAATCTCATCAGTTTAAGTGGTTCTCTATAGTCACCCTAGTTGACTCATTATTGTGAAATTCTCTGGAGTTTATTGTTTTGCGGGTGATCTTTGAAGAAGCCCAAATCCATTGTGATAGCAGTTTTATAATAAAGAAGATTTTTTATATATATAAAGGAGATGAAACTATTATTTTGGCCGAATTATTTAGCCAAAATGTTAATTGCTTGCTTGAAATTATCTGTTCTTTTAAAAGGGCCAAGAGGTAAATTTTATAAAGAGACCAACTAGTTATTTGCTCGACTGAATTATTATTGTGTAATCTTTAAAGGGCCAATTATTCATTCAATTTGAGAAGGTTGTGAAATTAACTCCATAGGCCATTAGAGAAATTGGGATGTATAAAATGGGCCTCCTAAGCAATATTATAAAATAATAGTGGAAATAATAAAATAATATTAGATGACCTCATCAAATTTTAGAGGGAAAAAAATAAAAATTAATTTTTTAACTTGTATTTTCAACTTATCTCCCTATGGTTTCACCCAAATTTCAAGCGGGAGCACTCGTTAAATGCGGAATTTAATTACTTATCCAAGGAGTACCCATGTTGTATACTTTCGATGGACTCTACTACACGAAATTGAGAAATACATGAAAAATCGTGATTGCAATCATGTTTTTTCATGTATTTCTCATTTTTCGTGTAGCATGGTCCATCAAAAGTATGCAACATGGGTACTCCTTGGATGATGAATTAAATTTTCCATCCAAGGAGTGCTTTTGCTCGAAGATTGAGTAAAACCGTAAGGAGATAAGTTGAAAATACGAGTTGAAAAGTAGTTTTTTATTTATTTATATTTTTGTTTTTTTACTCCAAAAATGGTGAATTGTCCCCATGGTTGACATCATCATCTTAAATCCTATTGGTTCTTACAAATTTAATTTTGGTTGTACATTTTTGTTTTGAGGCCCATTTTAGACCTAAAAAAATATCTAATAGCAAGTACTCTAAAAAATAAGAGGATGTGGGCATCAATTTCATCAAAAAGAAAGTCGATTTGCAGTCTTTCCCCGTGTCAAAATCATCTCCACATCTAGGTCAAGTTGCTCAACCTACGAGTTGGGTATCACTATTGCTGATGGAATGTGTGGAACAAGTTTAAGGGAGAAACGAGTTTTGAGGATCAAATTTGCCCATCACAGAGTAGGTTGGATTTCTGCTATTGATTTCTCTTTGGGTTGAATCTTATTGCATCAATATTAGGACTGAATTCTTCTCAGGGATGAATTGCAATCATTCTCAAGGGATTGTAGGGTGAAATAATAATCTTCAGGAGGGTCGATTCTCAATTTGGATATTTTACTCTCTTTCCTTTGTTCATGCCAAGTATAAATTTTTTCCCGAGCAAGGGATTATCTATTAGCAAGTTGAAATCTATTGCTTCTTTTGGGCGTGATCTTCATGAAAATCCTCAACAAATTTCCTTATATTTGTTGAGCGATTTTTTATTGCAATCTTGGCTGACCGACAAGTTAAGCTCATTCTGAACGATTTCTTTCCTTTAATGGGTAGGTTGAAAGTGTCCATATCAAAGGCTAAGTTCAAGAGTGTTTCTTGAGGCCAAGATTATTCCTTTAAGTGGGTTGAAAATATCATTCACCAAGCCAAGTTCTTGTTGTGCGCGGAAACTGCAAATATGTTGGATTATTACTGTTGAAGGGGGTCGCATTATGTTAGCTAGTGGGTTGAGTTCCTCTCAAGGAAAAGACCATGTTTTCTCAGACCAAGTTCATGGTTACTTACTGCAAAAGTGTGTGGCATAAAAGGGCTGAGATTACCATTGAGGAGGATTTGTTCAGCTCATTCATTCAGTGGGTAGAGATATTTTCCATAACTTTGTTCTGACCAAGTTTCCTCACCATTATGGTCGTGTTTCTTCTGTTGAGGAGGACCGATTTACATATTTTGCAAGAGGTTGAGTTCTACACATTTGTTGGCTAATTTTTACCTCTTCAAAGGGCTAAGCCTCTTCTTATTCTGATTATTGGTTATACATTGAGAAAAAGACTGAGTTTGGTTGTGAATACTAACTACTGTAGTTGATTCAAGCACGTGTAAATTCCTTGATGGAGTTGACTATTTTCTAGATATTTCTTGGACAATACATATAAATAAATATTAGATCTCTTTGTTCTATTATCCATTCTCTTATTTTCCAAAGCAGTAATATAGTTGTAAACCCCTAAATACTATTGTGTAATTATTGAGTATACTTTCCAAAAAAGAATGATGATTTATGACTGTCAATAATGTTAACTATGGTACTTGATATGAGTATTAAAGTCATTGTCCTGAAATGATTTCATGAACATTTATTTTGGCATCATATGTGTATCTAAATCAAACAAACTTCAAGGAAGTCACCTACAATAGTGTATTGACAAATTGTTTGACAAAAACATTCACTCAATACCTCATTAAAAAATCAGTCATTTGTTGGGAAACTTAAGGTGTCTCCAAAGAGGAGCATAAGAGCTCAATCTATTTGAATAAAGTGTGTGTGTGTGTGATAAATGTTAATCAGTCGACATGTTGACAAGGTTGTTTTGCACAAATTAATGTGATGTCAAATGCATACCTGCACATGGAACAACTTAAGAAAGAAGGATGTTGGTACAAGTTGAATAAGAGACTAGAGTATTAATGTGCCACCTATAGCTATGATTTGTAAAAAATTTGATGAGACAGAGCGCATACCTCCTATACCAAGAAAAAAGTACATCCCTGGAGCGTTGAATCTTCTACATAAGAGATTGAGTTATTTTTTCATCTCATTAGATCAAATTGCCTCTTAAGTACCAAATAAAAATTTATTTTTATGCACTACTTATTTACCCAGTGTCTGCCAGAACCCATCAAAGAAAATTTTTAAATTATGTCGGTTGCATTAATATGAGTGTGGACCTGTATGCATTGTGATGTAGCTGAAAATGTGTTAGAGTATTATGTTATTTTTTGTTATATGAGTTAGATCATATTTCCATCATGTATTTTCATAGCATGGATGTAGCCTTTATGTATTGATACCAAATCTCTGTAAAAAGTTGAGGTGCTAAGTGAGTCTAGTAGGAAGGATCTGTAGCAAAGATTGTTGATCCTAGTGTGGCCCTATAATAATAATTATTATTATTACCCAATTTTAAGGCCATAGCCAAGCCAGATACCAAATTGGTGTATGAGACCCCCTTATTTGTGGGACAAGGGACCCACCTTCGTGCAATGATTTGATTTCTAAGTCTATGAAGGCATACATACTCTACCCCCCTCTAGTTTTGAACAGGTGACCTCTTAGGAGGAAACACATGATCCTAACTATTAGGCCGACTCAAGTTGTATAATTAATAGTATGTGGGTGTGTTGTGATGATTCCAAAGCCTTGTAATGGTGAGTGAGTGTTGATCCAAAGTGTTACATGCCTAAGGGGGATCTAAAATTTTATTAGCCTATGGATGAGTCATTGAGGAAATTTTTATCCCATTGTGTTGAACCTCTCGTCAGAAGAAATTTGATGCGGATAATTTTTGAAGGGCTTAGATATGGGAAGGATGAGGAACCAAAGCAAAAATAGTCTTGAGAACTCCCAAGGAAGAGCATAAATCAAATGAGAAGAGAGCATATTTGTTTCATATGTCAGGAAGCATGGGTGCCAAATCATAGTTGTAAAATAGATAAAGAAGCAGATGAGACTGCAAAAAGTGAAGAAGAGAAATAAGTGACAAAGAACTCAAGCCAGTTGATTAAGGAAAGGGTTGAAGCATCAATAGCTAGACATGAGTCACACAAGGAAAATTATAACTTGCATGGTCAGGAGGAAATTCCTTCTAACCCTTTTTATGAGGATTCTTCTTTTATAGTTGAGTCCATTGATTTTCATGAGGATACCTCTGAGGAGCATGAGAATTTGTGTGGAGATATTTAAAATAGGTATCCATGTTTAATGTATGAGTATGATGAGCAATATATTATCCCCGTGAGTGAAGAAGACCAAGGAGGAAACATTCAGGGTGATGAGCTACTAGTGACAATCCAACAGGGAAAGCACACAAAGGAGCATGAATCATATGAGGAGGTTGTGCATGATGATCCATCCTTGGAGAGCCAGTTGAAGGCTCAAGTTGGAGACATGGTGAAGGTGGTTGAGAATCCATCTTTGTGTCCACCTACTGATGGGGTAAAAATAGATGCAAATGCATACAGCAGGGCTACAACACTTTCACTCATTAGTCACCAGGAGAAGATTGAGCATTTCAGGAAAGATCTTATGACGTTGAAGCAGAAGATTCATATATTCCAAGGCACCATATTGATAGAATAATAAAATTGAGGAGCTTAGAATGAAGTGCACTGAGTCAGCAAACAAGTTTTCTAGTGTTGAGGGTCGGCTAAGGTTCCTAGGATGGAAGCAAGAGGAGTATACTTTGGAGGTTTTGAGCAACCCTCTTTAGGAGTACATTGATAGGGCTTGAAACATTATCATCCCATCTCTATACATTGGAGAGAGCAGGGAAAATTTTCCTAGGAGGATCTTGTTAGTTGACCAGGTGGATTAGAATGAGTTGAGCATCAAGCAATATCAACATAGTAAACTTGTTCCATGTATAGGTACTCATGAATTCAATCTTCCCACATGATGGATTGGTAGGAGATTATGAGTCAGTATTCTATTGATGGGATGATTCTTAGGAGGATATTCTTATTTGGTAGCATGGCATGACATGAGACCTTAGACATACACAGTGATGGAGGGCCAAGGTGGTAACATAACCCACAGGTCCCAGGGTTTAGGTGACATTGGGATCCAGGTGGATCTATTGATGGTAGGATTGGACAAAGGTTTGTGTGCGATCCAGGTATAGATGGATCTATTTATACTTTGGTGGCATAGAGGCATGGTGTAGCATAATGATTCATATGGGATCATGATATCAGTGTGAAAATGCCTCTATAGTGACCAAATGCAGATTGCTATAGGGAAAGAAATCTTGGGGCAAGAGGACTTGTAATGTCCCAATTTTTAACTTCCTCTATAGTACATCTAGGATGGATTTCCATGGTATGTGATGGCGAGGTCACTAGAGCAGGATTACATCATCAAAGGTCCCAGAGGGGCTTTAAGGAGTTTTGTGGGGTCTGAAGATGTTTTCTTGGAATTTTCCATCATCAGGGTCAGCTCCACACAGCTTTATTCTGGTTCAGTTGCATTTTGATAATTCCTATAAAATGGGGTTATTATTGAGCCTAATTTAATTAATTACACTTAAGATGGAATTCTACGAGGAATATTGGATGGAACACCTTAGTGTAATAGCTCGTTGAAACCATATATATATGTGTGTGTGTGTGTGTGTGTGTGTGTGTGTGTGTGTGTGTTTGTGTGTGTGTGTGTGTGCATGTGTATATGCATATGCGGATACATACATACATACATACATACATACATATATATATATATATATATATATATATATATATATATATATATATATATATATATGGTTTCAGCAGTGGCTGTACACTAGGTGTTCCATCCAATATTCCTAAATAAATAATATATATATATATATAAGATGGAATTCTACGAGGAATATTGGATGGAACACCTTAGTGCTGTATTTCGTTGAAACCATATATATATATATATATACAAGATGTGATGATTAAAAGTGAATTCTAGCGGCTAGAGAAAGTATGGTGGACGATTTACCATTTTCTCAGATTAAAAGTGAATTTAATTAGTCACTTAACTAAATAAAAGAAGGGGGAAATGATTAATTAAAGGAAAAAGGCCAAAAATGACTTAAGTAAAATAAAATTAAAATTAAAAGTCACTTAGATGAAGTCAAGGGAGAGCTTCTAGAATAATATTAAAATAATCAAAATAAAATACTTGTAGAAGATCAAAGATTTATTTATTGAGATTTTAAAAGGAGGAGGATGAGATCATAAGTTGGGGACATCTTGGATTTGAGTATTTTTCTTGTGGAAATGGTTTGGTAACGTCGTTCTCAGCTTCATTAGCCCTAGGAAAAAAACCCTTGGGTTTCCATTGTGTGCTTGACAAAACCCAAACACTCCTTCAGGAGACTTCATCCAAAAGTTTCATAGAGCTTCAATGATATGGGAGTGAGTATCATTCAAATCCTCAACTGGTGCTCCATTTCGCCTTATTCCATCTCAACTAATTCTATTGTAAAATCATATATTATATAATAAAGCCAAGTTTTCAGTATTTGTTCCATTTTTCTGTAAATTTGCAAAGTTTCTTATTCCAATTTTTTCTGCAATTTTATGAAATTGCCATGGTTGTAAATTTTAGAAATTAAAGGAATTAAAAATAAAAGGAACATTTTATAATATCCCGAAATCATTAGAAATTTACCTGCTTGGGATATTACAACATTTCTTTGTGTATTTATTGTGTCATATTAAAGAGGAGTACCACGTGAGAACCACCTCTCTAAACACGTAGAAGGATTATTCCTTATAATATTATGTCCAAAGCTTTGAATAGTCTTAGACATCAACAAAGAGTTGAGTCTAATGGTGAATAGTTGGAATTTTTCTTAAGTGATTGGTGTGCATTTATTTTGACCCTAGTGAGAATTTATCTTAAGTGTTGGGTGTGAATTTTTCTTAAGTCCAACAAGGATTTTTCTTAATGTTGAATATGCATTTTCCCTAATACTAGTGAGAATTTTATTAAGGGATGGGTATGCATTTTCTGCCTTGTGTGTGTGTGTGTGTGTTTTGTGCCTATGGACCCGCATTGGTGGAACCCTTATGGCATGTTTTTAGTATGCTAGGAATGCATATTGTGGGCATGGTAATCCGAGTGGGAATTTTCTTAATGACTAGGCATGCATTTTGTTCCTTGGACATGCATTTTTGTACTTGTTATGCCAAAGAAGGTAGTGGAGAAATTGAATTTAATAATATCAAGAACATATCATAAAATTTGTGCCATGGACTCAAAGAAAATCAAAGTATGTGTATTAATAAAGGATCTCCAAGTGCACCTTGAAGTATACCCAGATATTTCAATTTTAATGGACATCGTAGTCATCGGTGTGTCAGATGCATCATGGAGTATGCTATTGTCTAGAAAATGAGCTTCTAATTTGGGTGGTAATATCCAAATGGATCTATCATATGCCACCATCCCAAACATTGATAACACTTTTGTCAAACTCAATAGAGAGTTGGAAAAGAAATATCATGTTGAAAATCCCAAGAAACCAAAGAATAAATTAATCTATGAAACAAACGATATTGGGAACTATGCTATTTTATCCAACATTTTAGCACCTGTAAAAGATAAAGTTAAGGAAGAAAATAATGATGAAGTATGGCATATGAACTTTGATGGGGCCCATTCAAAGTCCTAAGGGTGTTGGGATTGTCATCACTTCTCCTTCAAGGAAAACCTTCAACTTTGCTTACAAGTTAGAATTTGAAGCAACCAATAATATAGTAGAATATGAATTAGTCTTACTGGGATTGGGTATTGCTAAATACATGGGGATCTAGTTATTGAATATTAAATATGACTTTGATTTAGAAATCCTTCAGGTAAAAAATAAATCTGCATGCAAGGTGAAAGGTTAAGGAGGTATAGTAATGCATTCACAGGATGCCATGGAATACTTTGATGCATTATATCTGATAGAAGTTCACATGGAAATGAAAAATAAAGCAAATGAGTTAGTAGTTGAAACTTCAACATTTCATCCTACAAAGGAACCTTGAGGTGCGGGTTAGGTGGTGAAAACGTTTAATTCCTAGGGGGCATCCTTTGTAAAATATTTCTAACCATTTCCCTTTTATTTTATTTAGCCTCTTCTTTTAAACATTTTCTTCCTTGTATTTTATTTCTTATATTGCAGTTGGTAGGATACTAATAGTAATTTTTTATAGTGCATGTGCTACTAATATTTTTTGGTGGGACATTGTGAATTTACAGATTATAAGTTATGGAGTTCTCCAATGCTTTCTTGTACTAAATATCTAGCACACGTACCCATATCGAGCCAAATGTTACCTCCCCAGATGTACCTTGTAGGACTTGCAGTGAGCCACCAAGTTTGAACAAGACACTTGTTCATATTTCAAGTTTAGAAGCCTTGCAGGACAATTTTCCCTTTCTTCTGGCTTTCTTCTCTATGCAACTTGTGTAACCCATGGGGGAATTTTAATAAATGATGTTAGCATGATGAACTTATGTAAAATACTTAGGTCCCTAAGACTTAGTTATTAGGGAAGTTACTCTAGAGTATTTTTTTCTTCGTTAATTAATTTTTTTTTTCTCTAGCGATTAATAATTTCCTAAGTGTCTTCACTCATAACTCCAAAGTTGGAGTGTGTCCTATTAGCTAGGCCTTAACAGTGTTGTCCGAATCCAGAGTCAATATATATTACCATGCTACTAATTATCTAGAGTCTTACAAAATTATATTTATAATTTTCTAGGATATATATATATATATATATATATATATATATATACCAGGGAGTGTCACATGTGTTGGGGGTACTTGTCTTCTAACTCAGAATACCCCCTTCACCTTGGTACCCCCTTTTTTAGAGAAAAATATAAATTTTCATCTTCAAAATTAATTATTCACTCCTTTTTTAGTAAAAAAATTTCCTCCTTTTTTAGTTAAAGAGTTCCCTCTTTTTCTAGTCGAAGAGTTTCTCTGGAAACTCCTCTCTCTTAGAACCAAAAAAAATCACTCTCTTGCATTTAAAAATAAAAGTTAGTGGTGGATTGGAACAGAGCCTTGCTTGCATTTGTATTTTACTCATCATTGGAATAAAAAAGGGCTTTAGAGGGAAAATAATGGTGTGCAAGCTTTGTGTGTATGCTTGATTTTAATGCATGAGGCAACCTTGATTTGTTTTAATTTTCTTTCAAACTTTGTTTGCAAGCCTTTTAGGGGGTATTGTTACCTAGTAGGAGTATATTTCTCAATTTGATTGTGGTAAAATATATTTGTTTACTTGCATTTATAAATCAAAGATTATATGCACTTCTTGGTGATTGGTATATTTTCCAGGTTTCTTATATAGAAAGCACCTATATTTAACAGAGTTTCTTGGCAATATTTCATAAGCTCTACAAGCATCTTGATTTGAAGACGTGGATCACTTTGACTAGATGCTTCACGAACTTCAAACTATAAGAAGAAAAATCTCATCATGCACCAACAAATACTCCATTTCCTAAGGATTCCATTTACAAGCTCTCTTATTCCCTTGCTTTAAAATGAAAACTTTGAAAATATTTCTGATTATTTTATTTTAAGCTATCAATTTATTTATTTGGAAGATATGAGTGTGCCCATTTAATTGTTGCATAAAAAACATATAAAATAGATAAGAAAATCTAGCTTTTAGTTAGCTCTTTCTTGCTTGTTTAGACTAGCTCTTCAATAAATTTTCACTTGGATTTTTTTTGGATTTCAGACTAACTTTTGGATGTTCCCAAAGTCCTTTGGGGCATATTTTACCATTAATAGCTTACTGATTTTTTAGGTTTATTAAGTATATAAGGGGAAGTGCTGCCCAAATTTTGGTGATCCGGTCTATCCGGGACCCCGAAAAGCACCCATATTCTTCTCTTTTGTTGAAAAATGGGAAACAAACCTTTCCCTTTATTTCAAAGGGCTGCAAACCTTTCTAAGAAAACATTGTAACCTTGAGGGAGCTAGTGGGAGTCCCCTAGGCATCCCCCCTCAAGGAGTTTGCGTTCTATCTCATTTCATGGTTTTCTTGTTTAATTTTTCTCTAATTTGTTTAAAAATAACTTTAAATAAAAAAAATAAAAAATAAAAACTCAGCACCATAGAACATTCATTTTATTAGTTTGTATTTCATTCAAGTTGTAGATTAGATTTCAAATTTTTTATACATATTTATTTTCTGCAAATAAAGTAACTAACTTTCACCTCCAAGTTCATATTATGTGCTCGGCTATTGCGAGAAAAAACTTGACCTTTGGCATGATTCATAGAGGAACTTGTGTTGTGTTTGATAGTTTAATTAGGAAAACCTTTCAAGTTTTATTGTGAGTTTGGATAAAAATATTTTTGACTTGTAAAATCAAGGGAATTCCTTGAAACTAAGTCTCTTGTTGTTGGGTCTCCAAGCGACTCACTTATTTTCATTCGAAGGATAAAAGCCACAAAGGAAGCAAACCATATATTAACTTACTTTTTTTGCAATCACATGTGGATCAACGTATTCACCTCTCCATTTTGCACTCACTTTAATAATTCCAAGTGAACTCGACCATTCAATATTGGCCATGTATTAAATGCTTGTGTTGTTGAAAAATTACCAATGGCATTTCTCCAAAACATTCGACAACATAATTCATTGGGCCATGATTACATTTTCTCAGGCTCATTTTTCAACAACACAAACATTTGCTTTTGACATAGGTCTATCTTATTATTTAAATCTATCATTTTATTATCTACTTAACAATCATATAAATGATACGATGTTGGTTAATGTGTTTTTTTGGAATAAAATTAAATCTTGTAATAATTTCTTGTTTTTCTATAACTTAATCAACCTTAATTATTTTTTAGGTACTACGTCTTTGGCTTCGCTAGGAATTAGCCTAGATAGAGGAGTCAGGAGAGTGACAATAAGCTCAACTCAAGACTCGCTCCCAAGGCCACACAAAGTGGATTCAAGATTTCTTCGACATGAATCGAGGTCTGGGTTAGGTGGTGACAACAGTGCCTATGGGCATGCATTGGTGGAATGATCGTGGCATGCATTTAGTGGGCACGATCACAAAAAGTTGAGATAGTTTCAAAAGGGAACACTTTTTTGTCTAGAAATGAGAAGTGAACAAAGTTGATACCATTGGAAATATCTTGAAGAGATAATTCCGATGGTGGCCCTAATTTTTTGTCCTGAAATGAAGTGTGAAAGTGCAACCCCCCCCCCCCCCCCCCCCATTTTCTATTATGAGGTTATGAATTTCCTCATGTATTGTGCTTCCCTAATGAAACTCATAAATTTAGAAACATTAGTAAGCACTTTCCATTTCATGATGGATTCCATATTTTTAAGATCTATTTTAATCTCTCCTCCACCTACCACATATCCCAGATACACCAAAAATTGTCATGCAAACTCAAACTTCTTGAGATTTGTAAAATGTGAGTTATGATCCTCCTAGGTAGCACTATATATCAATATATCATCCAAATAGACAATAATAAATGAATCTATATATCATTCATAACCTCATAAACATAGCTAGTGCACTACATAGGCCAAATGGCATGACTAACCACTCATACAAACCTTGCCTAGTTTTGGACGTGGTATTCTAGGTATCTTCTTCTTTGATTCAAACCTAGTGATATCTGACCTGTAATTCCAACTTGGTGAAGTATTTCACTTGTTACAATTGATCCAAAAAATAATATCTTATGTATAAGGGGTACCTATTCTCGAGCATTATTTTGTTCAATGCCCTTTAATCTATACACATTTTCCAAGTCTCGTCCTTATTTGGCACAATAATTATGGGTGACCCACATGGTGATTTACTTGGTCAAATGACATTCTCTTCTAGTATTTGTTGCAACTATTTCTTCACCTCACTTTTTTCTATATCAAAATATTTGTATAGGCCAATGTTTGGAAATGGGGGAGTCTATAAATAGTTGGATCTCATGCTCTTCCCCCCTCTTGGGTGGTAGCACTTTATAAGCTCCTAGAACACATCCATGTATGTTTGTAACAACTCTTCTAGTTATTGTTTCTATTTCTTAGTACACCCCTATAGGGATTCCATTGCTCTTACTAACTCTTCTACAAACTGATTTTCTCTTAAAAATAGTGAAAAATGCTTCTTTCCATAATTTATCAATTTCTTGGCTTGGTTGGATCTTATCAACAAAATTTTTAACTTGCCTTTGTGCACGTGGACGTTGAAAAATTTTCCATCCTTGATGAGATGGCATTGGTTGGCTCTCTATATGAAGATTACATCACATATATACATATAAGGTCTTCCAAAAACCACCCCACATACATCAAGGGGAACTGCATCTAGTTCTACTTCATCAATAAAATCAACATTAATAAAAAATCTAATTGTGCACTATTTTGTTACCTTTATTTATGCATCCTTATTTACCCATCTTAATGCCATATGAGCTTGGATTATCATGAACTTCCAATCCCAATTTGTTGACTAGCTTTGCTACAAAGAACTTTTCTGGTGATCCTGAGTCGAACAAAGCATCAATATTGGTCTTTTAACCTATATCTTTATATGGATGTTATATAACCAACTCACAAAATAGAATAAAATATAGATCAATGACTTGATAAATAGCCTCTTCGAGGGGGAAACCTCCTTTACGTTACATAAATGAACAATTCTTGGATGTTACAAATGAAAATACCTCCTTATAATATATAGGAGTCTAAGGGATCACAATATAATCAAAGCCTACATAAAAATAATAATGTAAGGGAACTACAATAACAATATGGGGGCTACATCTGAAAAACAATAACAATAGGGGTATACACTAACAATAACAATAAGAGGACTACACTAGTATTATAGGGACCTAACATGCCCCTCTCTTTCAAAAAAAGTTTTATCCTCAACGCTTGAGTAGTTATGGATGCTTCTATATAAAATTCTCATCCTCCTATGTGGAATATTAAAAGGGTAAGTTCTTCCACTTAATGAGATACTCTAAAATTGATCGATTTTGTAGTTGTTCGCTTCTTGTTTCTATGACTGCTTCAAGCTACAATATGATTTTTCCTTCTTCATCAAGTTTTGGAAATACTATTTGAACTGGGAACTTGTCACAAATAACCTTCTTTAAGCATGAAACATGGAAAACATGTTGTACTCGGGAAGATGCAGTTAGCTCTAATTAGTATGCCATAGTACTAATATTTTGCAACACCTTATAAGGACCATAGTACTTGGGTGATAATTTATTATCCTTCTTAGCTTGCTTGAGGGACATTTTTTTGTATGGTTGTAGTCATAAAAATACCCAGTCACCCACATCAAAACTTATTTCATTGTGATGTTGATCTGCTTGTTGTTTCATTCGATTATGCACTAGAGTGACGTTATCCTTTAAGCGTTGGAGAACTTGTTGTTGATGCTCAATGTGATCTTAAATTGCTTGAACCTTGTAATTTTCTCTTAAATATGATGTGAGGGATGGTGGATTATATCCAGAAAGTACCATAAATGGGGTCATTTTTGTTGTAGTATGGAAGGAAGTGTTAACCACCATTCATCTAGATGTAACCACTTGACCCATTATGTGTGTTTATCATATACAAATCAACAAAGGTATCCTTCCAAACATGTGTTCACTATCTCATTTTTCCTGTCAGATTGAGGAAGATAAGAGGAGCTATGAGCTAATTGAGTACCAAGATAAGAAAATAATTTTGTCCAAAAATTTCCAGTGAAAATGGGATCTCTATCACTTACAATAATCTTTGGGTTTCCATGTATCTTTTGAATTATTTCCATAAATGCAATAAAAATTGTATTGGATTTAAAAGGATGAGATAATGCAAAAAAGTGTGCATATTTGGTGAGTCTATCAATTACCACCATGATGAAACTCTTTCCTTTAGAATTGGGTAATCTTGTGATAAAATCGATTGATACCTCCTCCTAATGCTAACTTGGAATGACTAAAGGTTGTAACAAACTCAGGGTCATAATTGTCTCAACTTTATTTTGTTGGAAAACCAAACATTCTGCCACAAAATTTTGAATATCAGATTTAAGGCCACACAAAAAAAATCCCTTCTTGACCTTGTGGTAAGATTTTAAAAATCCTTAGTTCCCTCCTAAGGGGGAGGTGTGCAATTCCAAAAGAATCTTATGTTTGAGTTAGGAATTATTACAAAGATATAAGTGATTTGTGTACCATAATGAATCATTTTTCCAAATAAATGTATCATATGTATTGGGATCTTGTTGCAAATTTTGAATGAGTGTCCACACCTCTTCGTCGTTCTTCCATTCATCCCTCGCTTAAGTTATCTAATCAGGTTGGATAATAGAAATGGCATAGAGAAGTGCTTCCGCGTCCTCCTTTTTTGGGAGTGCATCTACAACAACATTTTGCTTCCCTTTTTTGTAGATGATGTCAAAGTCATAACTAAACACATTGTGACCCATTTTTGTTTCTCTTCTGAAGATAATCTTTGTTCCAAAAATTATGTAAGACTATCGTGATTTGTTATTACCTTGCAGTGTCTTCCCATTAAGTAAGCTCGACATTGCTTTAGTGCATGTAGTATTTCCAATATTTCCTTCTCATAAATAGGTTTTCGTAAATACATTCCCTTGATTGGATGACTTTCAAAAGCAATAGGTCTTCCTTCTTTCATTTAAAAACCACCAATTCCATTTCTTGAGGCATCACATTCCATAATGAAGGTTTTTGTGAAGTCTAGTGTAGCTAATACAGATGCTTGGCACATTTCCTCTTTAAGATGTTCAAAGGCCTTAGTTGCTTTTGGAGTCCAAGAAAATGCATCTTTATACAATAACGTTGTTATAGGTGTTGCTATTCTCCCATAATTCTTAACAAACTTGCGATAATACCCTATCAACCTGAGAAATCCTCGAAGATTCTTTAGGGTTGTAGGGATTTTCCAGTCCTTAATGGCTTTAATTTTGTTAGAGTCTACCTTAACACCCTCATGAGATACAATATGACCCAAATATTCCACCTCCTTTACTCCAAAGAAACATTAGGATGGTTTTGCATATAATTGTTTCTCCTCCAATATTTTTATCACTCTATCCAAATGTTGAACATGATCTTTCCAAGAATTGTTGTAGATTAATATATCATCAAAATATACTAACACAATTTTCTAAGGAAGGGTTTGAAAATATAATTCATCAAACCTTGAAATGTGGAAGGTGCGTTAGTAATACCAAAAGGCATGACCAAAAATTCATAATGACCTTCATGAGTTCTAAATGTTTCTTTTAGAATGTCTTTAGTCTTCATTCTAATTTGATGATATCTTGAATGAAGATCCAGCTTGGTGAAGTAAATTGCTCCATGTAATTCATCAATGACAAGAATGTGAAATTTATCTTTAATAGTGAGCTTGTTGAGCTCCCTATAATCCAAACAAATTCCATTATCCATCCTTCTTGTGCACCAATACTACTAGAGCAGAGAAAGAACTTTTACTAGGTTGAATTATACCAATCTCTAGCATTTCTGCAACCATACGTTCAATTTTTCTCTTTTGGGAATAGGGGTATATGTAAGGCCCGATGTTTGGAGGAACACTTCCTAGAAGCAAGTGAATAGAATGATCATAATAAAAAATAAGTGGGAGGCCTTTAAGAGTCTCAAATACCTTGGAATGATTGTCCAATACTTTTTGGAGATATGGATAAATAGATGACTTCGATGTTTGAACCTCTAGTGATCATAATTGTGAAAACACACCCATTTGTATTTCTTTAAAAGCTTTGCCATGCCATTAGAGATGATTATATTCCATGTTTTCCCCATTATACCCCTTAATTAAATTTCCTTTCCTTCCTAAAAAAATAAAGAAAAGTTCTTGAAAATTAAAATCTACCATCCCCAAAGTTTGTAACCATTGGACTCTTAGTACAACATCAACACCACCCATTGGAATAGAAAGCATTGGACTATTCAATACATATTCCCCCATGGTTATCTTGATATTATGGCACTTTATAGAGAAAATTATAGTTCCTCCATTTGCAACCATCACTTGACACTCTCGTGTTGGATGAAAGCAATTCATTTCCTTAGTTATCTTGCAATGAATAAAATTATGGGTACTAGCTGAATCAATCAACACTATTACCTTTTTCTTCTTGATATATCCTTCTACCTTGAGAGTTTGAGGAGTGGTAATTCATGCCAATGCATTGCAAGATAAGGTCAGATTCATTTCTTCTTCTTCTGGGGTTGGTTCCTGGTGTATATCCTCTTCTTTTGATGTTTCTTGTTCATATTCTTCCTCCACTTCACAATCTATTTAAAATAATTTCTTCTCAACACACTTATGACCTTTAGTGTATTTGATATCACAAATGTAACAAATCCATTTTCTCCTTTTTCCTCCAATTGTTGTGGTGTCATCCTCGTAGGTTGTGGAAGGTTAGGAGCAACAACACTACCATATTTATACTTGTGAGTGGTAGACTTACTTGTTGCCAATTTTTTTCTTTAAACTTTTCTTGCCACCTTGAATGCCTTCTCCAATGAATCAGGTTCCCAAATTCGAACATCATGTTGGATGTTATCCTTTAAATTCCCTATGAAGACATTAATCCTATGCTCCTCTAGAATATCGTTTACCTTGATATTCAATCTTTGGAAGTCCCTAACGTGCTCCACCATTGAACCCTTTTGTTTGACATTTATCAATTGGCTAAAGAAGGAATTGCTCTTTGCATCCTCATAATGTGATACAAATTGTTCCACAAAAATTGTCTAAGTGACAATTGATTTACAATATAAAAAACCATCAATACCACACAAAGTGATTTTTTTTAAATATAAGGATGCAATGCATACCTTTTGTGTGTGTGACACATCATGTAGATCAAAGAATTGCTCCATATGTAGTATCCATGTTACTGGATCCTTGGCATCAAATTTTCTCATATCAATATTTGGAATGTGGTAGGTATTAAAAGCAATATTGGAGTCTCTAGAATCATAATTCATATTCCCTTTGTCCTCATCATGATTTCATGGAGTACCTTGTCACCACCGGGAAGCATTTCTTGTAACAAATTTGTCAAACCTTCCTTCAAACCTTCCAGGTCCCTTTTTATTTTTATTTTTAAACCATCATTTAAACCTTCTATATCAACATTCATCATTGCTTCCATGTCGGATTTTAAACCATTTTTCAAACCATCCATCATAGCTTCTAGTTTTTTTTTGTTACTCTTTGTGAGAGTGAAATTTGTTGCATTTGGTCTCATAACTGTGATATATCATGTTGGATGTCTTCCTCTTCTTCATGTGTCATAGTCGAGCTCTTTGGTTGCTTAGTAGGTCTGTCCATTTTTTTATTTCAAGGAATTTTAGAATCAAACAATGATATTTATGTGTCACTATGCCCTTTGAATCACTTCAAACTCATTTTTCAAACAAAAGTTATCAAATTTTAGTAAATACACACATTTTTCTTGCTTTTTAAGAGCTCGATATTTAAATTATTGTATCTCTGTAATTTCGGATCTCTAATTTTTGAAATGTTGTCATGAGGTATCCCTTTGAGTCTTCTTTCCAACGCCATAAGTCTGACCACAATTGGATTCTTCAAGAAAAAGTTATGCCTGATATCCCATGATGACCTGATTATAGACTGGTTTAGTAGAGCGAATTTGTACGAAGCGCCACGTGTCATTTTTTTTACCTTCATCCCTAAAAAGTATACACAAAAAACTACATTTCGTGCAATTTCAGCCAATTTTTACGAAATTCAAATCCAATGCTCGGAGAGAAAGTTATGGCGATTTTCCCTAGGTCACTTGTTTGAAATTGAATTATGAAGCCTGCAAAAACCCTAACTTGTTTGGACCATATCTCAGAAAATATAGCAAACCAATGTCTGAATTTTTTACACAAAGTTCACCAAGATTTCAGCTCCACGTGGTCAGAATTTCAACTTCTGAAGCCTTGTATAAAAAATATTTATAGTGAAAATACCAAGATGACTTGTTTGAAGAAACGAAACCCTAAAATCCAAAGCTCTTATACCAAATGTTATGCAACTAGCTCACAAAATAGAAGAAAAGATATATCAACGACTTGATAAGTAGCCTCTTTGAGGGGGAAACTCCTTTACATTACATAAATAATAATTATTGGATGATACAAATGAAAATACCTCTTTGGTATATATAGGAGTCTAAGGGGTCTTAATATAACCAGAGCCCACATAACAATAATAATGTAAGGGCACAAAAATAACAATATGGAGGCTACATGGGCACAACAATAACAATAGAGGGATACACTAACAATAACAATAAGGGGACTACACCAATAATATAGGGACCTAACAATGGAAGATCATGGTATTTTAGTTCTCTTCCTATTACTACAAGATACTCTGATTCAACTCCTTCTACACTGATGCATAGATGATATTCTCATCCATGTTTGAGCTACTTTCAACCTAGTTTCTCAAATCAATGACCATGAGATACTCATTCTTATTATATTTCTTTTTGTTCTTCAAGTTAAGATCTCGATGCAACTTCCAACACTTATCCTCTGTATGGTTGTCAATGTTACAGTGGTTGCTAGGATATTTTCATTGTTGGGTTGTGGCAGTTGTCTTTTTATATTTTCTCCCTTTCCACTTGATCTGAAAATTTGGAGGATAACTTCTCCTCCCAAAAACTAACTGTCCTCTGATTCTTTGCAAGTAAACAAAATGGGTCTTTAAAATTAAACAAGTTTCATAATATATTCAAGGTGGTGAGTTAATTTTCACATGAACTTTAACAAGTAACACATTCACATGCAACTCAAATAAAAAAACATGAATAGAAGAAACCAACATTTGATGAAGGATTTCACCCCTTCTGGGCTATGTCTTCAGGCTTTCTCCAACAACTAGACTGCTCTATTGATTTCAGTCGAAAAAGAGTACATACAAATTGTTGACAAATGAGTAGCTTGTTTCCCCTATAAGGAAACATTCTCCTACAAATAATTCTTACTCCAAAAACATGACTCCCTAAAGAAAGTCATGAATAGGTCAACATAAAAAGGACTCACACATCATGTCCTTGTACTCCACCTGAAATCCAAGCACAAAAACGTACAACAACTCCATTTTGAAGTAATGAAAATAGCTTCTCTTATCAACACATAATGAGAAAATACTAAAAAGAGCTACATGATAGAAGTCACAGCTGCTGCATATGAAATAAGAAGGCTGGAAAACCCCTATAACGTTCTCTCCATGCTCAAAATTCCTTCAAAACTGATTCATAACTCTAATTGTCTTTGCCACTAAAAGACTCAATTCTGCAAAAATTGCTCAAATCATAAAATTGTGGTTTCCATTGAATCTATGATGCTTAAAAACCCCCATATATTCTCTTCTTGAGCTCAAAAAGGTTCAAAATTGAGAAATTTATGCTTCCCTTAGCCAAGCTTTGTTATTTATCCTGTAATTTTGCCAAACCTTCAAACTCTGTGATAAATTCTCCCTTTAAATAATTTGGGAAGAGACAATTTCGCCCACAAAAGGTGTAATTTGTCTCCTCATTAAAATTTCCAATAACCCCTATGGGAAAACTCAAGACCACATGGAGCACATACAACTGGGGGCTAGGGCCAATGGTCTACCCCCACCGACACTGGCTCCTTCTCCGTCGGGCTGTGGTCATGTGGAGGCAACGTGGCCAGGGGCCAAGGCCAATTTCCTACACCCTCTGAGCTAGCTCCCTTCATTTCTACCCTCGGTTACATAGAGGACCACATGACTAGGGGACGACCTTAACTATCGCCCTCGTCGGGCTCAACTCCAGGCCAGGTCACATGGTGCCCATAGCATCAGGGGTTGGGGTTGAATCTCCACCCCGCTCTGGTAGCACCCTCGTTTTTATGCAGGTTCATATCACAAATGTCGTGACCAAGGGTTGGAGCTAGTCCCATCCGCTCTAAATTCACTCTTTCGTTGTTGTCTAGTGAGTGTGGGCATGATCGAGGGCTAGGGCTAATGCCCGACCCCTCTCCCCCAATGCCAAAATACAATGACTTGAAATATAACACGGGACCATAGTCTGTTAAGAACCATATCGATGGCGAGACAATAAGGCACAGAGCTTGTGTGCGGCCAATCCTGGAGTCGAACCTTGCCAAGGCCTTCGGGCCTATAAATTTTTTTTTTACCAATGATGAGGTGCCATGTGGCGACCTTTGGTTATGCCATGTGGCAGCCTCGTATTGGGCCACCAAATCTACATGACCCAATAAAACAGTGATAACTCATCCCTGTACGGAGCAACACATGGTGGGATCTGATTGACCCTTCAAATGCCTAGTTAGCATGATGACGTCAACATGATGTCAATAGTACAGACTGCCCAGTCAACATCCCAGTTAGCCCACCTGCAATTTTTTTTTACTGTTGGCCAAATGTAGAAAATCCACATAGATTCAACTGATCTTGTAATATGCTAAAACAAAATATTGAATCAATTCTACAAATTACGGAAACCAATTACGATCTCAAAATCACATGAACAAGAAAGAGAAATAATTTCAATCGCACAACACAAAGATGTGTCTGGGGGAAGCCTCAGCTAAAAACTCTGCTATTTGTATATTGCATTAAGTCAAGAATATGAAACAATACAATGATATTTCCATTCCGGAGAAACATCTGCACTATCTTTGACTGTCTCACTCCCAACCTATGCATAAGTTTCTCTTGGCACACCTTTCTCTCACAAACTCCACACACAAACGTGTGCTTAGTATTACTTGGTCTTACCAACTCGTGCTCACCAAAACAATGATTAAACTTGTGCCTTCATTCCTCCTTTTAAAGGCAATTTTCTCTAATTAAGGAATGATTTATTTTAGGCCTTCTTTTGACTATATGCACCATTTGTACAATTTGGATGACTATACAATTGATAATACACTTCCCTTTAACTCCAATATCAACTGGGTCTTCCTCATAAATTACATGCAACAACTATCTATAGCGAATTATCAGTTATCTGATTGATCAATGCATGTGAATTAAATCATATTTAATTCACTGGACCTCTCACTAGATTCTCCATCAATTAGAACTAGTTAAACTGATTTTAACTCAAGTAATTAAGTTAAAAAATTACAACTCAAAATAAACTGCAACTGGACCCCCTAAAACTTAGAGTGAACTATATATGCCTCCAATTTGACCCTCAACTCGAATTGACTGAGCTAAATAAGTATTCTTGACTTAGTTAACTCATACAAGTTGTCATGTGATGTGGAATTACAATTTCCTTCTAATATAATTAAGGGAAAATTAAATTAGAAGCCTCTTCTTGTTGCCATTTTCAATATTTCTTGTTGCAAATTTCAACACTCCCTCTCAACAAGAAATGAATTCAACTCTATCCTGATCTGGTACCTTTGTAATTTTTTGCATGCAACACTTCTCTCTAGTGTTGTTGCTACTGCACTTATGAATCTGAAAAAGCATCCAAACTGAATCAGTATGATGCATCTATCACCAGAGTCTCTGACTCCTTCTAGCTACCGCACTGTCTATTGAAAACTATGCGATGATGTTGACTATGCATTGTTCCATTTGTACTGCTACCAACTCTGCTCTACGCTCCCCAGTATCTGACTACTGCCAGTATTTGCATCTATCACTCTGTCATTTGACTGCATCAACCGCCACTGATCCATTCTGCTACTGTGTACTGTGGGCCCCTGTAGCAAGGTAAAGATCCATGAGAAAATATATCTCAATGAACCCTGCCCAAATTTATGATCTCTTGGGACTATTGCTTCACATCACCACACCTCTCTCTTGGAAGTATGGTTGCATGTACTCCTTCTGCCCACTTGGCTCGAAATTTCCCCCTACTGGAGGTCTCTGCTTGAGTGGATGCCTCCACTCGGTCTCCTCTATAATTCTATAATTTTGGCTGCTCCATAACTTTCTGAGACTTATTCTGAGGCTACATGTTAAGAGGTAATTCATGCTCCCTCTCAACCACCAAGTCTCTAACCTTTGCCTTGCTCCTCAAAGCTTTGCATGCATCTTCGACCTCGAGAGCATACAAGTTCTTGACTCGCACACCAATCTGTTCCATCTATCCCATGGAAATGTGTCTAAGGAAAACCTTTCCTTTGCTAAATATCACATCGTAGCACTCTGGAAACTCAGATCCGTGCTGTAACTGTCTCGTTGTCACAAAATTTTCTGAAAAAAAAGAGAGCTGATTTTAAATCAGCGATATCTCCCTCATCCTAACTCCGATTTAGCTGATTTATTTTTTTAATTTGTGTATTTTTTCGCAAGGAATCCAAATCTACTATTTGTTTTTGAAAAATTTGCACATAAATTTTCAAATATGCTAGACAGACTCGCCGCCCAAAAAATTCTTATTTTGATACCATGTAGAAAATCCACATAGATTTAATTGGTCTTCTAATATGCTAAAACAAAATATTGAATCAATTCTACAAATTGTGGAAACCAATTACAATCACATGAACAAGAAAGGGAAATAATTTCAATCGCACAACACAAAGATGTATCTGGGGAAAGCCTTAGCTAAAAACCCCGCTATCTATATATTTCATTATGTCAAGAATATGAAACAATACAATGTTATTTTCGTTCCTGAGAAACTCTACACTATCTCTGACTATCTCACTACCAACCTATGCACAAGCTTCTCTTGGCACACCTTTCTCTCACAAGCTCCACACACAAACTTGTGCTTCCTATTGCTTGGTCTCACCAACTCGTGCTCACCAAAAAAATGATTAAACTTGTGCCTTCACTCCTCCTTATAAAGAAAATATTATCCAATTAAGGAATGATTTATTTTAGGACTTATTCTGATTGCATGCACCACCTATACAATTTGGATGATTATACAACTAATAGTACACTTCCCTTTAACTCCAATCTCAACTGGGTCTTCCTCAGAACTGACAAGCAACAACCACTTATAGTGAGTTATCAATTATCTCATTAATCACTACATGTGAATTAAATAATATTTAATTTATTGGACCTCTCACTAGCTCCTCCATCAGTTAGAACTAGTTAAACTGATTTTAACTAAAATAATTAAGTTGAACAATTACAACTAAAAATAAATTGCAATTGGACCCCCTAAAACTTAGAGTGAACTATACATGCCTCCAGTTTGATTCTCAACCTGAATTGACTGAGCTAAATAAGTATTCCTAACTTAGTTAACTCACACACGCTGTCATGTAATGTGGAATTACAATTTCCTTCTAATTTAATTAAGGGAAAATTATATTAGAAGCCTCTTCTTGTTGCCATTTTCAATATTTCTTGTTTCAAATTTCAACAACAAAAGCTTCATAACATCATAACTCCTTCATACAACGTCGGATTGAGGCGATTCAAGCATCATTGGAATCAGGACGATGAACACTATGACTTCACCTCAATTTCAGGAGATTATGAGCACTTTAATATTTGAGCCTAATGTTGATCTCTGGATCATACCTCCCCACTAGGAACTTTTGGACCCTAAACGTTTATCTTCTCCTACTAAATAAATGAGGAGAAAGATCATAAAATTTCCCGATATCAATCCTTCTTGCTCTGTTTGACTTAGTGCCTTCGAGCTCTAATCAAGGTACTCCACCTTGCCTTTTCTTGAAGTCTTTATCTTCCTATCAAGAATCGGGCCACAATTCTTCTAAACATCCAGGAACAAAAACTTTGGTGGATGGAATCTGACCATTCTCTCCAAAACCATATTTCTTGGCTCAAACAAAATTTATCTTGAAGTCCCTCTTTGTTGAAGACAAACTTGATCTTCCATATTGGAAATCATAAGAAAATAAATGATTTCCATGCATTGAATCATAATTTTCCTTACCATCCTCAAACTAAACTTGCATTCTTAGGTACAATGGTTGCATTTATTCAATGACATTCTTGACTTTGTCCACATAGTCATGGTCATCTTTTGCACAATCTTTATCAAAGATTACATTCACAAACAAGCTTCACATCAAAACACTTATATCAGTGAGTGCATGTAGACATAATGGATGACATACAAATGCTCATCCCAAAAAGTCCTCAAAAAATTGGACTCATCATCAAGCCAAGACAACATAACATGTAAAAGAAAACACACTTGTTGAAAATAAGTGATTGTACATGACTTCACTTTAAAAAGTACCTAGACGGGAATATACAACAATTATTTTACAATTTTACAAAGCAAGAAAACTATACAAAATGGTCTACGTGTCCCTTGCCTATCCCAAGCTTATGGGTTCTCTTTCTGCATCCACTCTGCTTTGAAGGTTGCTTCAGGAACTACACCAACTTCCTCTTTGCCACCTGTCGCTTTCCTTGCAATGGATCACATGACCTCCTTGTCCTTCTTAGGACCAAGTTCTGGATGAATTTTCCAACACCTTTTAATCTGATGCCCATTCATGTTACAATGGGTACAAAAATGCTTTTTATTTCCTATCGACAAGGAAGTATTGAAACTTGAGAGAGGTTCCTCATGCTTTATTCCAAGTATTTGGTCCATTTTCTTGACCATCACTTTTTGTTGCTCACAATTAGCCACACAATGGTAAGCTGCATCACAAAATGTGCAAGGAAACATGTCCCAATATAAATAATCAAATTCTCATGACACTTATACCTATCCTTTGGGTTGTGACTTTGACGACGAGGACTTGACTTTGCATGTCCTTTAAAACATTCAACTCTCTTGGGAGACAAATTTCCGTTATCACTACCATCATGGTGTGATCCAAGTGGATATTGGTGGCCACCTTCCTATTCCACTTGGGGCCTCACCATTGTCTCTTTCATTTTTTCAGTTTCAGCACGACTTACTATTTTTAGCAGTTTTTCAGGTCCCGAACTTCCGGAGCTGTTTTGAGGCCCTAAATGACATTTTTTGGGAAAACCAGGAGCAACATGGGTCCATTGATTGATGTTGCTCACACAAAAAGTTGTAGTCCTTGGATAGATATTTCTATCGAGGTATTGAGTGCGTCAAATGGAGATCGTATGCCAAAGTTACGTCCCTGGGAAGTTGAAACACTAATTTACCCAAACGGGGCCCATAGTTTTGGCGCTTCATCTCCTAGGGTTATGGTTTTGGATGTTTAGGGTTTTCCATTGTTTCTAAATAATAAATAGGCCCATGAGCCTCATTGTAACACAGTTCAGAGGCCTGTATCCGCCACATCTCTTCTCAGAGATAAGCTACCAGCGCCCTAGCTAGTTTATTTCCACTTTGTCTGTAAGAAAATTTAAGTTCTTTGATATTAATGAAATGAAGTGTTATCTCCGCTGCATATTTGTATTTATGGTTATATGTGTATTCTATTGTGTTCCTGCATAAATCTGGATCAGTGGTATCAGAGTGGTCTGCTTTTTCTTGATCCTTCTTTGCATGTTCCCAACGAGGTCGGGGTATAAGGAGTTAGGGCTTGATCTGGTGGAACCTTTGCAAGATCAGCCTCACAAACCCCGAAGGCCACCCATGGGGGACGAAAATAAATATGAGGGAGCAGGAGATCCTATCAAAATATTGCTCAAGGAGGCCCTCGAAAAATAAAGGAACGCAATAATGGATAACTTTGCCCAGATCCTTTAACAAATGCCCACCAGCGATGCATCTGCATCTAGCAGCCACTCTGGAGGCGCGATTCCCTTTAAGGTACAAGTAAATTTTTACATTCCCATATTTGAGGGTCAAATAGATGCAGATGCTGTAAATAGATGGTTGAATCTATTAGAAGGATATTTCTTGGTTCATGACTTTTCCAATCGGGAGAAGATTATTTTTGCACTCCTCAAAGCTAACCCCCATGTCAAGGACTGGTGGGAAACCTACTGTGAGAAAACGGACGAGACAAAACCCTCTCTGTTCTCAGCCGTGCCCACTTGAAATTCTTTTCAAGACGCCATCAAGGAACAATACTATCCCGTGGGGAGCTATGAGGAAAAGTACATACAATGTACCACGCTGCGGCAAAAAAGGGATCAAGATGTGCATGAGCTGACGAATCTGTTCCATACCCTGCGCACAAAGTTGGGTATCAAGATTCAGAGAAACATCTGGTGCTAAAGTATCATAGCTGTCTACACAGATACATTCAGGAGGAAATGGATTTCCTTGACATCTCCTCGCTTGGTACGGCATACCGGTATGCTACCAAGATTGAGCAGAAATTCAAACAGAAGAAACGAGACTTTGGATCTGCGAATCAAAAGCAAGGGAAAGGTGCTCCCAAACCGCAGAACAAAGGACAGAGCCAAGGCATGGTGACCCAAGACAACCTGTCAAAGCCACAAGCAAATAACAACACCACGAAGCCAAAGAAGGACATGGGAAAGTGATGTGAGTTCCATAAGAGCTCCGCTCACAACACAAGTGAGTGTCGGGCCAAGAAGTCGCTGGTGGCCAAGATGAGGGCTTCTAAGTTAGATGCATGCTATGACTCTAAATCAGAACCTAACAAGGGGAATGAAAAAGGGAAACAGATTATTAATGCGGAGCCCAACGCCATTTTTTCCACTGCGAAGATCCAGAAGGAGGAACTGGAAGATCCAGAGGAGGAGGAACGTCTCTTCCACTCCCAGATGTGGGTAAAGGGCTCCCCGCTACAGTTCATTGTCGATAATGGGAGCCAAAAGAACCTCATTTCAGAAGACGTCGTGAAGTCGTTGGGCTTGCCAACCACATCCCACCCACAGCCATACACCATCAGGTGGCTGTACCAAGGACGGGATCTCCGCGTCAACCAATAGTGTCGCCTTCCCTATAGCATCAAGCCCTTCACAGATGAAGTATTAGGTGACATTGCTCCTCTTGATGTTTCTGATGTATTATTAGGCCAACCGTACTTGTGGAAGTGACATGCTGTGTATGAGTCCCGATGTCACGCTGTTATTGTTACTTTGGGAAATAAGTTGTACAGGATACCAAAGGTACCACCGCCTGCCGCTATCACTTTGGTTACTGCAAAACAATGCAATAAGCTCATTTCCCAAACCAGGAAATTCGTTTTCCTGATGATCCACCCCCAGGGCAAGAAGAAGACTGTGGCCACGACCTCTAGACAGGGCTCCTCTACACGACAACAAAAAATGGATAAGGTTGTGGAGGAGTACAGGGACATCTTCACCTCACCCACAAGGGTTCCTCTGCACTGTCAGGTCAAGCATCCCATTGATCTGACCCCAGGAGCGCCACTACCCAATGGACCGATATATCGGCGCTCTATTCTGGAGAATGATGAAATCAAGAGGCAGATTCAAGAGCTTCTGCAGAAAGGTCACATCCGGCCAAGTTCATCACCTTGTGGGAGCCCGATCGTGTTGCTATAGAATAAGGATGGGACGTGGAGACTTTGTATTGACTATTGGGCGCTGAACAAGATCATTGTCTGGAATAGGTACCCGATCCCACGGATTGATGACCTTCTGGACCAACTCAAAGGGGAAAAATATTTCAGCAAGATCGACTTGAAGTCTGGGTATCACCAAGTACCAATCGAACCCTCTGATGTGTGGAAGATTGCCTTCAAAGCCAAGGAGGGATTTTTTGAATGGTTGGTCATGCCTTCCGGGTTGACGAATGCTCCCGCAACCTTCATGAGGTTGATGGGTGAAATCTTGCGGCCATTCACCAACTCACATGTAGCGGTGTACTTGGATGACATTTTGATCTTCAGCCAGACTTGGGAAGAGCACCTCCACCACATCCGACAAGTCCTCCAAACACTGCGGCAACACAAATTGTGTGCCAATTTGGAGAAGTGCATTTTTGGCATGACCAAGGTTCAGTATCTGGGATACATTATTGATGAAAGGGGGGTGGATGTGGATCCAACCAAGATCCAAGTCATTCAGGATTGCCTAGCCCCAACCACTATAACAGAGCTTTGCAGCTTTATGGGTCTTGCTAATTTCTACCGCAGGTTCGTGTTGGGATTCTCTCATATCACTTGGCACTTAAGTCAAGTCACCAAGGAAGGAGCGAAAGCAAAATTCTTTTGGTCGGAATCTCAACAGAAGGTGTTCATAGAATTGAAAAATCGCCTTTGTTCTATCCCAGTGCTCACATTACCAGACTTGCAACAACCATTTGAGATCGAGACAGATGCCTCTGACTATGTTATTGGGGCAGTTCTTACTCAACAGGGACATCCAGTGGCATATCACAGTGAGACATTGTCCGACACAGTTCGCAAGTATCCCACTTATGAAAAAGAAATGTATTCCATTGTGAAATCTTGTCAACAATGGAAGCATTATATTTTGGGGAAGGAAACAATCATCCACACAGACCACCGGCCCTTGCAGTTCATACAGACATAAGGGAAGTTGCAGAACGATCGCCATCAGAAGTGGTCCACATATTTACAACAGTTTCATTTGAACATCAAGTACAAGAAGGGTAGCATCAATAATGTTGCATACTGCCTCAGCCGACCACCGATCGTGGCGCTCACCACCGTTCTCAACTCTTGTGGGCACAAGACTTCTAATTGGCCGCTTCTCTATGAGAGCGACCTAGAATTTGGCCACACATACAAGGCACTCTTGGGGGGTACGCAAGTTCCAAATTTTCACCTCCAAGATGCATTTTTATGTCACCTGGGACACTTTTGTGTTCCTTCAAGCGAGCATGCCAAGATGATATGGGAAGCATAATACAGTAGACTCGCTGGGCATTTTGGGGTCGCGAAAATAGTGGCAGTACTACAGAAGTATTTCTATTGGTCGAACCTTCGACAAGATGTCAGGAAGTACATCAGATCCTGCACTGCTTGTGCCATTTCCAAACCAACCATCAAGAACCAAGGCCTCTATACTCCACTACCTACCCCTAGTCGACCTTGGGAATCCATCTCCATGGATTACATGTCAAGCCTTCCTTCTACTAAGCATGGAAACGACTGTGTTTTCGTGGTCGTCAACAGATTCTTGAAGATGGTAATTATGGAGGCTTGCAAGAAGAATATCACAGAAGAAGCCATTGTTGTGCACTTTGGGATCCCACAGTCTATCATATCAGATCAAGACAGCAGGTTCCTTGGAAAATTTTGGTCTAGCCTCTAGTCAATGCTGGACACCAAGCTCACCAAGTCCACAGCTTTCCATCCCCAAACTGATGGCCAGACAGAGGTCGTCAACAGGATGATTGTACACATTCTGCGCATGTACAATTCAAAGCATCCACGCACATGGGATGATAGCCTCCCCTATGTACAACACAGTTACAACCAGGCTCTCCACAGCTCAACTGGCCACAACCCCTTTCAAGTGGGCTTGGGATTCCAGCCACTATGTCCCATTAACGTAGCCATGCCATTTGCAGCTACTCAGGCCGATTCGGCTCATGTCCAGTCTGAAGCTGAAAAAGAAAATAGCTTCATCAAGCGCATTCAGCACATCTGCCAATAGGTTCATGACATATTGGACAGAGCCAATGCTAATTGTAAGAAACGACATGATCAACATCGAGTGCCACATAACTTCCAGGTGGGCGACAAAGTGTGGCTACAATTGTAGAAGGAGCACCTCATTGGACCCCACCGCAATCTTTTCCCACTCCGATATGGGTCTTACACCATCACCAAGGTTGTACGGAACAATGCCTTCGAGCTCAGTATTCCACCATTCCTTGGTCTACACCCAGTATTCAATGTGGACCACCTTCGTCCCTACTTCCCACCTCTACTAGACACCTATGACATTGCAGAACAACTCACACCAACAGAGTTAAACCCAAACTATATGGAATATGCCACCACAAATTGTATCATGGACATGCAAATCAAGAACACTCGCCAACAAAAGATCCAACTATTTCGGGTTGTCAAAGCTGGCCAACTCCTGCACCAAGGCAAGTGGTTCACCAGGGACCAAGCTCAACAGAAGTTTCCTCATCTCATGGAGGAACTCAACGCAATGGGGATCATTGCTTCCTAAGGGGGGAGGAATGATCTAAGTGGATATTGGTGGCCACCTTCCTATTCCACTTGGGGCCCCACCATTGTCTCTTTCAGTTTTTTAGTTTCGGCACGACTTGCTATTTTTAGCAGTTTTTCGGGTCCTGAACTTCCAAAGCCGTTTTGAGGCCCTAAACAACGTTTTTTGGGAAAACTGGGAGAAACATGGGTTCATGGATTTTTGTTTGTCACATCAAAAGTTGTATTCCTCGGATAAATCTTTCTAACGAGGTATTGAGTGCATCAAACGAAGATCGTATGCCAAAGTTACGTCCCCGGGAAGTTGAAACACCAATTTACCCAAACGAGGCCCATAGTTTTGGCACTTCATCTCCTAGGGTTAGGGTTTTTGATGTTTAGGGTTTTCCATTGTTTCTAAATAATAAATAGGCCCTCGAGCCTCATTGTAACACAGTTCAGAGGCTTGTAGCCGCCACATCTCTTCTCAAAGATAAGCTACCAACGCCCTAGCTAGTTTATTTCCATTCTATCTGTAAGCAAATTTCAGTTCTTTGATATTAATGAAATGAATTGTTATTTTCGTTGCATCTTTGTATTTATGGTTATATGTGTATTTTTTGTGTTCCTGCATAAATCCAGATCATGGTGTGATATATCATGATTTGATGATTTCTTTAACTCAAAAAGTTTATAGCACTCTCTAATTTCTCCATGACCATAACCCAATCCTTCATATCATGGTCACTCCTTCACCTTGATAGGATTAGTGATACCTTGGCCATTAATTCCGAGGCCTCCTCCTTCATAACCCATCTGAGTCAAAATATTCATACCAATACCTTTGGTATGCTTTTCAAAAGTTGCAAAAGATGTGTTATCAACATAAAATGGAGTAGAACTAGAGATGCTAATTACCTCATTTGATTTGTCACCCATATTTTATGTTTCAGATGTTGATGAAGAAGTAGATTATGACTCAAGACATCCACTTTTACTAATGAGCACATAAGGAGAATCTTTTAGATCCTAACGAAATTCACAAGTATCATTCTCAAGATAGGGTCCATATCTTGTGTTTGGACCATGCCCACAAATTGGCTTCATTTTGGAGGGATTCTTTGTTGCTTCTGGAATGGAACTTTGCAATTCAATTGCTTAAGTTTATTTACTTAAATTATCAACCAGGGATACTCATAAGCTTTTGATGATGCCAAAAAAATATACAAAGGAGTAGGAAATTGACTCTAAGCTAAGAAAACTTGGTTGTTGTAGGCAAGAAAACACTAAGCTCCCTTACAGGAGGTCCTTCCATAATGTTTCACAAGACCTATCAACAATCAAAATTATCAAGTATTCCCAATGAAAACAGTAAAACATATAAACCTATAGAAATCATTAAGATGAGTTACATGACTTAGTTGTTGTAGGAAAGAAAATACTAGGCTCTCTTATAGGAGGTCTCTTCGTAATGTTTCACGGGACCTATCAAAAATCAATATTATAACACAACATATAAATCTAACCAATATTCACAAGTATTTATAATGAAATAAAATGCTTCCTCGATCCATTTGGAGTGAGCTCAATTCTCTTAAGAGCAAAGTGACAAACTATTCCATAAATTCATACACTGCATTAAAGCAATTTACATCTAAAACTATAGAATGGAAATTTATGTAAAAGGAAGCTTTATTCTATTCCATCATACGTTGGATACATGCAAAAAGATTCCTCCCACCTTGGAATGGAGGAGGAACTCATATTTATACATAAACTTTAGATAACTAACAAAGCTTTGGGATCCAAAAATCTCTCCTAGATCCACAAATGTCTCATGTGGTTGCAACCACGTGCTAACACTTAGCAAGTAACATCTCTACAAATCCTCTCACAAATCTCTAATATCTTTGATAAGAAATCTTAGCAAAACCTCCATGATTATTCTCCATGTAGTATGCTTGAAGGAATCTCCCAAATCTTCAAGGGGTTGAAGAATAAATTCGAATTTGAGGCTTGGTGGTCAAATATGACTTTGTCAGAGTCTTCAAATACACCTACAAACATCATGAAACTCATTCCACTTTCATATATATGTGAAAACATGTTATTTTTCCAATATTTAATCATAAATTCACTCAAAAACACTAAAACAGATGCATTGGAAAATAATAAGTCTAAACTTGATGTAATCATGAAAATAGTTTTATGTAAGGGCATGGGAAAGAGAAATATGGTTTAAAAGTGAAGTGAAAGTGAAGTGAAAGGTTGGTAAAATGATGGTATTTCAGCGACACAACATTACCCCCAACTAAAGGTGTTGCATGTCCTCATGCAACCTTGCATTGGCTTTCTTGAACTGTGTGATGGAGTTTTCTTTTATGATGTGTAGCAACATTTTTTCTTATGGTTGGTTCTTGTGTGACAACCATAAATATTAAAAGTGTTGGTTCTTGTGTGAAAACACATTCTTTTTTACTCGTCTTATTACTACAACAAAGAATGATCTTGAAAATTCAGCCACATGAATATATTCCAAATGATGACTTGGCAATGTGTGCATCAACCATTCAATCTTTTTAGCCTCCTTTGCTTGAAATTGTTGCGCAAAACATGCTCTTGCAAAACAAAAATGGATCTACCCAACCAATTTATTATATAAATTTTGACAAAACATTCAACCAAAACTTTGAATTTTTGTTGCAGGTTTTCTTTGCAAGTTGATGGAGCAAAAATTTACCTGGCCTCTCTCTGCAAATTTCTTCTGGCCAACTCATTTTCTTGACTGGATTTTTTTTTTTAAGAGAGATTTTGTTTCATTTTTTTATTTTAATTATATATATTTTTAATTTTTTTTGACATGTGGCGTTTGAGGGTTTGGCGGCCTGCGTGTTGGGGCTTCAACCATGGTTGTGGTTGTGGCTTAGCTTAGTCGTGGGTTGGCCTGCATGTATGCATTTGGCCTTAGTTGGTTAAGGCCTCACGAACATACATGGGATGACCCTAAGGCTTGGCCTCACGCATATGTGTGATCCTTGCCTTGGCTTGGACTCACGCTATGCATAAGCCAAAGCCTCATGACCCAAAACATTGAAAATTGGCTTTTTTATTATTATTTTTTTAGTAAATTTTTATTTTATTTTATTTTTTTAATAATTATTATTATTATTGAAATTTTTGTTTTAAATTTTATTTATTTATTTTTACTTATTATTTAGAATGAAAAAAAATAAAATTTATTATTATTATTATTTATTTATTTTATAAAAAAATGAAACTATTCTAGAAAATAAAAATATAAATAGGATATATATATATATATATATATATATATATATATATATATATAATGAAAAAGAAGTTGTTGTAGCAAATTATGAGACAAATTTATTTGACAATTAGAAATCAATTTTTAAGAAATTTTTCTTTTTCTTTTTAGAATCAATGAAAAATTTAGATTTCCTAGTCATTTTTATTGTGAAATTTCAAAGCTAACTTATCTAATTTTCCTTTCTGATCTTCCAGGTCTCATAAGGCGCAAGAAGAGAGCATACTCAACAATTATTTATGTAATTGAAATCTGAAATTTGAAAAGCAATATAAGAAGAATTTGATTTCAGGCCTCAATTTTTAGCTCTCTAAACTCCACTTGTTTCCCTTCTTCACAAATATCCCTTTGATTATAGATCTTCCCGCCAATGGTTAGTGAATGAGCTGGCTCTTACCACACCGCCAAAATTTCCAAGAAAATAAATGAAATCAAATTTGAAAATAAAAAACTTCAAAAACTCTCCAAACTTGGTTTTAATTTCCTATTTTATCCTACTCTATTTTGAGAAATATATTCTTTTTTTCAAGTGTAAGAGTATTTCCAATGAATCCATTTACATATCAAAATCTCTAGTATGCTCACATCCAAATTTGAAAAATATACCTCGATAGTCATTAGGATATGAGAGATCAATTGTACATTTGGATTAAGTATTGGGATTCGCTGAATAATGGAAGAATGTTGTGGCCTAGTCACCTTTTGACACCAATATTCAATGTAATCCTCATTCTCTTGGCTCTCCTCCAAATGCTTGATCATCATTCTAGATTTCCTGTCCGTAAATGGATTAGTTTGAAACTCTTATAGTGCAAATATTGATTGAAATGCGTCCATCCTATTTATCATGCTTTACATATGCAACTAAAAATGGGATTCAAAGCTAACCCCTATGCATACTTCCCCATTTTACTAAGATCTTGTTGTCACCAAATTATCCTTTCAACATAAGTTAACTTTGCCATGAATCAAACCAAAGAAAAATATTGGTATTGAATTAAATTCCTAATGCCTAATCCCTTAACACCATCCTCGACAACGAAGCTAAAAATGTCGTGCAATTCAATTGCTTAAATTGATTTCATTAAATTATCAACCAGGGATGCTCGTAAGCTTGTGATGATGCCAACAAAATATATGCAGGAGTAGGAAATTGACTCTAAGCTAAGAAAACTTGGTTGTTGTAGGCAAGAAAACACTAAGTTCCCTTAAAGGAGGTCCTTCCATAATGTTTCACAAGACCTATCAACAATCAAAATTATCAAGTATTCCTAATGAAAATAGTAAAGCATATAAACCTATAGAAAACATTAAGACGAGTTACATGAATTAGTTGTTGTAGGTAAGAACACACTAGGCTCCCTTATAGGAGTTCTCTTCATAATGTTTCACGAGACCTATCAACAATCAAGATTATAACCCAACATATAAACCTAACCAATATTCACAAGCATTTATAGTGAAATAAAATGCTTCCTTGATCCATTTGGAGTGAGCTCAATTCTCCTAAGAGCAAAGTGACAATCTATTCCATAAATTCATACAATACATTAAATAAATTTACATCTAAAACTATAGAATGGAAATTTATGTAAAAGTAAGCTTGATTCTTTTCCATCATAAGTTTGATACATGCTACAAGAGTCTCCCCCCCCCTGGAATGGAGGAGGCACTCTCGTTTATACATAAACTTGAGATAACTAACAAAGATTTGAGATCCACAAATCTCTCATAGATCCACAAATGTCTCATGTGGTTACAACCATGTGCTAACACTTAGCAAGTAACACCTCTATAAATCCTCTCTCAAATCTCTAATATCTTTGATAAGAAATCTTATCAAAACTTCCATGATTCTTCTCTATGAAGTATGATTGAAGGAATCTCCCAAATTTTCATCCAATCTTCAAGGTGTTGAAGAAGAAATTCGAATTTGAGGATTGGTGGTAAAATATGACTTTGTTGGAGTCTTAAAATACACCTACAAACATCATGAAACTCATCCTACTTTCATATATAAGTGAAAACATGTTATTTTTCCAATATTTAATCATAAATTCACTCAAAAACACTAAAACAGATGCATTGAAAAATAATAAGTCTAAATCCGATGTAATCATCAAAATAGTTTAATGTAAGGGTATGGGAAAGAGAAATATGGCTTAAAAGTGAAGTGAAATGTTGGTTAAAAGAAGGTATTTGAGTGACCCAACAGTTGCTATGCTCTCTTTCTCTCAATAGAAAATGGTTGCAAGTACAAAGAAGTAAGGCCTATGGATTGTTGACTACTACAATGCTCAAATCCTCTTAGTGTTATCTCTACCTATCCCTCTCGTCTATTGTGATTTTCTATGGAACAAAGTTCCCTCGAAAAGAAGGAACCCCTTTTTCTCCTAGTGGGCGGGTTATAACACAACCCAATAGCCTACTAGTGGTTAGGTTTAAATCCTTTAACTCTTAACTAGAGTTACAATATTGAATCTTCTAGAGTCTTCTTCACTATGATCACATGGCTAGCCCATTTTTGTTGAGTAATGGGCGTTGATGTGGCATCCTCTTGAATTATGGTGGTCAATACAGGTAGGTCAACTTCTGTATGGCATAAATTTTGCATACATATTTTGATTGAGGAAATTATTGGGCCATTAGAAAGGTCTCTGCATGTAGAATAAGAAAAAATAGTGCCACACAAAAGTGGAAAAGTTTTACCCCCCAAAAAAATCCATTTAATACCTCAAACTATTCCCAAAAGGTTTTAGACCCCAATTTTCCAAACTGGGTCTCGTCGGTAAAAATGGTCCTTTGAGCTTATTCCTCCACTTTTTCCACTCTTAATGCATCAAGATGGATGAAAAACAATATAATGCTCCAATTCGGATCATTAGAAAAATTATAGTTACTTCTTAAACTCCTTATGGGATATTTCTCAAGCAAATATGGACATTCAAAACTGTTTCATGTCCTCAATCCTAGGTAAAACAAAGTCGACACCTATTATAGAATGCTCATTCACATGGTCAATCTAAATTCATTTCATAAAATCAAGTGGAAGCACCAACCCACAAACGAGATCGACATCACTCAATGGAAAACATAACATGGTCCTTCTTTATGAGTAAATGCCTAGAACCATGATCAATGTGAACTTCATAGTTCATGGTTTGACTTCCCCAATAGTAGATGGCATGTTGATCCATCATCCCATGGTTTCTTATTTAAAATAATGTGTCCCTAAAGAGTTGTAGGAAGCAAGTTTCAGCTGACCATAAAACTCTAACCAAGGCTCATATGGGTGAACCATCAATTGCATTGGACTTTTGACATTCAGTTGTGGCTAGGGGAACCCCTTTCCCATGATTCAATTGGTAGAAAAAAAAAAATCGATGATATCTAGAGTTAGTGTTTTTCTTAGTAAGGACCAATGTTACGTTTGGACAAAGAGGTTGATTTTGCAAAACCTTGACTTAGGTGATTTTGGGTAGTGTGTTCACATGGGCCTAGCCAAACATATTTTCCAAGCTTACATTACTCATTTATGCTGCTCGATTTGGTTTGTATGCCTGTAGACTAGATTCACAATGTGTCCCTAAATGGCTCTAGGAAGTGAGCTGCAACTTTCCATAAAACTCTAATTGAGACTTGGATGGTTAAACATCAATTGCATTGGACTCCTAACACTAAGTTGTAGCTAGGGGCACCCCTCTTCTATGATTCCACTGGCCAAAAATTGTTTTATTTGATAATATTTGGAGCAAGGGTTTTTCTTGCTAATGTCCAATGTATTTTTTACACAAAGGGGTTGATTTTGTAAGACCTTGGCTTAGGTAAATAGTGGGTATCATGCGCACATGGGCCTTGCCCAAACCCACTTGATGGAGCCTACGAAGCTCATTTATGGGTTCAATTTGTTTTTTATTCCCTTAAAAAAATTCACAATGTGTCTCTAAGTGGCTCCAAGAAGTGAGTTGCAACTCACCATAAAACTATAATTGAGACTTGTATCGATGAACCCAATTGAGTTGGAATCTTGATCCTAAGTTGCAGTTAGGGGAACCCCTCTCCTGTGATTCCACTAGAATGTTTTATTCAATGACCTCCAAATATAGGATTTTTGTTAGTAAAAACCAATGTAATTTTTGCACAAAGGGGTTAATTTTGCAAAACCATTTCTTTGGTGATTATGGGTAGTGGGCTCACATGGGCCTTGGCTAAAAATGCTTGTTGGAGCTTATGAAACTAATTTATGTTGCTTGGTTGGTTTTTATGCATATGGACCAAAGTCAAAAGGTGTCTTGAATGGCTCCAGGAAACAAATTGCAATTCACCATAAAACTCTAATTGGGAGTCGAATCGCTGAATCGTTGATTGCAATGGACTCCTAACATTGAGTTTTAGCCATGGAATCCCCTCTGCTATGATTCCACTAGCCAAATTTTTTTTTTAAAGGATGATATTTTGAGCTATGATTTTGCTCAGTAGGGTCCAATGCATTTTTTGCAGAAAGGGGTTGAATCTATAAAACCCTTGCTCGAGTGATAGTGGGTAGTGCAGTCACATGGGCGTTGGAAAAACACACTTGTGGAAGCTTAAAAAACTCATTTATACTATTCACTTTGGTTTTTATGCCCCTTAGACCAAATTCACAATGTGTCCCTAAATAGGTTCAGGAAGTGAATTGCAACTCGCCATAAAACTCTATCAGGACTCGAATGGGTGAATTGTCAATTGTGCTGGATTCTTGACAATGAGATGCAACTAAGAGCACCCCTCTTTTGCAACTCCATTAGTCATAAATTGTTTAATTTGATGATCTCTTGAATTAGGATTTTTCTCATTAAGGACCAATGCAAATTTTTCACAAAAGGTTTGATTTTGAAAAACCTTGATTTAGGTCATTGTGGGTAGTGTTATCACTCAGAAAAAATGAAGCATCATTTGAGAAAGTCCTAGAGGTTCATGTGTTAAAGGTAGGGTTATAGGATTCATTTTTCATTACTTGGTCAAGGAAAATTTTTAATTTTTCTTATTTAGCCTATCCTAAGGTCTAAACCCACCCTCTTTCAAATCCCCTCATGTCACATCAATCATAATTTTCTGACATTTTTCATTTCCCAAGGTTATAGCACCGAAAGTGTCATTTTAGCCAAGAAACCACACTTTCATAGTGAAATACACAAAGAAATTGCACTTTTCGCTCCAAAACTACTAATACTTTCGTAGCGAAAATGCCCAAAAATACACTAGGATTGCTATGAAAGTAAGGTTTCCTGTCTGTCATGTCAAATTAGCTATTAGGTGTCAGATAATGATTTGAAAAGGAGTTAGATGCCATTCGATTCAGTTAGGGTAATGATCAAGGTACATAGTCAGGGCTGAAGTCATCATCACCATTTTAAGCATGTATGGGTCATCATTAGGATATGAGTGGTCATCGAACTTCAAAATCTTTCCAAATTGAGTCATTTGTCATTCTCTATTCCTTCTTTGTGTGTTATTGAGCTCTGGAGAGCTATTTCATTGAGCCCAAGCTGTGGCTAGTTTATTTCAAAAGATTGCAGATATCACTAATCAAGCGAGGCAGAGAAGACTTCAAAGAACTCTGGCTACAAAAAGGAAGACAAATAAAGGTGGACACTGCCTTAGATATGAGCCATCAGATATGAACCTGATAAATGAAGACCCAACAACTGTAGAAGTCTTCAGAAGGACAAGATGTTTACATTTTTGTGAAAGATTACAAGGCTGCCATGTACATGTTTCCAAAGAATTTTCCCTAAACTTCAGTGGAACATCTACTAAAGTGAAGATGTTGAATCTCACTATTACACCAGAGATCATTGCAGCAACAACAGGGATTCCAAGGGGACAAGAAAAATGGTTCAAAGGGTTCAAATTCAACATGGAGGAATGAAAAGAGTTTATCAAGCCAAAAAGCAGTGAAGTTGACCTTACAAATGCCATTCCAAGGAGCTACATGAAGGACAATTTCTCAAAGCTACTGCTCATTATCCACAAATATTTCACATGTGAAGGAGGATATCATAAAGTCTATTCTTACAATTTCAAGCTTCTCCTACACTTTGTTGGTAAGATATCTCTTGATCTGCCTTTCTATTTACACAAAAGTTTAGCAAAAATGGCAGATAAAGTTCAAGCAAAATCTGAGGGAAGTGAAACTTCACTTTTTCATCATGGCTTAATAAAATTGTTGGTTTTAGATGAGTTACAAATACTAGGTAGAGATTGGTCTTCATTTATGTTTGTTAGTGGTTTTGAAATGGATATCTTTACCCCTAAAAGAACTCCTAAACCTAGAAGTATACCATCACCTTTAGCGGCAGAGAAAAGTGAACCAGACATGATGGAAACATAGCAATTGTAGAGATTTGGTACACCTATTGTTCCACCTGCAAAACAAAAGCCAATAATGATCAAACCTTCAAAACAAGAGCAAGTTGTAAGTAAACAAGGAAGCAAAAGGATTACAAGGAGCCAAACAGTGGCTAAAGGAATTTTAGAAGACATACTACATGCCATTGATATTGAAGGGACTCCTATAGTCCAGGCTGAGGATATAGATGAAGGTGGACAGAAACTCAAGAAAGCTAAATCTGCAAAGAAGCTAGAGTTTTAAGGTAAGGATGCAGGTTTTATGTTTCAGGCTAGGAAGCCCATGACAAGGCATGCTATAAATTTTTTTGGAGAGCAGCAAAGAAGTTCATACAACCATTGACACTGTCCAACCACCACAAGATATTATTGATCTTTCATCACCTGCAGAAAAAGATCCAGTTAGCAAGCCAAAGAAAGGAAAGGAGAAAGTAATTGAAAAAACAGAGTTTGAACTCCTTGAAGAACAGTTGAGGTTAGCTAACCATGAAATTGTAGTTATGAAGAAGGAGGCAAGGAAACATAATGTCCAAAAGGTTTAGTTTGAAAAGATGAAAGAGGTTTGGGAAGAGCAGGTTGACACTATATCAAAGACCCTAGAAAACACACATTAGTTAATCAAATGGACCATGCCATTGAGAAAAGAGGTGAAACATGTCAGAAGAATGAAATTGCATTTTAAATCTACCAACAGAAAGCTGAAAGATCAAGTTAAAAACCTCCAAGAACATCTATAACTAATCCATGAGGAGTTGGAGAAGAAGGGCCTAAAAATGACAGTAGTTGAGGAGCCAATAGCTCAACTCATCAGAAATGAGGAAGAAACACCTCAAGACTCTTAGTTTGGGCTAGTTTATATTTTGTAAGATAAATGACATGTTGAAAACCAAATTATTACAGATGGAAGGTACATTTTTGAAGCTAGGCAGAAATCTAGAATTTACACATTTTTCAGCAGTTTCGTAGCGTATCCTAGGCTTGAAGCCAGGAAAACGCTACGAAACCACCTGTAGCTTTATTTTTGTTTGAAAAACCACTTTTGGTAACTTTAAAGGGGAGGAAATGATAGGAAGGATGTGTCAGAACATGATGAAGACCATGCAAGAGAAAAGAAGCAGAAATTCTGATGGCAAAGGTCATTTTTTGTACGCTACGAAACTGTCATACTTTCGTAGTGTGTTGTTTTGAAGGTTTATGAGCAGGTTTTTTGGCAATTTTGGACAGGTGGATACTTTCAAAGGGTCAAGGGACTTTGCCAGCAGTCATCCAAGACTTGGAGACCATGAGATGAAGACAACTCATCAGCCAAACCATTCGTTGAAGATAAGGACCTTTTTTCCTGAAAAATAGGGTTTGTTTCCAGATTTGGAGGAGGGTAATCAAGATGTCAAGTAGTGATGAGCTCCATAATAGCTCATTCGAACATGTGAATCATTAGTTTTCAGATGTATAATTGTTTCAAGAGATAAGGTAGTTGATGTAATAACTAGTTGTTTGAGTCCTATTAGGAAAAAGACTGTTTAATAGAATAGCTGTTATTTTCTCATTAAAGTAGATGTTTTCTTGTTATGCAAGGTGTCATTAGGAAAAGTTCGATGAATCTAGCCAAGAGGCAGATCATCTCTCATGTAACAAAATTTATTAAAGGGCAGATATTCGAATTTGCAAAGGGTTGGAAATTTTTTGGCGATACTGCAACTTTATGTAATTTGACTATTTTCAGTAATACAGAGGACTTTTTCTTGACCAACCTGAGATTATCCTGGAGTTTTTAGTGCTTATTTGATCTATACTTTCTATGTGTACCATTTGCAGTGGTTTTCATCTTTAATACTCAGAATTCATAGGTGTATGCTTTGACTTCTTTTATTGATGAATTGACTGTGTTATTTCATGTTTCATGTGTGATTTACCTCTGCTAAAAACTCTTACCTGCCTCAACTTTCATGTCAAGAGAACTTACCACTGAACTACTGAATTTGTTGACTCCATAAGCCCAATGATTGTAGAATTATACTCTTTTCAACCTACACACATCACAATCAAGTTATTTTCCAAGTAGAGTTAGCCATCTAGATTCATCTTTATCAAATATCATTAACCCCTTTGAGAGAGCCCTCTTAGACTGAAGAGGCTAAGCTTCAGTCACAAGTTGGTTTGAAAAAATTACATGAAGTTGTCTGATTACTAGCTAATCAAGTGCAATTTTGTGATAACAGGTAGCATGTTTACATGGGCCTTGGCCTATATTCTTAGGCACGCTTGAAACCATTAAATTTTATCATCAAGCTAACTGACTAGGTTGAGGAAGAATGTCTGAAGCTTCATTGAGTTTGGTATCGTTATCAAGAAGTTGGGAGTTATATTAGGTTATTATGGTTTTGTTTTAATGGATTCCCATGACTTCGAACTCTCATGATAACTTGTAAGTGAAGAAAAAGTACTATCTAACCCTAAGCCTAGACTGACAAGACTAAGTGGCGAGGGTGGCTAAGTCTATAGAGCATTGCAATCCCACTGATCTAAGTCTAAAATATCTTAATTAGAAGCAATGGAGGTATTGACTTTGCCTTCTTTCCATCCCACTTTGCCCATTCCATTAATGCTTTGGCAAACCATAAGCCTTGTTTTCTTGAGCACAATTCCATGTCCATAACTACAAAAAAACCTCCAATAAGTTGGTAACCTACACATTCATGAAAACCACGAGAAATCAAAACAATGTAAATGTAAAATAAGAGAATAGGGTTTCATATGAAATCATTGTCTTCTTAAGGGAGAAAAAGTTGATTAATCTCCCTAACCAATGTTGAGTTCATGCAGGCTTAAGTGCCCAAATGAGTGATTGGTATGAATTAGATCCCCACACTAAATTTAAAGGTGATTTCTCAATGAATTCAACATTTGGCATAAGGTTCTAAAGTGAGTGAGTTACTCATTGTTGAAGTAAGTGATAGTAGAGGTGAGCAAGTGGCACTTGTGAGGTATCATTGTTGAATTGAATGATAGATATTCTCTCCACTCATGGTATACACTTAGATCATAATGTTCCATTTGCTTCTTATGAAGTGATAACTATGTCCTTTTTATATTAGTATAACTTTTGTTACCTAACATTACGAGATTCAAGTTTTTTTTTTTAACTCATCAAAAGTGAAATACTAGGGAGATGAGACATGTCGCTAGGTTGACTTTCTCCATTTATACCCTCTCTCCCCATCATGTCATAACCCTCCATTTTGTGCACTATGATATATCCCTTCTCCCTAGAATTTGGACATCTATCCATGTAGAAAACATAAAAGAAGTATTCAACTCTTGCAATTTTCCAACAAAAGCAAATGCTTGGCTCTTTCAAATACCATATTCTAAATATGAAATTGCTAACTAGTCCCACATATCGATAGTAGTCTCATCATGTAGCTTGAAAAAATTTGCATCGACCAAAGGTTATTGTTTCCATTCCCATTGTGGCAACCTCATTAGGATCCTTTTATAGTGCCTTGGATATGGATTTACCTTTTCTAAGACAAAATAAAAATACAAATTTTAGGAGTTAGAGATGAATTGGTTTATTAGAAATCTCATGCTAACTTATTGATCCCTTCATCTAAATATTCACTTTTTTTTTTCCTTGGAGGGAATTAACTTTTCAAACTCTTTGATACTAATCTTTTAGAAGAGAGAGGAGCCTTTTGTCTCACTAGTGTCCTCTAATCTATTCAAAGCATGTAGCTAAGGTCCCAGAGATTCATCCATAGGAAAATACATTCCTATTCAGAGTCAACGGTTGAAGAAAAGAGATTTCAATATGTTCTAGCTATAAAATTTACAATTCTATATAAGGAAAAAGGCCAAACCCCAATCACACCTGCTTCCAAAAAAGGTTAAATGTGAGAAATTGCAACATACTTCACGAGCTCCAATAGTTTTAGTGATGAAAGAACCATAAACTTTGAACATAAGAGGAGAGGAAATAATATCACAGTAAATAAATTATCCACACAAATGGATGGTATGCCTACCTTGGTAATCTTAACATAGTTTTGAAGATTCTTCAAATATCCTATGCTCATTGATGGTTCCCATATAATCATAATACTTGAAGTAGGATAAAATAATGAGATCCTTCTTATGGGTTGAGTTTAAAGCAATAGGGCCTCTCTTTTTGTTCCTTAACATCTTTGCACTATGCATAACTAGGATGTAAATTTTGGTTTTATTAACATCTCTACACAAGGGAAGATTTTACAACAAACAAAGTGGTAAGAAATCTTGAAAGTGAAACCTATTGGAGATCACACATATAATTCTACACAACAACCACAAGGGAAAAGTTCAAGGTTAGTTTGAATTGTGCAGAATAATTGGTCCCCCACCAAACCCCATGCTATATATATATATATATATACAGATTTTTGCCACTTGATAACTTTTCACAAGAAAATATTTTTCATTGAATGGATTTTGGGCCCCTTGTGCCACTCAAGTCAAGTCAACGTGTGCAATTTTTTTGCCCCTTTACCTACTCAACTCCATTTCTTCTCCCTATAGATTTTACTCAACTCCATTTCTTTGCCCTATAGATTTTTGCTCAACTCAAATATATCTATAGTTACCTTTCTTCGTTGTAGAATTTTATACGACACCTATTTTTATTTCCTTTCTTTGCTCCTCCACCTCACCCAAGTGAAGTCAATAGCCTTTCAATTCCCAAATCCATCCCTTCAGGTTTTATTTCCCTGGTAGACTTTTGAAAGACACCTCTTATCAACTCTCCAACACACAACGTTTGAAATTTGATTTTGAAACATATCCATATTCATTCATGGAATCTACGTAACACTTTCTGTTTTAATGGCAAATGCCTTTTGATGGAAGGAATTTTGGCCCCTCTACCCCCACTAAAGTCGAGTCAAGTCAATAGCCTCACTTCTCTATAAACACTTTTTTTTTGCCCCTTTGCACTATTCAAGTCAAGTCTATTCTATACATGAGTTTCTTTGATCCACTCTTCATCCCTATGCCCTACTCTTTTTTTTGTAGGCTACCTAAAGAGAATTTGAACCAGAAATCTCAGGGAACCAAAATCCTCGCTTACACGACCATATCCAATAGAGATATATCACCCCTATGGCCCACTCAACTAAGCGCCATTTTCTGACCTACATGGGTTCATTCATTCATTCATGAAATGGAATGAGATTTTAATGTCCATGAGACTAAAAATAGTCTATGGGACTATGAGTTCCCTGTTTTTCACCTTTTCCATTTCAGTCCTTTTCTTATTCAAATTGATGATGAACTGGCCCAACCTTCCAACAATTCCATTGTTGAAAAGACAATGCCAAGAAACCGATGCTAACATATTCCCATAACTTTCTTTGATGTCTTTGAACGCACAACATTCCAAAATGAAATGTTTTTCCGATTCCACTACCCCAGACGTCAAAAATATACACACCCGTTCTTCCCAAGCTTCTTTAGGCCTTTTCCACGGTCCTGTTTCACACCGAAGTTGATGCGAGTTGGTTCTTAATTGAGTAATAAGAACCTTTTCCCTCCATGGAATGTTAGCTCCAATGTACTCTTTTTGTTGGAGATCACACGTAGAGTTGAATTCTTCAATGTAGTACTTCTTCTTTCTACCCAACTCTTTTCCCCATCCCAGTTTACGAAACTTCTCCATAACCAAATTCTTTAACTCCTTGCTGTTTGTGGGACAAACATTGAGGTAGATATTCCATTTTTGCATCTATGTGTAGTTTTGTCTCATCCATGTTTTCTTACTTTCACTCATGCCTTCCTTGAAGATAACATTAGGCCATCTACCTACTCCCATCTGCTCAATTATTTTTGGATATCTTATGAGCTGCACCATAGCAATTGCTTTGATGGGAGTTGCTCCTGTTTCACTCAACATTATCTCATAAGGTACCAAACTTTTTATTTTGAACTTGCTCATGATTAGGGGTTTTTGGATTTTCTCAATTTGCTTCCATTTTGAGACAGGGGTGCTACTAGATTCACACCCATATAGCATCACTGGACAAACTAGGAGTCCAAAAAGCACTTTAATCGTTTTCCAATCCCATAACTCTGCCTCTCTACATCTGTTTTGAAGAGCATTTAATGCTTTCCACCCTCCTAAGATTCTATTCTTTCTGCAGTCCTCCCAATTAAGTTTGTTGTTGAAATCAACTTGAGGTATTTGTACTCATTTACTTCTTCAAGAATGTTGCCTTCAAAACATATGCTCACTCTGCTTCCTTTTATTAGAGAAAATAATTATTTTGGTCTTGCTAATATTGACTTGCATCCCCACTGCTCTACAAAAATGCTTAAGGGCATATAGGTGCATCTGCAATCCATGGCCCGATTTAGAAATCAATACAAGATCATCAACATATAAAAGAAGCTTTATCACAAACTCCCCCAACTGACCACTATCCCCACCTTGCAAATTTAGCCACTCTTCCAGTTTATCAATATATAAACCAAAAAGAGTAGGGGATAGAGGGCAACCTTGCTTGACTCCAATGTAACTTCTAAAGCTTTCTGAAATACCTGCTGAGGTTCTAATTTTGACTTTCACCTCTTCATAAAGTCTATGGACAACAACTCTATAATGCAAAGGAATTTCACATTCTTCTATTCTATGCCACAACTTATCTCTAGGGACCATGTCAAATGCCTTTTTGAAGTCAACAAAACAACATAATTCTTCTTTTTTATCCCCCCAAACCTTTTCAATAATGTGTCTCAACGTGATGCCATGATCCACTGTAGAATGCTTTGGCCTAAACCCACTTGTCCTTTTGCCCTCTTTTCTTTTACTTCTGCCCACTTACTGATTCTATTTTCTACCACGCTGTCGAAAAGCTTTGCAAACAAATGATTGATCATAATGGTTCTATAATTGGAAGGATTATTAATGTCACCACTTTTAAAATAATGTATTGCTAGGGTAGTTGTCCAGTCTCTTGGCAATCCTTGCTGAATGATGTTGTTGAATATTTCCATGATTTGCGGTGAAAGTGTGTTCATTTCCCATTTTATATAATCTGCGTAAAGTTCAACCAAATCTTTTGCCTTTCGGATTTTCAACTTCTTAATTCCAATCTCCATTTCATTTAATCTACGCAACATTTCATGAGAATGACTTTTTTAATTAAACAAATTTTGGGGTGTGTGAATGCGTGCAGTTTCTTTGTCCCTCTACCTAGTCAAACCCATTTCTTCCCCGCATAGTTTTTTGCTCAACTCAAATACCTCTGTAAATGAATTTATATCACTTATTTTCTCCCTCCAATTCCGTTAGAGAGAGAGTGGAATTTAATATCAATTCGTTCCAACTCAGTTTGAGGGACTAATATTCCCACATATTGCGGTTCGGATAAAGGCATTGTCAGGGCACTATGAATCACATCTTGAGTGACATCTCTGTGTGCATCGTATCTGTTTGCTGATTGTATTCAGACACCAAACCATAAAACCATTCACCATCTTGAGTGACATCTCTGTGTGCATCGTATATGTTTGCTGATTGTATTCAGACACCAAACCATAAAACCATTCACATGCGTTTGCTGATTGGATTCAAATGCCATACCATAAAATCATTTACTACAGCAACAGCTACAATGACGAATGCTGCCATGATCACAAGGATACCTTCTTATAATATAAAGGCGGATTTTCAGGGAGTCAACGAAACATACGCCATTGACTCAGACGCCTATGACTTCTTGTTGCAGGAATGTGTCAACACGAGAACCCCATCAGAAGGCCAGAAAGTCCATGCCCAGATGCTCGTCACGGGAGTACTAACCCAAAGTGTTTTCTTAGCAACTAAGCTTGTCGGTATGTATGCTTACTGTGGAAGTATGAATGATGCACGTCAAGTGTTTGACAAAATTCCAAAGCGAAATGTGTTCGCATGGAATGCTATTATCAGAGGTTGTGTTAGGGATGGACACTGCCAGGAAGCCCTTAAGCTGTATTACCAAATGCAACAGGAAGGACTCAGTGGAGACAGTTACACCTTTCCAATCGTCCTCAAGGCGTGCGCTGAGATTGCGGCTCCGGAGCAGGGCGAGGAAATCCACAGGTCAGTAGTCAGAGGTGGATTAGAGTTGCATGTCAATGTGGCTAATGCCCTTATATCTATGTATTGGAAATGTAGGAGAATTGAGAATGCACGCCAAGTTTTTGACAAAATGTCTGTGCGAGATGCAGTTACATGGAACACCATGATTGCAGGATATTTCGAAATTGGGAACTGTGAAGAGGCCGGAAAGCTATTTGATGAAATGCAGATGGGAAAGTCGAAACCTGATGTGATAACTTGGAGCGCGATGATATCCGGGTATGAACAGAATGGTCACGGCGATGATGCAGTGAGGTCTTTCTCTGAAATGCAGCTGGCTGGAGTGAAAGCCAATTCAGTCACTATTGCCAGTGTTCTCGCTTCTTGTGCAGATTTAGCAGCGCTGCAACAGGGTAAGGAAATCCATAACTATATGATAAAAAATGGATTTGAATCATATGTTTTTGTGGGGAATGCGCTGATTCACATGTATGCAAAATGCGGAAAATTGAATGATGCATACGAAGTGTTTTCCAATATGCCAGAGAGGGATCTGATCTCATGGAATGCAATAATTTCTTGCTATGCTTTGAACGGGTATTGTGATGAGGCGTTGGGACTCTTTGAACAACTTCAAATGACAGGAATGAACCCAAATGTAATTACATGGAGTGCAGTGATTGCTGGGCATACTCAATTCGGTCATAGTGTTGAAGCCTTGAAACTCTTCAGTCGAATGCAACTTGCAGAGGTGAAGCCTAACTCAGTTACCGTAACAACTATTTTGCCTTCATGTGCTGACTTGGCGGCTCTGCAGCGTGGTAAGGAGCTTCATAACTACACAATAAGAAATCATTCAGAGTCAAATGTCATTGTGGGGAATGCTCTTATAGACATGTATGCCAAATGTGGAAGTTTAGAATATGCACGCAGTGTGTTTGACAAAATGGTTGAAAGAGATGTGATATCATGGAATGCAATTATTGCAGGGTATCGAATGCATGGGCACGGGGAAGATGCCCTGACACTTTTTTATGAAATGCAACAGGCAGGCATTAAGCCAGACCATATCACCTTCATTGCTGTTTTGTCTGCATGCAGTCATGCTGGGCTTGTGGATGAAGGCTGGAGATATTTTGATTGCATGACTCAGGAGTATGGTATCTTTCCTAGGGTTGAGCACTATGCATGCATGGTTGACATCCTTGGCCGTGCTGGGCAGTTGGACGAGGCATACAACCTAATCAAAAGGATGCCACAAAAACCTAATGCTTGTGTATGGGGAGCCTTGCTTGGTGCATGCAGAAAACATTACAACATAGAGCTAGCAGAATGTGCTGCGAAACACCTTTATGAGCTGGAGCCTAAAACCACTGGAAACTATATTCTGCTGTCAAATATTTATGCTGCATCTTGCAGGTGGGAAGATGCAGCAAAAGTAAGAACACTCATGAAAGATAGAGGGTTAAACAAAAAGCCGGGATGCACATGGATAGAGGTCAAAAACAAAGTTTATTCATTTGTTGTAGGAGACACTTCACACCCACAGTTAAATGAAATCTATTTGACGTTAGACAGTTTGGCTGGGCAAATGAAAGCAGAAGGCTATGTGCCGGACACAAATTTTGCATTGCATGATGTGGATGAGGAGGAGAAGGAGCATATCCTTTATGGTCACAGCGAGAAGCTGGCCATTGCTTTTGGTCTTATGAACACACCCCCTGGGATGTCTATCAGGATCACCAAAAACCTTCGAGTATGTGGTGATTGCCACAGTGCAACCAAATTTATTTCCAAAATTGTTGGGCGAAAAATCATTGTAAGGGATTGGAATCGTTTCCATCATTTTGAAGATGGCTTATGTTCTTGTGGGGATTATTGGTGAAGTTAATTGGAAGAGGTGACAATGATGAGATTACTAGGGTAAATTACTAAATTTTGCCTTGCGCTTGTTGCCAGGCACTGGCTACTCCTTTATTCAGAATTGCAATCTTGGAAATTGAAAGCATAATGATATTCCAATGCAAGAGATTCAATCAGGCAGGTTCGGTGACTTGAGGGACATAACTTATTTTGAGGAGACAGGGTTATTGCCATTGTTTCAAGGATCTGCCTCATTCTGTGAGGTTTATTGATGATTGCAAAATGAGAGAGGCAACTTGACCGGCTTGTGCCATATCAACTTCTGCCTTATGTTTATTCTTAAGATGTGCTAGTTTTACAACTGAAGGCAGGTTTCAAGGGTGGGGGGGTGGTGGTGGTGGCGGAGGGGTTCATAATAATGACACTGGAATGCTAACAGTGCGATTTAGTGCAGTTTGCAAGTTCAGAAACATGAACTTCAGCACAGTTGCGTATGACAAATCTGGAAATTAGATTTCAACATTTGTGGTGATGGATTAAGAAAGCTGCAGTACTCTTTATTCTGCTGAGGGTAAAAAAATTCTTCGTTTTCTACTTTCTCCATTCTCTAGATGCAAGGAAATTTGGGTATTGAATTTTATGGTTACTCATGATTCAAACAAAGTGAAAAATCCACAAACATTCTTTTCATATTGTAGGAGGGAATAAGTAATATATGAAAGTTAAGAGATTAAAGAACTTACCACTGGCATGAGATCAGTCAAGGAATCTCCACTGATTAAATATAAGCAGTGTTCCATGGGGACACGTCTTATATTTTGAGGAGACAGGGTTATTGCCATTGTTTCAAGGATCTGCTTCATTCTGTGAGGTTTATTGATGATTGCAAAATGAGAGAGGCAACATGACCGCCTTGTGCCATATCAACTTCTGCCTTATGTTTATTCTTAATATGTGCTAGTTTTACTGCTGAAGGCAGGTTTCAAGGGGGGGAAGGGGGGTGGGGGGTGTTCATAATAATGTCACTGGAATGCTAACAGTGCGATTTAGTGCAGTTTGCAAGTTCAGAAACATGAACTTCAGCACAGTTGCTTATGACAAATCTGGAAATTAGATTTCAACATTGTGGTGATGGATTAAGAAAGCTGCAGTAACATCTCTTTATTCCGCTGAGGGTAAAAAAATTCTTCGTTTTCTACTTTCTCCATTCTCTAGATGCAAGGAAATTTGGGTATTGAATTTTATGGTTACTTATGTGTCAAACAAAGTGAAAAATCCACAAACGTCCTTTTCATCTTGTAGGAGGGAATAAGTAATATATGAAAGTTAAGAGATTAAAGAACTTACCACTGGCATGAGATCAGCCCTTCACATACTTGTCAAGGAATCTCCACTGATTAAATATAAGCAGTGTTCCACGGGGACACGTCCCCTAGGGTTGGGTGCACGTACCCAGGACGGGGAGTCTACTGGGGGTGCGTTTCCCCACACACCCTTTTTGGGGAGTCTTGGGGAGACGCGAGGGGGTGCGTTTGAGTGTCCCCCCTCAAAGGAAAGCAGAAAAGCTAGTTGTAGTGCACAGTTCTCTACGTCTTGCACATAGGAAGACACCAGAGTATCGAAGGGGACCGACAACACGATGGGATGTGGATCCAGAGGATAGTGCACAGATAGATGATGAGGATGGACTAGATGAGCTACAACATGGTTTGGTTGGAGTTCTGTTGGTTACTCAAGAGAGTGACTCTAACTCAAATAACGACATTCCCATTATGTTGAGAGCTTCTGGAGAACTGTGTATATTGCTCATTGAGCTCGACGTTTTGAGTGAACACTTCACCCATCTTCAGGTGTAGGAAGCCAAAGCATAAGATGAGAAGAGTGTTGGACCACGATTTTATAGAGAGCGAGAAAATAGCCGTTAGACTAGAGGGGGTTAAGAGGGACTATGAGCATTAAAAGAGTCAAAGTATTGAAACTAATTTGGAAATAGAAATTAACGACATTCCCATTGATGGTCTCGATGACTTCATGCAATAGATGGATGTAGAGGACTAGTCATTGAGATTGAGTTCTTGATGTTGATTTTATTTTCAGTGCTAATTATCCATTTTTACTTTTCATTTTTAACTTTTGAGTTGTGACACTAGATATTGATGACCTCAGATTGATTCTTGACTCTTGACTCTGGAATATTAATTATTTTTGAGTTTGAAACTTTTAGTTATATAAATTTAGTGTTCAAACTTCAATATCTCGTATATAGTATATAGTAATATACTAGTATGTTTTGTTTTCAGTTTCGATTCTACAATTATGAATGATGAATTTAATTTTTAAATCAATGTAGATTGTAGAATGATGAACGATGAATGATATGGATCAATGTATTTGAATATTTCATTATTGCATCTCATGGTATGGATGAATAATGAACATGTCATATGAATGCTGTATGATTCAAAATGAATGATGAGGATGGATCAATGTATGTCATTATTTAATTCAATTATGAATTTAAATTTTATGTGGATCAAATTTCAATTTTCAATGTATTGGCATCCGTATTACTATTAGTCTATTTAATATTTATGGTTTCATTATTGAACATATGAATTTGAATTATATATATATAATTAAAAATTATATATCTCGACATCCCCCCGCACCCTTGAAATTTCCCTAAAATTTGAGGGTACTCCCACACGTCCCCCCTATGCGTCTCACCGCACCGGAGTCTTGGTGGAACATTGAATATAAGCATCTTTCCAAACTAGGAATAGGTTTCTAAAGTTGCATTGCACTTACAAAGTACTGTGTAGAGGGGCTTGGTCCTAGTTTCTAGGATAATTTATAAGAACATTGGATAACTCATAATCACCTTTATGGGAAGCCCAATAGCATCTATCAGCATATCCATGACCTTCTATACTTTATGCATTGAAATGCAGATATTTGTGGGCTGTTCCTAAGAAGCTCCTTAATCTCATCTTCCAAGAGGCCAAACTTGTTAAATGCTTCAATTTATTTTCCAAAACATCATGTGAATTAGACATAATTGTGGTAAGGACATTGACAAGTTTTTTGAGGGTTTTGAAATATAGGCTTGTCAATACCCATTTTTTTCCTAATACATCAGTAGTGGACGATGTACGTCAATAGGAATGATCATAAGTTAACAATTTAAATAAAATATATGTATAAGAAATTTAAAATAAATTTTATTGAAATTATTAGGGTCACACTTATATAAATATATTATTGAAATTAGTGCGATTGAACTACCTGAAATTATGTCAATATTATTCCTTTATATTTATACTGAGCACTTATCATCCAAGTTATGATAATTTAAATTACAAAACTTCCATAAATTGGAGATACATCATCTTTAATACATAAGCACACCCATGATCAGTTTTTGCCAATATAACTCCAACGACTGTTGCTTCGTATTTGTCATATAATTATTTGGACATTGCCTTGGCTCTATATGGCCCTTCTTGGAAGCATTTGCCTAAATTTTTGCATACAATATCAAGCAATATTATAGACAACCAAACTTAGGAAATTGAATCTTCACAGAAAATTAGGGATGAAATAGAAAAGGAACTTGGCTTGTCATGTTGAGAAAAGCAATGGAAAAATCGAGCTTCTCCTTGTAGAATATATATTGACCACATTGACAACATGAATAGCCCACACACTTCTGCACCCATAGTGTTTTTCTAGCAACCAAGCTTGTTGGCATGTATGCTTGCTTTGGAAGTATGAATGATGCATGTATTGAGGAATCTAGGGGAGTTAGTGTGAAAATTCCTAGATCTGACAATCTTAGGAATTCTCCTGCAATAACTGAGTGTACTTCTCCTATTATGTAAATTACTTTTACAGAATTAATTCAAATCTGAATTATTGAAGTAACTACTAAAGCAACCTACATTGAATAAAAAATATGATTTCGGAACAAGGAAACTGAGCAAGAAATCAATCACACATAAGACACAATTATTTTTGGACATAAATCCCCGAAAAAACCCAATGTGGGAAAACCGGTGCAGCAGATCTGAGGGTTTGTATTATTAAGCAGTTCTAAATCCTGAATACATCTCCGAATACCTCAAGGGTTATTTAGTTACAAAGAGAAATACTGGCAGAAATAAATGTGAGTTTTACCTCACTCAATCACTGGAAAATCCGACTGATCCGGATACTGGAAGAACTGCATCTGGAGGTCTCTGCGCAGCCTCTACGCAGTCACTGCGTCACCTCCTCTAAGGACTACGTCACCCTAGCAATGGATCAATCTGACTCTCGAAATCTCAGATCTTGGCCTCCCGATCTCACACCCCAGCTTTCGGCTTCTGGATCTGATCCGACAACGGAATCTCAGAAACCCTTTGAACCTCTGCGCAACCTTGCGTGGCTTTGCGCTGGCTTTTCTGGACGTTTATCTGCCTCTCTCTGCTGATGATTCTCCGAATGAGAATAATCTTTCTCTCCGGAAGCTACTCTGCCCCTCACTGCACTGAATCACTTAGATCTGATCTTCGTCCGAGCACTGCTCCGTCAGAAGAATTCGATCCCAAGATTCACTCCGTGTGTGTGTTTCCAAATGACCCTCAAGCCTTCCTTTATAGTCTTCTCGTTGAGTAATCAACGGCTGAGATTAGATCTCCAATCAACGACTAAGATTATAACATGACTTGATCTTTGTTTTCTAGATCATTCTCACTCTGTTTTATTAATTCCCTTTAATTATTTAATTTCCCTAAGTTAGACTTAGGGTCTCCATTAAAATAACTAATTATTTTAATAAGACATGATCTGAGTGGAATTTTCACAAACAGTTTCTGGGTTCTTTGGAATACCCGTGTCTAAGCCTCTCCACCAAATTTAGGGCTTAGAGCATTTTCCGATGCTACAAAAAACAACAGTTAGGTTAGGTGATTTCTCTAACTTTGATAACTGCTTGTGATGTATTTTTACTTAACTTGATTAGCTTCTTCTTTCACTTGAATATAATTAGTGTTCTTATCATCAAACAACAACCAAAATAATAAAGAACAACGAGACAAGAGGACACAAGATATAGGCGATCAACCAGGGCCAAAACCTCTCCACTTGAGAGGAAAACCTACAAAAACTCTTCTCTTCTTATAGAACTTCAAATGATGAATTCCAAGACCTATGACCTTGACCAAGACCCCTCCAAGACCAAATCAAATCACTTCTTTTGATCAACACTTCTTACACAAAGTCAACATTGGTTAAACTGAATGCAACACTATAGATCTTGGCTTCTCTTGCAATTTTCGGCCTCTATCACAGGTCCGCAATTTTCGGCCTGCCTGTAATCTCTGTGACTCCACACGTGTGGATTGATTAGGGCAGATTTGCAAGACTTCTCTTCTTCTTTGGGGACGATCTTTCTTCCTTGACAACTCGGCTTAGCAAAATGATCCTAGACACCTTATTTTTTGGCCTCCTGAAGCGACTGCATGATCCAGGTGGATATCGGTGGCCTCCCACCTATTCCATTTGGACCCGCAGCATTAATTCTTTTAGTTTTTCAGCTTCAGCACAACTTACTATTTTTAGCAGGTTTTTGGGTTCTGCACACCCGGAGCCATTTTGGGGACTTAATGATCCAGGTGGATATTGGTGGCCACCCACCGAGTCATTTGAACCCCCACCATCAGTGCTTTCAGTTTGTAAGTTTCAGCTCAACTTACTATTTTTAGCAGTTTTTCGGGTCCTGAACTTTTGAAGCCGTTTTGAGGCCCTAAACGACGTTTTTTTGGGAAAACGGGGAGCAACATGGGTCATAGACCGATGTTGCTCACTCAAAATTTGTAGTCCTCAGATAGATCTTTCTAACGAGCTATTGAGCGCGTCAAACGGAGATCGGATGCCAAAGTTACGTCCTCGGGAAGTTGAAACACCAATTTACCCAAACGGGACCCACAGTTTTGCCGCTTCATCTCCTAGGGTTAGGTTTTTGGACGTTTCAGATTTTACATTGTTTCTCAACAATAAATAGGCCTTTGAGCCTCATTGTAACACAGTTCAGGGGGTTGGTAGCTGACACATCTCTTCTTAGGGATAAGCGCTACCAGTGCCCTAGCTCGCTTGTTAAGATCATGTGTGTATTGTAACACAGTTCAGGGGCTGGTAGCTGACACATCTCTTCTCAGAGATAAGCGTTGCGAGTACCCTAGATGTTCATTTCCATTATGTCTCATTGTAACACAGTTCAGAGGCCTGTAGCCGCCACATCTCTTCTCAGAGATACGCCTACCAGCGCCCTAGCTGTTCATTTCATTCATTTGTTTTATTAATAAAATGAAGCATTATTTCCGTTGCATCTTTGTATCTATGGCTATATGTGTATTCTGTTGCGTTCCTGCAAAAAAATCCGGATCACTGCAACTTTGATCTGTCTCGCACGTGTGAGGTGAGTGACCCAAAAACAATCTTTATAACCTTTGTTTTTCTCTTCCTTATCTTCTTTCTCTTTTGCTGGACTTACTCTAACTTCTTGAGCTTTAGAACGAACTTGATTGTTGCCCTTACAAACGAGGCCGAGCTCTCTATTTATCAATGTTCCACCAAGTCCCCTAGAGGTGGGAGCAAGGGGGCGAGGAAGCGCGGGAGCGGCCTATGCAAAAGCTCCCTACCAATTTTCAGGAAACGTGGGGGGACGTCGGGGTCATAAAAATTATAAAATATAAAAATATATATAATATTATAATATTATATATGATATATCATTGAAAATTTAATAATAAATATTTATAATGCAACTATATTTTTCATTTTTGCAAGGAATGTATATACAGTCATCATACACTTACATCATGAAAGATAAATCATAAATGATAAAATTTAAAAATTATAAATCGATGAATGATGAATCATCTAATTGAAACAAATTTAAAAGTTAAAAGTTAAAACATACATCATAGATTCATATGTAACTTTGTAACTGTATAATCATTAATGTAACTACTAACAATGTACAATGAAAATAAAGTTTAAGATATCATATGAGTCATGACATATATGATATTATATCAAGATTCAAAATAAACTGTAAACTGAAGTTTACAACTCAAGTTTACAACTCAAGTCTGAAACATAAATATTAAAACTTAAAAGCAAATAAGTTTAAAGTTATGTCTGAAACAGTGAAACATAAAACATAAAACATGGCTTCTTCCGATTGCAGGCAGCAAGTTGCGGGCTTCTTCCAGCGGCTGCGGCAAGTGCTAAGGGTTGGGCAGCAAGTGCTAAGTGCGGATGATACAATGATACAATGAAAACAAATGAAACCTAAAAATTAATTTAATTAAACAATTGACTATTAAAATATATTTTTTATTTTTTTCATTTTTTTTAAAATTGTGAGCCCCACAAGCCCCCTCCCGTCCCCTCACGCCCCCTCACGCTCCCTCCTGTCCCCTCATGCTCCCTTCACGCTCCCTCACGCTCCCTAAAGCACCCTCGACCCCTCAATCTGAGGAAACGTCCCCTTTGACGTCCCCCTTAATTTCCTGATTTTTGGGTGTGTCAGGAAACGTCCCCTAGAAGTCCCCAAGACCCTGGAGCGCGAGGGGGCGAGGACTCTAGACCCCTAGGTTGGGGGACGAGTCCCTGTGTAACACTGCTATTTATAGGCTTCATGTCACTGCTTGTGGGCCCACTTGTCACTATCCCTAGGCCGACTTGTCACTGTTTGATAGGGTGACTTGTTGCTTGCATCTTGACAAGGTCTTGGAGGGTCTTTTGACTCTATTTTGACTCAAATTATTTTTTCCTTACAATATGTAACATGCCCAAAAGGGTCTTCCATTCATGACAATGACTCAATTGACTTGTAGACTCAATGACAAGCCCTAGAAACACTCAATGGGTGCTTGACCTAAAAATAAATTTCCCTTGAGCATGAAACCCATGCCTCAAGAATAACAATAGTAATTTTATTTTTCTTTTTACATCAAATACATAAAATCATGGTTACATACAAGCAAAATGTTTTCGCATAGAGTGCGATTATCCAAGGTTATGTCAGGGATGGACACTGCCAGGAAGCCCTCGAGTTGTATTATTAAATGCAACCAGAAGGACTAAGTGCAGGCAATTACACCCTTCCAATCATCCTCAAGGCATGAGCTGAGATTGTGGCTCTGGAGCAAGGTAAGGAAATCCATAGGTCAGTAGTCAGAGGTGGGTTAGAGTTGCATGTCAATGTGGCTAATTCCCTTATAGGTATGTATGGGAAATGCAGGAGAATTGAAAATGCACGCCAAGTATTTGATAAAGTGTCTGTGTGAGATGCAGTTACATGGAACACCATGATTGTAAGATACTTCGAAATTGGGAATTGTAAGGAGGCTAGAAAACTGGCTGATGAAATGCAGCTGGGAAGGTGGAAACCCGATGTGATAACTTGGAGCAAGGTGATATCCGGGTATGAGCAGAATGGCCACGACGATGCAGTGAGGTCTTTCTCTAAAATGAAGCTCGCAGGAGTGAAAGCCAATTCAATCACTATTCTCAGTGTTCTTGCTTCTTGTGCAGATTTAGCAGCGCTGCAACAGGTTAAGGAAATCCATAACTATGTGATAAAAAATGGATTTGAATCATATAGTTTTGTGGGGACTGCACTGATTCACATGCATGCAAAATCCGGAAAATAGATGATGTAGTCAGTTTTTTTTCTAAAATGTAGCTGGCTGGAGTGAAAGCCAATTCAATAACAATTGCCAGTGTTCTTGCTTCTTGTGCAGATTTAGCTTGCACTGCAACAGGGTAAGGAAATCCATAACTATGTGATAAAAGTTTAAAACATGGATTTGAATTTTATATTTTTGTGGGGAATGCCCTGATTCACATGTATGCAAAATGCGGTAAAATGGAAGATACATACCAAAGTGTTTGGCAATATGCCAGAGAGGGATATGATCTCATGGAATGCAATAATTTCGTGTTATGCATCGAACGGATATTTTGATGAGGCATTGGGAGTCGGGACACTTTGATCAACTTCAAATGACTGGAATGAACCCAAATATAATTACATGTAGTGCAGTGATTGCAGCGTATACTCAATTCGGTCATAGTGTTGAAGCCTTGAAACTTTTCAGTCAAATGCAACTTGCAGAGGTGAAGCCTAACTCTGTTACCATAGCAATTATTTTGCCTTCATGTGCTGACTTAGTGGCCTTGCAGTGTGGTAAGGAGCTTCATAACTACACAATCAGAAATCATTCAGAGTCAAATGTCATTGGGGGAATGCTCTTATAGACATGTCCTGTATGCCAAATATGGAAGTTTTAGAACATGCACATAGTGATAAAACTTGGATTTGAATTTATATTTTTGTGGGGAATGCCCTGATTCACATGCATGCAAATTGCAGTAAAATGGAAGATACATACCAAAGTGTTTGCCAATATGCCAGAGAGGGATATGATCTCATGGAATGCAATAATTTCATGTTATGCATTGAACAGATATTTTGATGAGGCGTTGGGAGTCAGGACACTTTGATCAACTTCAAATGACCGGAATGGACCCAAATGTAATTACATATAGTGCAGTGATTGCAGGGTATACTCAATTCAGTTTTAGTGTTGAAGCCTTGAAAGTTGAAACTCTTCAGTCGAATGCAACTTGCAGAGGTGAAGCCTAACTCTGTTACCAACTTACCATAGCAATTATTTTACCTTCATGTGCTGACTTAGCGGCCTTGTAGTGTGGTCAGGAGCTTCATATATACACAATCCGAAACCATGCAAAGTCAAATGTCATTGTGGGGAATGCTCTTATAGACATGTCATGTATGCCAAATCTGGAAGTTTTAGAACATGCACGGATTGAGAGAACATGGATTTGACTTTTATATTTTTGTGGGGAATTCCCTGATTCACATGTATGCAAAATGTGGTAAAATGGAAGATAAATACCAGAGTGTTTGCCAATATGTCAGAGAGGGATATGATCTCATGGAATGCAATAATTTCATGTTATGCATTGAACGGATATTTTGATGAGGCGTTGGGAGTTGGGACACTTTGATCAACTTCAAATGACTGGAATGAACCCAAATGTAATTACACGTAGTGCAGTGAGTGCAGGGTATACTCAATTTGGTCATAGTGTTGAAGCCTTGAAACTCTTCAGTCAAATGCAACTTGCAGAGGTGAGGCCTAAATCTGTTACCATAGCAATTATTTTGCCTTCATGTGCTGACTTAGCGGACTTGCAGTGTGGTAAGGATCTTCATAACTACACAATCAGAAATCATTCAGAGTCAAATGTGATCGCGGGGAACGCTCTTATAGACATGCCATGTATGCTAAATCTGGAAATTTAGAACATGCACGTAGTGATAAAACATGGATTTGAATTTTATATTTTTGTGGGGAATGCCCTGATTGACATGTATGCAAAATGTGGTAAAATGGAAGATACTTACCAAAGTGTTTGCCAATATGCCAGAGAGGGATATGATCTCATGGAATGCAATAATTTCATGTTATGCATTGAACGGGTATTTTGACGAGGCATTGAGAGTCGGCACATTTTGATCAACTTCAAATGACTGGAATGAACCCAAATGTAATTACATGTAGTGCAGCAATTGCAGGGTATACTCAATTTGGTCATAGTTTTGAAGCCTTGAAACTCTTCAGTTGAATGCAACTTGAGAGGTGAAGCCTAACTCTGTTAACATAGCAATTATTTGGCCTTCATGTGCTGACTTAGTGGCCTTGCAGTGTGGCAAGGAGCTTCATAACCACACAATCAGAAATCATTCAGAGTTAAATGTCATTGCGGGGAATGCTCTTATAAACATGTCGTGTATGCCAAATCTGGAAGTTTTAGAACATGAACATAGTGATAAAAGATGGATTTGAATTTTATACTTTTGTGGGGAATTCCCTGATTTACATGTATGCAAACTGTGGTAAAATGGAAGATACATACCAAAGTGTTTGTCAACATGCCAGAGAGGGATATGATCTCATGGAATGCAATAATTTCATGTTATGCATTGAACAGATATTTTGATGAGGCGTTGGGAGTCGGGACACTTTGATCAATTTCAAATGACTGGAAAGAACCCAAATGAAATTACATGTAGTGCAGTGATTGCAGGGTATACTCAATTCGGTCAGTGTTGAAGGCTTGAAACTCTTCAGTCGAATACAACTTGCAGAGGTGAAGTCTAACTCTGTTACCATAGAAATTATTTTTCCTTCATGTGCTGACTTAGTGGCCTTGCAGTGTGGTACGGAGTGGTACGGAGCTTTATAACTACACAATCAGAAATCATTCAGAGTCAAATGTCATTGCGGGGAATGCTCTTATAGACATGTCATGTATGCCAAATCTGGAAGTTTTAGAACATGCACATAGTGATAAAACATGGATTTGAATTTTATTTTTTTGTGGGGAATGCCCTGATTCACATGTATGCAAAATGCGGTAAAATGGAAGATGCATACCAAGTGTTTGCTGTAAAATGGAATATGCAAACAGTGTGTTTGACAAAATGGTTGAAAGAGATGTGATATCATGGAATGCAATTGTTGCAGGGTATCAAATGCATGGGCACAGGGAAGATGCCCTGACACCCTTTAATGAAATGCAACAGGCAGACATTAAGCCAGAACATATCGCCTTCATCGCTGTTTTGTCTGCATGCAGTGATGTTGGGCTTGTGGATGAGGGTTGGAGATATTTTGATTGTATGACTTATGAGTATGGTATCTTTCCTGGGGTTGGGCACTATGCCTGGTTGGCATCCTTGGCTGTGTGAGGCATTTGGACGAGGCATGCAACCTAATCAAAAGAATGCCACAAAAACCTAAAACTTTGTATATAGGGGGCCTTGCTTGGTGCATACAAAAAGCATTACGACATAGAGCTAGCCAAATGTGTTGCAAAACACCTTTATGAGCTGGAGCCTAAAATCACTGGAAACTATATTCTGCTGTCAAATATTTATGCTGCATCTTTGTTGGAAAAAAATTCACTGTAGAGACATAGGGTTCAACTGCAGGGTGCCAACAAAGGGCCCATTTTAGTTTAGCATGACGCCGACATTTGCAATGTTCTGCAGGGGAAGAAGGTCTCACCCGAGGCACGCCAAGACTAATAAGTGATGTTTGGGGTTTAAGGGGTCACAAGATTCAATTTCTCATTTAAAGTATACATTGAGCTTATAAGCATTCGTAGATGTACTAAATGATCATTGCACAGAAAGTAAATAACACACTGCATGGAATCTAACATCAGATCTTAAAAATTTTAAAGTAGGCACACAGTTACAATCACATTCATTCACAAAACACAGATGTAATTCCTCACAACAATCTCTCGTATATATATTCAGGCTGACTCAAAATTACAAATACAAATTCATATTAACTCAGAGGGATCTGTTAAGAAATTCTCCCAAAACTCTCATTATAGATTCAAGACTAGAACAAAATTACAATAAAAACCATCCATAGAGTTCAGGTCCTAATTCCGACTGCATGTTGGTCTTCTTCCAATCTCTCTCTCCACAACTCAATTTGTATGTCTATATATAATCTTCGTCCCTTTGATCTTGTCCACGCTCGCTTGATGTGGTCCCCTCTAACCATCTTGCTGAGATATATATCTGTTTGGGCCACATTTTCTTGATCACTTCGACTTTAACAGTTCGATCCTTCTTTCACGGATTTGACAATTTCCAATGTAACTGCCTGGTCCTTTGTCTGTCGCTTTCTTCTTTTCAGCCACTGTTTTCCAGTGAGATTAGCCATTCATTTTTCCAGCTTGCGCATCCTATTTTTCTGCAACTATTTTTGCCAAAATTGTTCACAAAAATGAAGGACCAAATAGGCCCTGAGCACAGTCTATTGACTCGCCCTCGAGTCAATCCTTTGCTTTAGTGCTTGGTTCTCCTTGTGGCTGTTCAACTAATGCTAATCCTTCCTGCACCCATGCAAACATTCCTCCTAATGAAGGACCCAACACGGGAATAGTTTATAAGAGCGACATTATGTTCTTCGACAATATGGGTTGGTCAAATGGACTCTACATGTTCATCATTGGGGATGTGGACAACATCGAAAGGATTAAGAGTAGGAGGAGGAAATTTTGACACCACAGACGCTAAAGATTCCGAAGCTAATGGATGAGGAGTTAAGCTAGAAAGATCAAAGGATTTGGGAATAAAAGGTTCAATGGTAGAACTGGTTGAAGCAGCAGATAAAGGAGCCATAGAAGCCAGGGGGAGATCCTTAGGCTTAAAGGTTTTATCCCGGTAAGGAACAACATCGGGAATAGATGAAATTGCGGTAGGTGTACTTACTAGAGACTCAAAGCTAGAAACAATAGTGCCAACAGAAGATAAATAGGTATGGAGCCTCTTGACTAAGGGTTGGAAATCATAACTAATTGTAGTTGGATGTTTCGAAGATGACGATGCAACATCATAGGACAAGTCTCATGGCATCAAACCTTCAAGGGAATACGCAACATCAGTGATCTGAAAATGGAGGTGTTCTCTTTCCTCTTCCTCGGAATCACATAAACAAAACAATGATCATTTTGACACTTTATAAGGTAAAAATGGGTCTTGACACAAACAAGTTTTTTAATGTCTCTTCAAGTCATGAAATAGTCTTTACATGTAAACTTGACATAAGCAACATAAAAGTACATAACTCATACAAGCATAATGAAGAGCATAACAAAAGATTTGTTGACGGAGTTCACCCCTCCTGGGCTACATCTCTGGGCTTGCCAATATAACTAGATTGCTCCATATATTTAGTATAGAATAGGGAGCACATAAAGTTTGCTGATGAAAACATATGGCTATTACCCCTAGAAGGTAATGTTCTCCTGCGAAGAACTCTCACATCAAGCAACAACACAAAGCGTCTCCTACAAATATCCAATACTCCAACTGAAATGAGCTAAAATGAGCATGTGAGCACTTCAATTCCACATTGAAGAGCATAAACAACACTTTCTTCAACATGACATAATGAGAAAAGTAACCCTGAGCTGAGCCCTGCAAGGAATAACTATTGCAGTGAACTTTTGAAGGTGAGACAACACCTACATGGCCGCCTTCATGCTTAAACACCTTCCAAAACTACTTCAAAAGCCTGATTGATCGATACACCCTTGGTCTTCAACCTGCAAAAAGACCACTTAGATGTGCTCAAATAAAAAATTAGAGGTCACCATTGGATCCAGAACATCCAAAACCCCTTAGTGAACTCTTTCTGAGCTCAATTTGGTCAAAAACCCAAAAAGACATGAGCTCCAAAACTCTTCCATGAATTTGACTGTTAATTGTCCTACAAATTTGACCAACAGTCTAACTATCCTACAAATCTGCCCTGTTTTTCGCTAACGGAGTGACAATTCCTCCCTCCGCTGGTGCATTTTGTAGAATCATTAATTTCACCACTAACCCCTTAAGTCCGAAAATCATGGTCATATATGCCACATGGGTCTGTGGGCTGGGCCTTAACGCCCGCCCTTGCCGAGCCTGACCCTAAACTCCAGTGTGAGATTTTATGGCATTCAATGGACCGAGGGTCAAGGGCTTAGCCCCGACCCCTCCCCCTAAATGAACATGACTTGTACCTTTTATATGGGTTTTACCCATATGTTAACAAGGATCACTTGTCGGTCTATTGGTAGAGCGATGTGTTATTGGATTGGAGGTCACAGGTTCGAATTTGGTCGAGCCTCCAACCAACCCATACTAAAATTTTAGTTGACCCTAGGGTGCCATGTGGTAGCCCATGACTGGGCCACGTGGCGACCCATCATTGTCCAAATAAAATAGTCCATAACCAATGAAATGTGCCCAAAATTCAACAAACCAGAGGATGAAACTTGGCAGCTTGTCATTGGCCCGAAGTACACAATCAACATGCTGACTCAGCATACGAGCAACCCAGTAAAACTGCCCAGTCAACAACCCTGCTAAATTTTTCGCTGTTTGGCCAAACGGTCAACACACGATAACTTGAGCATACAGTTAGGTTGAGGTGAAACGAACGTCGTTGGATTTAGAACGACGAGAACTTCGATTTGGCGCCAGTTTCAAGACTTTCTGGGCACCTTCATTTTTGAGCTAAAAATTGATCACTAATCATACTTCCCCCACTATGAACTTTTGGACTCCAAAAGTTTACTTCCCTAGTCAATATAATGAGGTTGAAATTCAAAAACAATAAAAAAACTCAATCCAAAATGCTAACTTTTCAATTGGTGCCCTTCAAGCCCCAATCAAGACACTTCAGCTATCTTCTTCGTGAAGAAAGAATTGAGCCAACATTCTTATTGTGATGCAGGAAAAAAATACCGATGAGTGGAATCTGAACATTCTCTTTACTCTCATCTTGCACGGCTAAAAAACAACTTTATCTTGAAGTTAAACTGTTGAAGACAAACTTCACTCCATGATTCTTGGAAATCAGAAGTAACATAAACTTGCTTTGCCGTCCTCAAGCTAAGCTTGTACATAAAAAGTACATTGTTGCAACATTTTAATGTTACAATCGGCCTTGCCTACAAAACATAGTCATCTTATATAATCTTAAAAACAAGATTCTATTCACACAAATTTCATATCGAATAGTTGCATCGGTGAACATATGACAAACTTGAATGACAATTTTGTACATTCACAAAAATCCTTGAACATTTGGATTTATAAACAAGCCAATACATACATAAATGAAAAACACATACTTGTTATACATAGTGACAATGATTGTTCACTTTACAAACATACCTAAACATGAAAACAAGAAGTAACTACAGAATTTATAAAGCAACTTTACAATAAGTCTACACAAACTTTGCCTCTCCTAGGCCTATGGGTTCTCTTTTTGCACCATCTCTTCCTTGGAGGTTGCTTAGGATTGCCGCAAGTCCTATTTGCCAACTCTTGCTTCCCTTGCATTCGGTTGCATAATCTCTTTTCCTTTCTTTGAACGAAGCTCTGGATGCAACTTCCAACGTCATTCATTGCCATGCCCATGCATCTTGCAATGAGTACAAAAGAACTTTCTCTTGTTTTTTGACAAAGAAGTCCTCTCATGTGAAAGAAAATCATTATGCTTGATGCCTAGAATCTTATCCATTATTTTAACCATTATCATACATTGCTTACATACAACCATGCAATGGTCAAATGCATCACAAAAAGTACATGGGTACTTATTCCATAAGTAATCAAAATTACCATGCATTGGAAAACACCCATGAGAATTATACGTCTAGCGCTGCAACTATGACAAAGTGGACTGGACGATGACATGCAAGGTTCCTTTAAGCACTCATCTCTCTTGGGAGACAAATGAACATTGTCACAAGGTGGTGACATCTCATCCTCAGATGGTTGATGTGCCTCAAGCCGTTTAGAGCATTCTCCAAACTCCTTTTGTCCATATCCCAATCTCTAATACTTTGGTCTCTCCTCAACCATGATTAGATTGGTGATACCTTGGCCATTTATGCGGAGGCCTCCTCCTTCATATCCCATCTTGGAAAGCAACTTCATACCAATGCTTTTGGTATGTTGTTCAAATACTGCAAAAGAGTTGTTATGCACATAAATAGAAGGAATTGTACTTGAAATGCTTATTACCTCCTTAAACTTTTCATTCATCTTTTCAACTTCTGATGATGATGATGATGGCCAACTTGTAGATGACTCTAACCACCCACTCTTAACAACTGGGATATGGTGTGAATCTTGGAGATGCTTGCAAAATGCACATGCATCATCTTCCTCATATGGTCTATGACCACTGTTTGAACCATGACCACATGTTGGTTTCATTTTGGAGGTGCCTTTTGCTGTCACAAGAGTAGAAATTTGAACAACTTGTTCATCAAGCACTTGTTGCAATATGAAACACATGTGCCTCTTCTCCTCTTCAGCCATCTCTATCATCCTTCTCAACTCAATGTTTTCCATATGAAGAGCCAAATTTTGCTCCTCTAGCTCTTGGAAACTCTTTTTGCTGCCCATTCTTGCAACTTGGTAAGATAGTGCTCTAATACCACCTGATCTGAAAATGGAGGTGCTCACTTCCCTCTTCCTCAGAATCACATAAACAAAACAAGGATTGTTTTGACGCTTTGCAAGGTAAAAATGGGTCTTGACACAAACATGTTTTTCAATGTCTCTTCAAGTCATGAATTAGTATTCACATGTAAACTTGACATAAGCAACATAAAAACACATAACTCATACATGCATAATGAAGAGCATAACAAAAAATTTGTTGATAGAGTTCACCACTCTTGGGCTACATCTATGGGTCTGCCAACATAGCAAGACCGCTCCATATATTCATTATAGAAAAGGGAGTACATAAAGTTTGCTGATGAAAACATGTGGTTATTACCCCTACAAAGTAATGTTCTCCTACAAAGAACTCTCACATAAAGCAACAACACAAAGCATCTCCTACAAAGATCCAATACTCCAACTGAAATGAGCTAAAATGAGCATGTGAGCACTTCAATTCCGCATTGAAGAGCATAAACAATACTTTCCTCAACATGCCATAATGAGAAAAGTAAACCTGAGCTGAACCTTGCAAGTAACAACTGCTGTAGTGAACTTCTAAAGGTGAGAAAACCCCTACAAGGCCTTCTTCATGCTCAAACACCTTCCAGAACTGCTTCAAAAGTCTGATTGATCCATACACCCTTGGTCTTTAGCCTGCAAAAATACCGCTTAGATGTGCTCAAATAAGAAATTAGAGGTCACCATTGGATCCAGAACATCCAAAAACCCCTAAGTGGACTCTTTCTGAGCTCAATTTGGTGAAAAAATAAAAAAGATATGAGCTCCAAAGCTCTTCCATGAATTTGACTGTTAACTGTCCTACAAATTCGACCAACAGTCTAACTGTCCTACAAATCTTCCTTGTTTTTTGCTAACAAAGAAAATTTTTTTCCCTTCGCCAGTGCATTTTGTAGGATCATTAATTTCGCAACTAACCCATTAAGTTCGAAAATCGTGGTCATATATGCCACATGGGATCGTGCGTTGGGCCTAAACGCCCGCGCCGGTTGGGCCTGTCCCTAAACTCCAGGCGTGAGGTTTTATTGCGTGCAGTGGACCGAGGGCCAGGGGCTTAGCCTCGACCCCTTCCCACAAATGGGCGCGACTTATACCTTTTATATGGGTTTTACCCATATGTTAATAAGGATCACTCATCGGTCTATTGGTAGAGCGTTGTATTGTTGGATTGGAGGTCACGAGTTCGAATCCAAGTTGGGCCTTCGATCGACCCATACCAAAATTTTAGTTGACCCTTGGGTGCCACGTGGCAGCCCATGATTGGGCCACATGGCGACCCATCATTGATCCAAATAAAATATGCTACAACCAATCAAATGTGCCCAAAATTCAATGAACCGGAGGATGACACTTGGAAGCTTGTCATTGGCCCGAAGTACAAAGTCACCATCCCGACTCACTAATCCAGGTGAATATTGGTGGCCACCCGCCTATTCCACTTGGACCCCCACCATTGTTTCTTTCAGTTTTTTAGTTTCCTCAATTGTAGTACAATTTACTATTTTTGGCAGTTTTTTGTGGTCCTGAACTTCCAGAGCCGTTTTGAGGCCCTAAACGACATTTTTTGGCAAAAATGGGGCGTACATATGTTCTTGACTGATGTTGGCTGCTCGAAAGTTGTAGTCCTAAGATAGATCTTTCTAACGAGGTATTGTGCGTGTCAAACGAAGATCGTATCCCAAAGTTACATCCCCAGGAAGTTGATGTACCAATTTACCCTAACGAGGCCCATAGTTTTGGCACTTTATCTCCTAGGGTTAGGTTTTTGGATGTTTAGGGTTTTTCATTATTTCTCAATAATAAATAGGCCTTCGAGCCTCATTGTAACACAGTTAAGAGGCATGTAGCCACCACATCTCTTCTTAGAGATAAGCCACCATCGCCCGACCTAATTTATTTCCATTTTTTATGTAAGCATATTCTAGTCTTTGATATTATGCAAGCGATGCACCTGTTGAGAATTTGGAGGGCTATTGATTAATTCAAATTCTCTACTTGATAATTACTTGTGAGCTTACTTCTTTAACTTATGTCTTCTCTTCTTAGCTTATTATATCTTTCATCAAGTTAATTATCAAAACACAAGAAACACAAATTTAGGCACTTCAAGCCAGGGCCAAAAACTCTCCCTCTTGGAGAGGAAAACCCACAATAAATTCTTCTTATAGACTTTCAGATGACAAGTACCATGACCATGACACATACCCTTGACCCTTGTGTGCTTCCAAGACCTTGTCACTGCTTCTTCTAATGACTCCTCCTTTCCTGCACAGATCCGCACTGTTCAGAACTAGCCTTGGATTCTTCCTTCTATGCCAAATGTTATTGTTGCAGCCTAGTATTTTGATCATAGCCCTTTTCATGCAATTTATTACAAACCTTCTCTATACTTCACGACAACCCTAGGATCTTAGAGCTTGTCCCTTTTCTTCGCATTTACTTCAGCTTATTTTCTTATACTTAATATAGCCCTGTTCTTGCTTTTACTTTAGATAGGTATCACCGAGGATTACCCAGAATTATCTACACTTTAACTTCATACTAATCCACACTTAAACTCTGACTTGATCAATACCTTAATCCACACTTGAATGCTGTAGAACGCAACCCTTATCTGCACTTTATCACAATGTTCTTCAACAGTTTATTTCGCACCTTAATCCAGATGGATGTTGCCCTAACATCGCATTTATCACAGACTTCACTATAGTGTAACACCTTAGAGATATCCACACTTCTTTCTGTCCTTAACTCGCACTTGTTCCTGTCCCGAAGTCTTCACTTAATCACAGACTGTTTGAAGTTCACTTCTGTAATTTTTGCGCAAATTTCTAGGCTATTTATAGTTGTTCGAACCTATAATTAGCTGACCTATCATTGAACTGATGTGACATATTATTGAGCCGACTTTTCTAGCAATTTCAAGCCAACTTGTAGGGTTGATCTTCCAGCGTTAAGGAGGATGTCTTGAGGGTTGCTTGAGCATCATTCTGGAGCCATTTTTTTCAAGGATATGTGACAAGGTTCATGACAAGGTTCGGAGCATATATTGGTGACTAGACTCTTCATTTAATAGACACTTAATTACAAATGTAACTAGAAGACAACCCTAATAGACATCAAGAAGTCTATAATAAAATCTTGCTCATGAAACCCATGAAGCAAGTACAACCAAATATACATTTTATTATTTGTCTTCGTCTTTACAAAAAAAACATAATTACACAGTCAATATGAAGACTGACCTAGTTACACTTTTCAACACTCCCTCTTAACTAGGGAGGTATTCATACAGGTACATGGTCACTTTCAAACTAAAAAATCTCATAAGAAGAATCGGATTGGTAATCGCATCTATATAACATCATATCAACCAACATTGTCCTAGTGCAAGGCCTTGAATAACAACCCCATCTCTCAACGAGACAATGGGCTACATTGTTAGCGAGGCACATGACTAATAGACACCATAGTCATTGTCTCTCCAAGGTACATACCCCACCTAGGTGTTCCCAAAGTATGACCTTCTTGGACTATTCTTCTCTTGGGTAGCCAACCCTCAAAGAATATCTGTCCTCGACTACTCTTATCTTGAATGCCCTATCTCATTCTCAAAGAGTATTGAATGCCAGATGATTACCCAATCCTCCATTCTGTCTTCCAGGTGAAGACCAAAATGATGTGTCCATCCATTCTCTTCACATGGCCTTCACTAAGACTTATCGTTGTTAGTCTTGGTCTAGTGCATGACACATGTAATATAGAATCACACACGCCACTCCCTCTCAACACAAGAAGGACATACTTCAAGTTTCTTCAAAGCAAGAAACTTAACACCAAGCTCCCTAGCAACCAGGGTCCTGCAGTAGAAATCCAGCTACTCATGAAGAATTCCTCCCCTCGATGTCATGGATTTCGATATTGAGGAATATTAAACTTTTGGCTTCATAGGGCACAAATCATCCATCACTTTCAGTCACGAGTCTGTCCACTATTAGAAAGTGATTCATCAGTATTTCTCTTCTGGTCCACCGTTATGCCATGCTACTTTCCTTCGAATAATCTCCAAGGATCATACATCCTTTCTCATGATTAGCAACCCTGCACAAATTGATCCAGATAAACATATACATATGAACTTTTAAAACAAAAGTTACCTTAGTGATGATCTTTCACCATGACATCTTCCTGTAGGCATCGTCATCCTGTATATAGATTGACACATCTCCTAGTGATATGTTTTGTCAAGGGTCTTCTTCTTTACCAGATTTCTATCAGAGTCTACATATCCTCCCAGGAGATCTCCTAGACACAACTTATTGGCTTCCGGATGATAACTGCCTCTTGACATGGTTGCATTTCATGATCTCTTCCTTTCTGCACATTCTTCGTTCCCAGGAACTTACAAATTTTCCAGTTTCTCGTTCATATACAACCACCTCAAACTCCATGAGGATATACTATGTTGATTTCATCTGTCAGTGCACCGAGAGATACTCCTCCATAGATCCTACTTCTAAATACAGAATTCCATTACCTGCAACCATATGACACGACTTCACAACATCTAGTGTCAACATATAACCATATACATACCTCATACCTTTTTCCTTGAGTCATCCTGTAGCAGCTTTTCTAGAATGAAGAGCTTCATTCCCTTGACTTGCTCCATCAGTATGTCACCACATCCCAGAATTCTGTTTCCATGATGATCCTTGATCTTGATGACTACCTTCCATTAGTAATGTTATCAGAGAGGTTTTCCCGGAGCTGTTTCACAAGGAGCTCCTACCATGCTTTGAACAAGATGCTACACTACTTCCTATCATACAACCAACAAGAATCACTTAAAGGAGAAGATGATCTCAATCATGGTGGAGATCCCTCGCTTCTTCTTTCTTATATTTCTTTGCATCAGGTTCTTCCCTTATTTATGAGACATGGACTTCTTCCCTATTTCTCTTGTCCTTTTCAGATTAAGGACAATTTCTTTTATAATGCCCAAGTTCATCACATTCAAAGCATCGTGCTTTGTCCATATTTCTTATTCTATTATGAGGACCAAACTTACCGAATCTTCCTTTCTTCCCGGACATGGCTGCAAAGGCTTGATTCCCTTCACTTGATCCTGTAACAGCTTTGGCTTTCAATCTTGTTTCCTCCATTTTACAAAGAGACCATAAATCGTGGAATGGTGTGGCTTCTTTCTTCCTGTATAAACCTGAAGTGAAGTTTCCCCATTCTTCTGGCAGAACATTCAACACCATTGTAGTAATCTCAATGTCAGACATTACTTCTCCTAATTCCTACAGTTGATCTCAGAGAGACTGCTTTCCCTAGTGTACTCACAGAGAATAGCTCCACCAATTTCTCATATATTCCTTTTGATGATTCTAGATTTGATACATTAGAGATGAGAGAGTCTTTTATGGATTCTGTAAGAATCCTTTGGGCTCCTATATCTCCCTTCATATATTTGGCATGACTTCATTGTCCTTGTCTTCCATGCAGGAAAGTTTGAAATGCTAACCGGTTTGTTGCTTTCTTTGCAAAGAAGACATTTTGATAGATTCATATGAAGTCATAAAGATACTTACTTGAATAGATGCTTTTCTTCTTCTATCAGCTTCCTTGTTGAAGAAGATGGCAATAACGCCCTCTTAGATTGATTTCAAAGTGGGTGATCTTGGATCCTTGATGATGAAGGATTACTTCAGAATGAAGATGTCTTCAATAGTGTTGGGTGTTGCTCAATGATGTGTCTACCAACAATGTCTTTAATATCAAGAATATTTTATGTCAAATATTACCTCCTCGATGTGTGGATTCTTTGAGTAAGGTTGAAAGTCTTCTTGAGTTGGCTTGAGGATTTCCTTGCAAATTGATTTGACTCTTTCTTTCTAGAAAACTGAATTTTGATCCTTGAGTGTCTTTTTGTCAAATAGCCCTTTATCTTTAGCACCTTAGCTCTGATTCCATGTTGAGAATTTGGAGGGCTAGTGATTAATTCAAATTATCTACTTGATAATTACTTGTGAGCTTACTTCTTTAACTTATGTCTTCTCTTCTTAGCTTATTATATCTTTCATCAAGTTATTTATTTATTTATTTTTTTCCATAGGAAAAATTGTAATTATATTAAAAGAAACAAAATTACATGTTGCATCAGCAGATAGTAGGCTAAACAACCAACCGAGACTCGTGTTCATAAAACCATGCAAGAGACCAATAATATACAATGGTGAGAAAAAATATGTTTTTCTCCCTTTCTTTTTTTCCACCTTCCGCCATGCACATTGTGATGACGTGGGGGAGACAAGTGCGAGCTGATTTTCAATTGTAGTTGCTCCAACGTCCTTGTCCGAGTCATAGGTTTCTGATGAGTGATGTTGTTTGTTCCCACCCAGTTAGATACAACTGGTTCCTTTGTGGGTGGGTCCTGTAGTGTTTGTATTTCAAATGGATCCTGTGTGTCTTTTTCTTGTGCGGCCGGGACTATTGTTGACTATTTGTTCCCATCTGAAGTGGGTGCTTCCACTTCTTCTTCTATCTCCTCTTCTGAGTCAAATGGGGGAAATTTCCATCCTTTGGGTGCTTTTCCGACCCTCTTATTTCTTCGGTTATCTCTCTTTGCTTCAGGACAAGAATTTTGTAGATGACCAGTCTGTCTACAAATTCTTTCTGCATCTGAAAGCTATGTTTTCATAGTCTATACGTTGCAACCATTTTTTTTGTTTATGTACCAGCTGAATGCTTTGTGGTAGTCCTTTGCTGAGGTCTACCTCAACATAGATATGTGCAAAGGTGAAGATTCTCTCTTCCAGCTGCTATGTATCTGTTTTGATATATCGCCCAATGACATTCCCAATGCCTTGAAGTACCCTGTTACTCCAGAAATGTAGGGGGAGATTATATAGCCTGACCCAAACCGACATTCTGGAGACAACCATAGTCTTTGCATCAAAGTCTGAGAACTAGGGGGTGATATAAAGTCCGATAGAACCCAAAAACCATGGACCCTCCTGGGGAATGTAGTCTCTGACTTCTGAATGCTGGAATTTAACTATGAAGAAGCCTTTTGAACAGAGATGTATTTCACACTCCACGGTCCAGTTCTTGAATATCCATTGAAAGAGGTCCATTGGTTTGGGCAAGAAGCTATTGAAACGACAAATAAGTGTTTGTGCTTGATATGTGTTTCGATGTTCATCAATCTCAGGTATATCTATGGCCAGTTCAGGAGTACGATTCAACTGCTCTACTATGTAAGTCTCGGGGGCATTTCCCTTTGGTTCTATAGGGGTAGTTGGTTTTTTGTTCCCCTGCAAAATGTTCTTGAAGGAGGGTCTTGTATTATGATCCTGTTTAGAGGTACTGCCTCCCCCTATTCCCCCAAAGATTTTAGTTTTTCCCCGGTCCCCTATTCCTCCTCCTCGCAACCAGAGATTAAGGATGATGGTGGCGCCAGAAGATATGGTGTAATCCTTTATGTATCTGTGGTTGAAGTGCTCTGCCTTCATGCATCAGTAGCTGTAATGGTATAGGGTATCCCTGAGCTTTTGTGATTTTCATTTTGAGATCAAACACCAGCTTTGTATCATCTGTCCATAATACAATATTTTCCCCAACATGTGTTTTAATAAAATTTTGAAAACGGTTTATGTTTACCTGTTCTGTGGCGTCTGTTGCCCCAATGTATTCTCCCGCTAGAGTCGATGCTAGGTCAATCTACAAAGGGAGATACCATTTGTGTCGAGGGAGGCCATGTGAGGACAGGCTACATTCTGCAAAATATAGGGCGTCTGCAACAAACATGGACATGCAGTTGCTGCACCGAAAGCAACCCTAATCCGTGTGTGGGAGGAAGCCCCGCACCACAGAAAACAGGGTAACCAAAACCTTTAGATGACATGGTGGGTAGGGCGATCTGCGGCGAGTGTATTTCTGGAGTAGCCATGCAGTTCCTCCCGCTATCACCGAGAACCACCATCGAGAGCCAGGTGCTGTCGGTCGCCATAGACGAGAGGCACCATTCGTGGGGGCCCGATGGCAAGCAGAGGCTACAGTGCTGCCATACACGGATGTGGGTGTGCCGGGTCAGTCCAGGAGCCACATGGGTCGTAGTCGGTGTGTGTCAAAAGCCCTGGGAAGCCAACGCAATGAGGAAACCATGTCGGGACATTCTGTGATGGTTGTTTGTGTCTAGGGACGATGGCCACTGCGTCGTGCTTTCGTTTCCAAATGGCAGCAAGCTCGGAAGGTGTCGCCGCATAGCTGCAGGTCGCCGTTGTTCTAAAAACCCTAGCTCCGCTTACCATCTCTCAGATATCTCAAGTTAATTATCCAAACACAAGAAACACAAATTTAGGCTCTTCAAGCCAGGGCCAAAGCCTCTCCCTCTTGGAAAGGAAAACCCACAAGAAATTATTCTTATAGACTTTCAGATGACAAGTACTATGACCATGACATAGATCCTTGACCCTTGTGTGCTTTCAAGACCTTGTCACTGCTTCTTTTAATGACTCCTCCTTTCCTGCACCTTCCTGCACCGATCTGCAATGTTCAACACCAACCTTAGATTCTTCCTTCTATGCACTGTTATCGCTGCAACCTAGTATTTTGATCATAGCCCTTTTCAAGCACTTTATTAGAGACCTTCTCTATACTTCACGATATCCCTAGGATCTCCGAGCTTGTCCCTTTTCTTCACATTTACTTCATCTTATTTTCTTATACTTAATATAGCCTTGTTCTTGCTTTTACTTTAGATAGGTATCACCGAGGATTACCCAGAATTATCTGCACATTAAATTCAGAATAATCCGAACTTAAACTCTGACTTGATCAGTACCTTAATCCACACTTGAATGCTGTAGAACATAGTCCTTATCTACACTTTATCACAGTCTTATTCAGCAGTTTATTCCACACTTTAATCCATATGGATGTTGCCCTAACGTCGTATTTATCACAGACTTCACTATGCTGTAATACCTCAGAGGTATCCACACTTCTTTCTGTCCTTAACTCGCACTTGTTCCTGTCTTGAAGTCTTCACTTAATCACAGACTGTCTGAAGTTCACTTATGTAATTTCTACATAGATTTCTGGCCTATTTATAGTTGTTCGAACCTATAATTAGCCGACCTATCATTGAATTGATGTGAAATATTATTGAGCCGAATTTTCCAGCAATTTCAAACCGACTTGTAGGGCTGATCTTCTAGCATTAAGGAGCCTGTCTTGAGGGTTGCTTGAGCATCATTCTGGAGCCATTTTCTTCAAGGATATGTGACAAGGTTCATGACAAGGTCTGGAGCATATATTGATGAATAGACTCTTCATTTAATAGACACTTAATTACAAATGTAACTAGAAGACAACCCTAATAGACATCAAGAAGAAGTCTATAATAAAATCCTGCTCATGAAACCCATGAAGCAAGTACAACCAAAAATAAATTTGATTTTCTTTGTCTTCTTCTTTACATAAAACAAAAAATTACACAGTCAATATGAAGACCGACCTAGTTACACTTTTCAACAACATCTTCATCTGGCAACCACTTTGGAGGCGTCACTCCCTTTAAGGTACACATCAAATTTGACATTCCCACATTTGAAGGCCATATAGATGCAGATGCCATAGATAAATGGTTAAATCTATTGGAATGATATTTTTCTGTACATGTTTTTTCCAATAGGGAAAATATTACTTTTGCACTCTTGAAAGCCGCCCCCCACGTCAAGGATTGGTGGGAAACATACTGTGAGTGGAAGGACGAGGGGGAACCCTCATTATTCTCGGCTGTACCCACTTGGAATTATTTCCGAGATGCCATCAAAGAACAATACTACCTTGTTGGGAGCTATGAAGACAAGTACATACAGTGGACTACGTTGCGATAACATAGGGATCAAGATGTGCATGAGCTCACAATTATTTTCCATACCCTGCACACAAAGATGGGTATCAATGATTCTGAGAAACATTTGGTTATCAAATACCATAGTTGTTTGCACAAATACATTCAAGAGTAAATGGAGTTCCTGGACATCTCCTCGCTTGGTGCAACATACCGATATGTTGCCAAAATTGAGCAGAAATTCAAGTAGAAGAAGCGAGACTTTGGATATGTGAACCCTGAGCAGAACAAAGGTGCCCCCAAGCCACAGAGCAAAGGACAGAGCTCGAACAGGACCCCCCACGGCAACTCCTCGAAGCCGCAAGCCAAGGGTGATGGGAAGGAAAAGAAGGATACCAACAAGTGGTGTGAGTTCCATAGAAGCCCCACTCACAACACACATGAGTGTCGCGCAAAGCAGGCACTGGTGGCTGAGCTGAGAGACTCAGAGACAGATGCATGTTCTGATGCTGAGCTGGAACCCGATTAGGGAACCGACAAGGGTAAGTAGGTCATTGACGCAGAACCAATGTGATGGTAGCCACCACCAATATCCAAAAGACGGAACCCGAAGATCTAGAGGGGGAGCGCCTCTTTCACTCAAAGATGTGGGTGAAGGGCTTGCCGCTACAATTCATTATCAACAACGGAAGCCAAAAGAACCTCATTTCATAATAGGTCATGAAGCCATTGGGCCTACCGACCACACCACACCCGAAACCATACACCATCGTGTGACTTCACTAAGGACGAGATCTCCGCGTCAGCCAACAATGCCACCTTCCCTATAGCATCAAGCCCTTCACGGATGAGGTATTGTGTGATATAGCTCCTCTTGAAGTTTCTGATGTATTTTTAGGCCAACCATACTTGTGGAAGCATCATTCCATGTATGAGTCTAAGCCTCGCAATGTTATTATTTATTTGGGTAATAAGTAATACAAGATACCAGAGGTAGTCCTGCCTACCGTCATCTCTTTGATATTTACTAAGCAATGCAGTAAGATCATCTCCCAGACCAGGAAAATTTGTTTTCTTTTTGATTTGCTCTCAAAGTAAGGGAATATTGTAGCCACATCCATGGCCCCCGGGAATGGTTCCTCCACGTAGCAGAAGTAGGTGGATACAGTCGTGGAAGAATACAGGGACATCTCCTCACTCGCAGGGGTACCCTTGCACTGTCAGGTCAAGCATTCGATTGATCTAACTCCCATAGCACCTCTACCCAACATGCCGATTTATCGTCCCTCCATTCAGGAAAATGAAGAGATCAAGCGATAAATCCAGGAGTTGCTGCAAAAATGGCACATTCGACCAATTTCCTCACCTTGTGGGAGCCCGATTGTACTTGTGCAGATGAAGGATGGGACCTGGAGGCTCTGCATTGATTATCGGGCACTAAACAAAATCACTATCAGGAATAGGTATCCAATCCCATGGATTGATGACCTTCTGGACCAACTCAAGGGGGCCAAGTATTTTAGCAAGATCGATCTGAAGTCTGGCTATCACCAGGTTCCAATAGAGCCCACAGATGTATGGAACACTGCCTTCAAATCCAAGGAAGGCCTTTTTGAATGGTTGGTTATGCCCTTTGGGTTGAAAAATGCCCCTACTACTTTTATGAGGCTAATGGATGACATCTTGCGGCCCTTCACAAACTCGTTTGTGGTTGTTTATCTGGACGACATCCTCACCTTCAACAAGAGTTGGGAAGAACACTTGCAACACATTTGCCATGTCCTTCAAACCTTTTGGCAACATAGAATGTGTGCCAACTTGGAGAAATGCACCTTTGGCATGAGCCAGGTCCAATATTTGGGTTACATCATAGATGACCGTGGCGTGCATGTGGATCCGACTAAGATCCAAGTAATTTGGGATTGGACAACCATGACCACTCTAACAGAGCTTCGCAGCTTTTTGGGCCTTGCAAATTTTTATCAGAGGTTCGTGTTTGGATTCTTCCATATCACTTGTCTTTTGAGTTAGATTACTAAGGGTGGGGCGAAAGAAAAGTTTTCCTGGTCCGAATCCCAACAGAAGACGTTTGTTGAGTTGAAGCACCGCCTCTGCTCTGCACCAGTACTCACACTGCCAGACCTGCAATAGCCATTTGAAATTGAGACAGACGCCTCCGACTATGCTATCAATGCAATCCTCACTTAGCATGGGCATCCAATGGCATATCATAGTGAGACATTTTCCAATACAATTCAGAAGTACCCCACCTATGATAAAGAGATGTATTCCATTGTGCAGGCTTGCCGACAATGGAAGCATTACACTATGGGGAAGGAGACGGTCATCCACACCGATCACCAACCTCTTCAGTTTATACAGACACAAGGGAAGTTGCAGAACGATCGCCATCAGAAGTGGTCTACATATCTGCAACAATTCCACTTGAACATTAAATACAAAAAGGATAGCACCAATCATGTTGCAGACTATCTTAGCCGACCCTCAGTTGTAACAATGGCTACTGTTCTCAACTCTTGTGGCCATGAGACCTCTGGATGGCTGCAACTATACAAAAATGATCCAGAGTTCTCCTCCACATACCAGATGCTAGTAGATGGAAAGCAAGTTCATGATTTCCACCTCCAGGACGCATTATTACGCTACCTAGGCCACCTTTGTGTTCCTTCAAGCGAGTGTGCCAAGCTGATTTGGGAGGCGCACTATAGTCGAGTCGCAGGACACTTTGGTGTGGAGAAAGCTGTGGATGTACTACAAAAGCACTTTATTGGCCAAAACTCCGACTGGTTGTTGGGAAATATATCATATTTTGCACTTCCTGCGTCATTTCCAAGCCAACCATCGAAAAGCAAGGCCTGTACACTCCTCTACCTACTCCCAACCAGCCTTGGGAATCCATCTCCATGGACTGTATGCCTGGCTTCCCTTTACCAAGCATGGTAATGACTGTGTATTTGTGGTTGTGACACATTTTATAAGATGGCTATATTGGAGGCCTGCAAGAAGAGCATCACGATAGAGGACAATGCCAAACTCTTCTTTGAACGAGTATGGGTACATTTTGGGATCTCGCAGACCATTATATCAGATCAGGATAGGAGGTTCCTGAGCACATTCTCGTCAAGCCTCTGGACACTATTGGACACCAAGCTCACCAAGTCAACTGCATTCCATCCCTAGATTGATGGTCAGATAGAGATCGTCAACATGATGATAGTGCACATAATCCGCATGTAAAACTCCAAGAATCCACAAACTTAGGATGAGAGCCTCCTCTATGTGTAACACAATTATAATAGATCTCTACATAGCTCGAGTAGTCGTAGTCCCTTTCAAGTGGGTCTAGGATTTCAATTATTATGTTTGATTGATGTTGCCATACCTCATGCAACTACACAGGCAGAATCCAAACATGTACTGTCTGAGGCCGATAAAGCAACCATATTTATTGAATGTATCCAACACATCCGCCGCAAGTTCATGACATCCTGGAGAAGTTCAATGCTAATTACAAGTAGCAACATGATCAACATTGGGTGCCACACAAGTTTCAGGTGGGCGACAAAGTTTGGTTTCATTTGTAGAACGCCTAACCAAAGCTCATCAGAAGCTCAGACCACACCGATATGGGCCTTACACTATTATAAAGGTTGTGGTAGCTTTTGAGCTTAACATTCCCCCATTCTTTAGTTTGCACTTAGTGTTCAATGTGGACCGCCTTCGGCCAAACTTTCCACCATTACTAGACACATAAGACATTGCAGAACAAATCACACCAATAGAGCTAAACCCCGACTGCATGGAACATGCCACACCTGATCGGATCATGGACACATAGATCAAGAACACTCGCGAACTGAAAATCCAGCTATATTGGGTTGTCAAAGCTGGCCAACCCCTACACCAAGGCAAGTGGCTCACCAGGGACCAAGTTGAACAAAAGTTTCCTCATCTCATGGAGCAAATCAACGCAACGGGGACCATTACTTCCTAAGGGAGGAGGACTGATCCAGTTGGATATTGGTGGCCACCCGCCTATTCCACTTGGACCCCCACCATTGTTTCTTTAGTTTTTTAGTTTCCTTAATTGTAGCATAGTTTAGTATTTTTGGCAATTTTTTAGGTCCTGAACTCCTGGACTCGTTTTGAGGCCCTAAACAAAGTTTTTTGGGAAAACTGGGGCCAACATGGGTCTTTTACCAATGTTGGCCACTCAAAAGTTGTATTCCTTGGATAGATATTTCTAACGAGGTATTGTGCGCGTCAAACATAGATCGTATGCCAAAGTCACGTCCCCAGGAAGTTGATGTACCAATTTACCCAAATGGGGCCCATAGTTTTGGCGCTTAATCTCATAGGGTTAGGTTTTTGGATGCTTATGGTTTTCGATTATTTCTTAATAATAAATAGGTATTTGAGCCTCATTGTAACAAAGTTTAGAGGCATGTAGCCGCTACATCTCTTCTCGGAGATAAGCTACCATCGCCCAAACTAGCTTATTTCCATTTTGTATATAAGCATATTTCAGTGTTTGATATTAATGAAATGAAGTTATATTTCTGCTGCATCTCTATGTCTATGTTTCTATTTTTATTATGTTTCTTTCTTTCATAAATTCGGATCACTCACTGTACGGTTAATCCAATCAACAATGTTGCTAAATTTCTAGCTGTTTGGCCAAACAACCAACACGCGATAATTTGAGCATACAGTGTCAGATTGAGGTGAAATGAGCACCATTAGATTTATAACAACACACACTTCGATTTGGCACTGGTTTCAAGAGTTTATGGACACTTTAATTTTTGAGCTAAAAATTGATCACCCGATCAATCAGCATGAGTTTCCATGCGTTGAATACCTAGTTAGGACATAACTTCTTTGTAAAATGCTTCCTCTATCATATAAAATGGTAGTGCCCACATCTGGTATGTGTGCTTTTCAACGACCTTTGGGAAAACATAACAATGATTGTGGTCAATGTTGAACCACATTTGATAAGCATGCTTGTCCAAGATGGATTGGGGGATTTGTATAGTCTAAGTAGTGTCGATCAATTTGTTGTACCAGGCCCTGAAAGATGTTTCATTGAAAGAAATATTTGTAGAGTCGGCGCGAGCTTTCCATGGATCAAAAGAAAGGGATAGGACTTCACCATCTAGAATATCAACCAAAACATGACCTTTAGGTGTGCATCACTTCATCATGGCGATAACCACAACCAAATACCCGTAAATGAAATAGCCACCTCACTTGTAAAAATATTCACATACAAGGCAAGGCTTGTCCAGTAAAAACTTGCATCAATTTAAGCACTCACCCTGGACACAAAATTCTACTACAAAGACGACATCAAGGGTGCATTCACCTTCAGTGTAGAGTCAGGTTACTTGCCTTGTGATAAGGTAACATGTAAATTTTATTTTCTCAATTATAGCTCCGCGACCCTTATGCTTGGTACCATACTTTTCATACAGGTTTGCAGTCCCTGTCTTCTTACCACTCTTGGAAGTTCATTGGAAGGTTGTTGATACATCTTCCCCTATTGAAAAGTGTAACTAGGTCGGTCTTCATATTGACTATGTAATTATGTATTTTATGTAAAGAAGAAGTCAAAGATAATAAAATGTATATTTGTTGGACTTGCTTCATGGATTTCATGAGAAATATTTTATCTTAGGTTAATAGACTTCTTCTTGATGTCTATTTAGGGTTTGTTGTCACTCCATAATTTGTAAGATTGGAAAGAAAAACCGACAGAGGACAGCATCAAACCACTTTGGATCCCAGGACTTAGCCTTCCTAGACTAAGAGAGGGCTATTTCTGTTTTATGATTTAACTTGATAAATCTAAGTGCTGATATTAGGCAAGTTACAGTGATGGGGGGGGGGGTGGTTGTTTGTTTGATTGATTATTTGGTTGGAAAGATAGAGCTTCATGGACTAATCCATTGGGCCATGGAGTCAAAAAGGCTGGAATGACACATCAATATCAAGAGAATCACAGGGCAAGCTAACTGTGCTAAATGGATCTTAAGAGCTGTATGAGTTATGAGGTGACATAAATAGTAAGGTTCAGTAGTGACTAAAGAGCAGTTAAGAATTCTTTAATCAGAATTTAGCAGAAAACATTCAGATTGTAAATGCAGACAGAATTAAGGTGCTCCACCAGCAAATCTTAATCTAAAATTTCTGATTTACAATTAGATGAACAAATGCACAATAGGGAAAATGACAGAAACATTTAAAACAGAGGAGTAACACATAACCATTTTAACACAGATCGAGAATCCTGAAAATGATCTTTGATTATTGATGTCCAGCTCCAAAATTACAGTGCTCCAATATAGTAGTTCTTACAATGTAGGGGCTAACAATATCCAACCCTTGATAATGGAAATTCAAGCAATATTTAACTAAAACTTGAGTCGGTTTCCCTAATCTACTTTGGGAAACTTCATTAATTACAAATAAACTGAAATTAGACAAGTGTGTCCATGTACGGCCTGATCAGAAATCTCTGACATCAACATCGCCTGTAGAATTAATGTTGGGCAGCTTTTCATGGATCCAAATGCTTCGATGTCTCTTCAGAAGATAAAACAATAAGCTCGAAGGTGGTTGTGATGGTCACGAAGAGGAAACCAATGATGGCTCTGAAATCTAGCCCTGCTCTTCAGAAAACCGGCATTGGGTAATTAAGTCTGGTGCAGTGCTGGCCACTTTTCACTGATTGGTGTTGGTGCTGATGTGTTCTACTGCCCTTTCCACTTTTGTTGTTATAACATAACAATTTTTGTAAATACGCCTTCCTGACTTGACCCTTGGTGTCTTTTTGCTACCCGAGCCCTTTCGGCCATGTTTGACCCTTATTTCTTCATAAAATGATGTTCAAACTTCATATGCCTAACTGTGGAGGGATGGTGGTTGGCGGACGTGGACGGATGATGGAGGACGTGGCGTGGCAGCATTGGCAATGGTCACAAGGTGGCAACAGTTTGGGAGGACAATGGAAACAACTTTTCAGAGGGGGCCTCAAGTGGTAAGCGGTAACGGAGAGGGGGGTGCAGAATTGTGAGGGTGTGACATGTAGCGGGGATGGTGGTAAGGGATACCACCCATTTCAGACCCCCTCCCATGGTTAAAGTTCGAAAGCTGCAGGAGTGCGAAATGAAACAAGGATCGTAAGATGAGGAGGGGGTGAGTGGAGATGGAGTCAAGGTGGAGGGCGATGACGTGGTACACTTATTCTACCACAAGTCCTTCATGCCGTGTTTTAACCCCAAAAAAATGTAAAAACTCAATATAACGGATCTGAAAACCTTTAGATTTTAATCCTAAACTTTATCGCATCCGTGGAAATATCGCATATTGCACATTTTAGAGTTTATGATATGTGGAATGAAATCGACGATGCGATGCGAAGTACAAAGGTGACGTGGAGGGAAGGTGGGACCAGACTGCAGCCCGCAGATCACAACTTTTAAGTTTTGGTTATAAGCATGGAAGCAAACTCTAACAGACGCGAAGTGCGAAGTGCGGGGAGAAGGTAAGTGACATGGAAGGTAAGGTGGGACCGGATTGCATCGCAAATTGATGATCGCAGGTTTTAAGGTTTAGTTTTGTTGTAAAACATTATCTTTGCTGATATGCAATGGATGGTGGGAAGAAAGGGTGATGTGTCAGGGAGGAATGACCCACTTTAATCGCAATCGGGGAAAATGGAAAAGCGGAAGGTAAAACAATGTTATAGCGGCGAAAAGGTAAAGTAGAGAGATATAGCGGAAAAATGGAAAAGGTAAGGTTTAATGTTTCTAAAGGAAAAAAAAATGAAAAGGAAATGTGGCGGGTGAAATGGGTCCCACTTCATTGAATATCGTATTTCAAAAGGTTTGTTGGAGACGACAACGAAAGGATTTTGGGATTTGGCCTATGCGAAAAGTGATTTTGAATATGGGGGATTGTAATGAAATGTATGGAAATATATGAGCGGGGAATGAAATGTAAATAAAGGGAAATGAATGAAATGAAAGTATGGCAGGGATATATGCTATGGTTTAAAACTTTAAGATATAAGTTAATAATGAGGATTTAAACCGTATAAATAACTTTTTCTATAGGCGCATTTAGACTAGTAGCTAATCAAATCCTTTAAAACAGAATGAAGCTTTCTTTTTCTTTCTTGCTTTGTTTCTCTTTATCTCTGCCTTAATGATAGTTTTGGTGGTGCTGCTTTGTGTTCCTTATCAACAACTTTTCCAAATAAGATTCTAGATACTGAGGTAGTATACAACATAAGTAGCAGGTCTAGGTGATGGGGCACTAGTTTGGTGAATGAAATGGAATGAGGGCAGGAATGAAGTTTTATCATCATCACACCTTATCAGCAACATTTTCCCCTTCTACTGAATTGAAAGGCACATAGATTCTTTTGAAGCTCTTGACATTCTGTATTTTCCATTTTTCCTGAAAATAAATGATAGCCATGGAATATTATTTTCAGTTTGAAAGACTTGAGAAAATAATCAGTCGCCTAGTGATACTATGGGATACATGAGTCTAATAGTGGCTCCAGCTGGGGATGGCAGCTCGTTCAGGAGGTCTCAAGAACACTGTAGACTAGTAGCCTGATCCATTCGGCTGATCCCACAACTTGTATCTTGATCTGTCAGGCAACTTAGTGACTGGAAACTAGCTGATCGTTTCTCCTGAATTTGAATGATAAAAATAGACCACATGCTTGGCCAACCAGCTTATTAGAAGACTGAAATCTGAACTGAAACTACAATTGAGCTTATCCACTGCAATCCATCAAGCTTAACATACTGCTACCCCTTGAAAACTTGAATGATGAGACCAAAACTATGCTGAAACTAGAGTATGAAAAAAACTGATCTTGAAAATGAAAAGAAATCTAAAGTTGAAATTTGAAAGATGCTCAGAGTGCTGAGCTTATTTGCACACCTACCTACCCTAATCTAACTTGGAGATGATATATACACTAAGTAAACTCTTTTCTCCAATGCAACCAATCAAGTAAATGACTACATGATTGATTCTTGTTCACTTTTTCGAGTAGGCTGAAAAAACAAAGTGCCACTCCCATCTTACTTGCCTTTGAACAACAATGCTCAAACTTTTCCTTAAACTCTACAACTAACCATTCCTGGCATAGAATGCTCCTTCTTTAGATGATTCTAAGAAACCAGCAAAAGGATCTTGGAACAATACCTGGTCCTGAGGATTTAAATAACAAAATTCATCCAGGGCTGCTCCTTGTTCCACTTTGTCATGCTTAGGATCCTACTAAAAGAGAATATCTACACATTCTTCACGGTCATTTGACATGAAATCCTCATTATATACCACTATGTTGTCCCAAAGCAACCCTGATATGTCTTGACTGAGTTGGCTGAATTCTGTTGGAAGGCTATCATTTTGATGAACATGAGCACTTTCTGGAAATAAGCCTTATTCAGAAGGTAGAACAACATCAGTATCAATCTGTTCTTCTTTTTCTTCATGAGGAAATTCTTTAGTACATAAATCAACAGTAGAAAAAATAGAAATAATCTCTTCATTGCATAAAAATTTAGAGGCTAGCTGCATGCTTAGAATTTGATTAATTTATTCTTCAGTTAAAGGAGGAGGCAGTCTTTGTTTCTTTGGAATAAACAACAATTGTTTTCTTTCTCTTGTGAAGACTGATCATGAGACTGAATGTCTTCTTTGACCTCACACAAAAGAGCAGATGAATCATCCTTTTTCCCCATAGAGAGGTCCTGTGGATCTTCTTTCATTTCCTGATTGCTTTTGTTTTCAACTAACTTCTCTTGGTTATCATGATAGTTAACTTGAGAATGAAATTCGTAAATTTCTTCTAAGAGATCCTCAGGATGCCAATTTCCTAGATCTTCATCAATATTTACAAGGTATTGTATGAGATCCTTAGACTGATCATAACAATTTTCAGCTAGTGATAAAGATGGAGAATATTCTTTATAATGCTCATAAAACACCTTGTGGAAATATTTTAAATAAAACAAACTACCAGGATTCAAACCTTCATACCATTTCCTCGCTTTAAATTCTAATGTTGCCATGAACATCTTCATGAGGCAATCCTCATGCCATTCGACCTTCAACTTCCATGAATGTATATGAAATTTAATGAGATGTAATGAAGCATCATCAACATTCTCGTCTTGAAAAATAGGAAGATTTCTTTGCCAATATACCTGAGGCATTTTGTGTGGGAATCCAGGAATGTGATCTCTGTTCATTGGAGCATACCTGCGTTGTATTCTTGGATTCATCTTGTCAATCAGTCAGAGAATGGGGTCACTGTATATTCACAACCAATTTGGATTCTTCTACCAGTGGAGTCTTTAATCCAGCTGAAAACTATGGAGTCGCCATGTGGAAGATTTCAACTTTCTTGTGTTTGGCTGTTGTCCACCATCAACAACCAGGTACCAATCTTGGAACATACTTGAATCACACAATATTTTGACTAGGGTTTCTGAGTCCTAATGAAATATTCATCTTTTTCAATAACTCAGTTCCCCAGTATGGTCACCATTATGTTGTCACTCCATAATTTGTAAGATTGGCAAGAACAAATGACAGAGGACAACATCAAACCACTTTGGAGTCTAGGACCTAGCCTTCCTAGACTCGGAGAGGGCTCTCTCTATTTTATGATTTAACTTGATAACTCTAAGTGCTGATATTAGGCTAGTTACAGTGATGGGGGGGTTGTTTGTTTGATTGATTGTGTGGTTGGACATATAGAGCTGCAGGGACTAATCCATTGGGATATCGAGTCAAAAGGGCTGCAATGGCACATCAACATCAATAGAATCACAGGGCAAGATAACTATGCTAAATGGATCTTAAGAGTTGTATGAATTATGAGGTGACAAAAATAGTAAGGTTTAGTAGTGACTAAAGAGAAGTTGAGAATTATTTAATCAAACTTCAGCAGAAACATTTAGATTGTAAATGTAGACAGAATTAAGGTGCTCCAACATCAAATATTAATCTAAAATTTTTGATTTACAATTAGATGAACAGATGCACAACAGGGAAAACGACGGAAACATTTAAAAAAGAGGATTAACACATCACCATTTTAATACAGCTCAAGAATCCTGAAAACGGTCTTTTATTATTGATGTCCAGCTCTAAAATTACAATGCTCCAATATAGTAGTTCTTACAATGCAGGGCCTAACAATATCCAACCCTTGATAATGGAAATTCACGCAGTATTTAACTAAAACTTGAGTCGGTTGCCCTAATCTACTTTGGAAAACTTCATTAATCACAAACAAACTGAAATTAGACAAGTGTGGCCATGCAAGGCCTGATCAGAATCTCTGACATCAACACCGCCTGTAGAATTAATGTTGGGCAACTTTTCATGGATCCAAACGCTTCGATGGCTCTTCAAAAGATTAAAAAATAAGCTCAAAGGTGGCTGTGATGGTCACGAAGAGGCAAACAATGGTGGCTCTGACATCTGGCCCTGCTCTTCAAAAAACCGACGTTGGGTAATTAAGTTTGGTGCAACACTGGCCACTTTTCATTGATTGGTGTTGGTGCTAATGTGTTCTACTGCCCTTTCTGCTTTTGTTGTTATAACATAACAATTTTTGTAAAGATGCCTTGCTCGACTCGACCCTTGGTGTCTTTTTGCTACCCGATCCCTTTCGATCATGTTTAACCCTTCTTTCTTCATAAAATGATGTTCAAACTTCATATGCCAGACTGTGGAGGGGTGGTGGTTGGCAGACGAGGATGGATGATGGAGGACGTGGCGTGGCGGTATTGGCAATGGTCATAAGGCGGCAGCGGTTTGGGAGGACGATGGAAACAAATTTTTAGAGGGGGCCTCAAGTGGTAAGCAGTAACGGAGAGCAGGGTGCGAAATTGTGAGGGTGTGACACGTAGCGGGGATGGTGGTAAGGGATACCACCCATTTTGGACCCCCTACCATGGTTAAAGTTCGAAAGTTGTGGGGAGTGCAAAATGAAATAAGGACTGTCAGATGAGGAGGGGGTGAGTGGAGATGGAGGAAAGGTGGAGGGCGATGACGTGGCACACTTATTCTATCACAAGTCCTTCATGCCGTGTTTTAACCCCAAAATAGTGTAAAAACTCAATATACCGGATCTGAAAACCTTTAGATTTTAATCCTGAAATTTATCGCATCCGTGAAAATATTGCATATCGCACATTTTAGAGTTTATAATATGTGGAATGAAATCGGTGATGTGATGTGAAGTACGAAGGTGATGTGGCGGGAAGGTGTGACGGGATCGCAGCCCGCAAATCACAACTTTTAAGTTTTGGTTATAAGCGCGGAGGAAAACTCTAAAAGACGTGAAGTGCGAAGTGCGGGGAGAAGGTAAGTGATGTGGTAGGTAAGGTGGGATCGGATTGCATCGCAAATCACAGATCTTTGGTTTTTGTTATAAGCAATGGGGGTTAAAATATAAAACTTGCAAAGTGCAGGGAGAGGGAACCACCTACATTGCAATCGCAAGTCAGAAAGCTTCTGCGGTAAGGTAAAGTTTACGATATATCAATGTTTTTCAATGTATTTCAAACGGTTTGAAGTGGGGGCAGAGCTGCGGTGGTGGGGCCAACCACACCACAAGTTAAAGAAAATAGATTGTGGGCGCTTCAAATGGTAAGTTAAACAATGTGCGATGCGATATATCACAAATCAATGATCGTAGGTTTTAAGGTTTAGTTGTGTTGCGAAACTTTATCTTTTCCGATATGCAATGGATGGTGGGAAGAAAGGGTGACATGTCAGGGAGGAATGGCCCACTTTAATCGCAATCGGGGAAATTAGAAAAGCGAAAGGTAAAACAATGTTATAGCGGCAAAAAGGTAAAGTAGAGAGATATAGCGGAAAAGCGGAAAAGGTAAGGTTTAATGTTTCTAAAGGAAAACAAAATGAAAAGGAAATGTGGTGGGTGAAATGGGTCCCACTTCATCACATATCGTATTTCAAAAGGTTTGTAGGAGATAGCAATGAAAGGATTTTGAGATTTGGCCTATGCGAAAAGTGATTTTGAATGTGGGGAATTGTAATGAAATGTATGGAAATATATGAGTGTGGAAGGAAATGTAAATAAATGGAAATGAATGAAATGAAAGTATGGCAGGGATATATGCTATGGTTTAAAACTTTAAGATAAGTTAATAATGAGGATTTAAACCATATAATTTTTTTTTCTATAGGCGCATTTAGACTAGTAGCCAATCAAATCCTTTAAAATAGAATGAAGATTTCTTTTTATTTCTTGTTTTGTTTCTCTTTATCTCTCCCTTAATGATAGTTCTGGTGCTGCTGCTTTGTGTTCCTTATCAACAACATTTCCAAATAAGATTCCAGATACTAAGGCAGTATACAACGTAAGTAGCAGGTCTAAGTGGTGGGGCACTAGTTTGGTGAATGAAATGGAATGAGGGTAGAAATGAAGTTTGATCACCATCACAACTTATCAGCAACATTTTCCCCTTCTACTGAACTCAAAGGCACATAGATTCTTTTGAAGCTCGTGTTAGTCATGATTTTCCATTTTTCCTGAAAATAAATGATAGCCATGGAATATTATTTTCAGTGAAAGACCTGAGAAAATAATCAGTCACCTAGTGATACTGTGGAATACATGAGTCTAACAGGGTTTATCTTTGGTTTATAAATGTATTTAATGTCATGTATATGAAGAACCTAGTAGTCATGGAATGCTCCAAGACCTAGTCCAATAAACCATGGAAGAATGGCTATTATTCAGCCCTCATACAACGCTAATAAACAAGCCTAAATAATGTGTCAAGTTGGCCTTCAAACAATTGGAGAAGTCAGCCTCATAATAGTCAAGTCAGCTCCCTAAATAGTCTCATCGGTTCACATGTTAGGTCGGCTTATATCCAGGGGAAAACAACTATATATACCCCAAAAAACCTTGCAGAAATCACAAAATATTTTCGGACATCTCAGGAGCTGCAGTGCGGATAAGTGCAAGAGCTGCAGCGTGGATAAGTGCAGGAGCTGCAGTACGTATAAGTGCAGGAGCTGCAGTACGTATAAGTGCAGGAGCTGCAGTATGGATAAGTGTAGGAGTTGTAATGCAGACTGTTTTGAAGTGCGGATTTACGCGCAGGACGAAGTGCAACAAGTGCAGTGCGAAGTGCAGCAAGTGCAGTGGTGAAGTCCAACACGAATTAAAGGTGAATTTTAGGGCGGATATCCTGAAGTACCTACAGCTAGACAAGGATGATTTCCAGTTCATAAAAAGTTGGAGCAGTTAGGAAAAATCTTGAAGATACTTCAAAGAGAAGGAACAATGAGAAAGTGACAGAAAGTAGGAAAGTAAATCTGTGATTTACTTTCCTTACTACAACATATATATATATATATATATATATATATATATATATATATATATATATATATATATATATATATCAAGTATCTGAAGTCTCAACTATATTCAAATAAAGGGTTGGTGCAGAACAGTGCTAGTTGGTGAAAGAAAGAAGTATCAACATTGAAGGACATCAAAGAAGCAAGGACAAGGTCTTGGATGCATATATAGGTTAAGGGTCTAAATCTTGGTCATGGTACTTGTCATCTGAACATCTATAAGAAGAATTTATTGTGGGTTTTCCTCTCCAAGAGGGAGAGGTTTTTCCCTGGCTTTAGGAGCCTAATTCTTGTGTCTTGTGTATTCTAATAATTGACTTGATGAAAGATTAACTAAGCTAAGTAAGAAGAAGACATAAGTAAGTCATGTAAGTTCACAAGTAATTATCAAGAAGATAATTTGTATTAATCACTAGCCCTTCAAATTCTCAACATGGTATCAGAGCTAAGGTGCTGAACTCAAGGGCTGCTTGACAAAGAGACACTCCAAGAAGAAAAAATCAAAGTTTGGGTGAAAAGTCAATTCAGTTTGCAAGGAAGACTCTCAAGCTATTTTCAAGAAAGATCTTCATCTCATTCAAAGGATCAAATTTTCAAGATAATAATCTTTACCATCAAAGATTTTCATTCAAGACATTGATTAAAGAGGTCATCATCTTTTGAAGATATCCTTTGCCATCAAGGATTCAAGAACACCTAGATTGAAGATTTCTATCGTAGAAGAAGCTCCTAACTCCTTCATCATCATCAAGGAAACTACAAGCCACTCTTCTCAAGTAAGTATCTATGACCTTACTTAAATATGTCAATATGACTTATTGTAAAGAAAGCAACAAGTTGGTTGGGTCATCAAATTTTAGCGCATGGAAGAAGAGGACATATTTGAATTTAATTGAAGATGAAGTTATGGACTACATCAATGGATCGACAATTCAACCACAAAAATAAGTTGCTCCAGCTCATGGCAAGTACATGAAGGGAGAAATTAGAGCCCAGAGGATTCTCATAGAATCCATCAAGGACTCACTCATCCCATATGTATCAAAACTAAAGTCTGCTAAAGAAATATATGAGAAACTGGTAGAGCTATTCTCTGTGAGTACTGCAGGAGAAGCAATCTCTCTGAGACAAGAACTATATAAAATGAATTTCCAAGGGAAGAAGGAATCACTCCATACTTTATGAGGATTTCCGAAATAAGAGATCAACTGCAGGAAATGGGATAAGTAATGTCTGACACTAAGATGACTACAGTGGTGCTGAATGCTCTACCAAAGGAATGGGGAAACTTCGCTTCAAGTTTATACGCGAAGAAAGAAGCCACACCATTCAATGATTTATGGTCTCTATGTATAATATAGGAAACAATACTGAAATCCAAGGCTGATACAAGACTAAGTGAAGAGATTCAAGCCTTTGCAGCCACATACAATAAGAAAGGAAGATTAGAAAAATTTGGTCCTCAGAATAAAAGAAGAAAAATGGGCAACATACGATGCTTTGGATGTAATATAAAAGATATTGTCCTAAATTTGACAAGGATAAGAGGAAAAGGGAAGAAGCCCATATCTCAGATGTGAGTGAAGGACCCGATGCAAAGAAATCTAATAAAGAAGAAGCAAGGGATCACTACTATGATTGAGATCATCTTCTCCTTTAAGTGATTTCTGTTGGTTGTATGATAGGAAGAAATGTATATTATAGCATCATGATAAAAATAATGTTAGGAGCTCTTGCTAAATCAGCTCCGGGAAAATCTCTCTGATAACATTACTAATGGAAACTAGTCATCAAGATCAAGGGTCATCATGGAAACATAATTCTGGGATGTGATTACATATTGATGGACCAGGCCAAGGGAATGAAGCTCTTCATTCTAGATAAATTGCTACAAGATGACTTAAGGGAAAAAGGTATGAGGTATGTATATATTTATATGCTGAAACTGGATGCTTTGAAGTCATTTCATATGGTTGCAGGTAATAGACTTCCATATTTAGAAGTATGATCTATGAAGAAGGATCTCTTGGTGCAATGATAGATGAAATCAACATAATATGTTCTCATCAAATATGAGGTGGTTATATATGAACGAGAAAATGGAAAATTTGTAAGTTCCTGGGAATGGAGAATGTGCAGAAAGGAAGAGATCATGAAATGCAACCATGTCAAGAGGAAGTTATCATCCAGAAGCCAAGAAGATCTGACTAGGAGATCTCCTGGGAGGATATGTAGACGCTAACATAATTCTGGTAAATAAGAAGACCCTTGACAAAACATATCATTAGGAGATGTGTTAATATGAATAGAGGATGCCGATGCCTACAGGAAGATGTCATGGTGAAAGATCATCACTGAGGTAACTTATGTTTTTAAAATTTCATATGTATATGTTTATTTGGATGAATTTGTGCAGGGCTTCTAATCATGAGAAAGGATGTATGATCCTTGGAAATGATTCGAAGAAAAGCAACATGGCATAACAGTGGACCAGATGAGAAAGATGATGAATCAATTTCTGATAGTGGACATGACTCATGACTGAAAGTGATGGATGATCTATGCCATATGAAGCCAAAAGTTGAATATTCCTCAATATCGAAATCCTTGACATCGAGAGGAGGAATTCTTCATGAGTAGCTGGATTGCTGTTGTAGGACCCAGGTTGAGAGGGAGCCTAGTGGTAAGTTTCTTACTTGGAAGAAAATTGAAGTATTTCCTTCCTACGTTGAGATGGAGTGACATATTTGATGCTCTAATACATGTCTCATGCATTAGACCAGGACTAACAACCGTAAGTCTTAGTGAAGGCCATGTGGAGAGAATGGATAGACACATCATTCTAGTCTTCACCTGGAAGACAGAATGGAGGATTGGGTAATCATCTGACATTCGATACTCTATGAGAATGAGATAGGGAATTCAAGATAAGAGTAGTCGAGGATCGATATTCTTTGAGGGCTAGCTACCCAAGAGAAGAATAGTCCAATAAGGTCATAATTTGGGAACACCTGGGTGGAGCATGTACCTTGGAGAGATAATGACTATGGTGTCTATAAGTCATGTGTCTCGCCAGCATTGCAGCCCATTGTTTCGTTGAGAGATGGGGCTGTTAGTCAAGGCCTTGCAGTAGGACAATGCTGGTTGATATGATGCTATACAGATGCAATTACCAATTCGATTCTTCTTATGAGATTCTTCAGTTTGAAAGTAACCATGTACCTGTATGAATACCTCCCTAGTTAAGAGGGAGTGTTGAAAAGTGTAACTAGGCCGGTCTTCATATTGACTATGTAATTATGTATTTTATGTAAAGAAGTCAAAGATAATAAAATGTATATTTGTTGGACTTGATTCATGGGTTTCATGAGCAATATTTTATCTTAGGTTAATAGACTTCTTCTTGATTTCTATTTAGGGTTTATCTTTGGTTTATAAATGTATTTAATGTCGTGTATATGAAGAACATAGTAGTCATGGAATGCTCCAAGACCTAGTCCAATAAACTGTGGAAGAATGGCTATTATTCAACCCTCATACAACGCTAATAGACAATCCTAAATAATGTGTCAAGTTGGCCTTAAAACAGCTGGATAAGTTGGCCTCATAACAGTCATGTCAGCTCCCTAAATAGTCACATTGGTTCACATGCTAGGTCGGCTTATATACATGGGCAAACAACTATATATACCCCAACAAACCTTGAAAAAATCACAGAAGATTTTTAGACATTGCAGGAGCTGCAGTGAGGATAAGTGCAGGAGCTGCAGTGCGGATAAGTGCAGGAGCTGCAGTACAGATAAGTGCAGGAGCTGCAGTACGGATAAGTGCAGGAGCTGCAATGCGGACTGTTTTGAAGTGTGGATTTAAGTGCAGTACGAAGTGCAACAAGTGCAGTGCGAAGTGCAGCAAGTGCAGTGGCGAAGTCCAACATGGATTAAAGGTGAAGTTCAGTGCGAATATCCTGAAGTAGCTACAACTAGACAAGGGTGATTTCCAGTTCATGAAAATTTGGAGCATTTGGGTAAAATCTTGAAGATACTTCAAAGAGAAGGAATAGTAAGAAAGTGACAGAAAGTAGGAAAGTAAATCTGTGATTTACTTTCCTTACTAAAACATATATATATATATATCTATATATATATCTCAAGTATCTGAAGTCTCAGCTATATTCGAATAAAGGGTTGGTGCAGAATAGTTCTAGTTGGTGAAAGAAATAAGTATCAACATTGAAGGACATCAAAGAAGCAATGACAAGGTCTTGGGTGCATATATAGGTTAAGGGTCTAAATCTTGGTCATGGTACTTGTCATCTGAACATCTATAAGAAGACGTTCTCGTGGGTTTTCCTCTCCAAAAGGGAGAGGTTTTTCCCTGGATCTAGGAGCCTAATTCTTGTGTCTCGTGTATTCTGATAATTGACTTGATGAAATATTAACTAAGCTAAGTAAGAATAAGACATAAGTAACTCAAGTAAGTTCACAAGTAATTATCAAGAAGAGAATTTGTATTAATCACTATCCCTTCAAATTCTCAACAACCCCATTCATTGAAATCCCAACGCGATGATGAATATCATGCACATGTATGGGGTACTCTTTTTCCAACGCGTTATCACTAAGCTGGAACCAGTTGGGCTATGTTAACCTTGAACCTAGCATAACTATTTCAAACCACTTTTGACTAGAAGTTAGCCCTTCCAATCTGAGAGGGCTCTCCCATGGAAAATAATGAAATATTCAAGATGAAATCAATTTGAAGATGGCTAACTCTGTGCTATTTTATGCTCTATATGATTTTGTAGGTGGAAGAGTGTATGATGGCTACCATTGGGCATAAATTCAGCTATGGGACTTAAATTATAAGCAAATGTAATCCATGGAAATTGAGGCAATTACGCTTAAAATATAAATTTTTAAAGAAAAAACATAATACATGAAGGAAATTGGAGCATAAAACTATGAATTCCAAGTAATCATGATATTATGAAGCTGATGATAATACAAAAAATTGAAAGACAAATACATAATCTCAAAATAAATCTTAGGTCTAAAAGACAATTGCTGCAAATGTATATTAGCTTGATAGAAATAAATTACATAATAACCTTCTCATTACATTCATCAACCCCTGTCAAACTCAAAAACTCCCTCATTTATAGAGTGAGGTCTCATGTAATGGTTTTCCACCTGGGCCAACCTCAAATTCATACTTAAGAGACCTATTCCTAATATAATTACATCACTTGGAGACTTCCTAGGGATATTTTCTGTTTGGCAGAGTTTGAATACAAAAATGACTCTTCTTTCATTAAATAGCCCAAAAATTCTTTTAATAACCCTTATCAAATGCAACCAATTAATTTTTTGAGTGTACTAGACTGCTGATGTGTCATCATGCCATGTGGATGCAGAGCTGGACCTCCACCAAGTCGAATTTTAAAATTTCTACAGAAATCTAGTTAGTAAAAATTATGAAAAATAGGCCTAAAAAATGAGTGCCTATTTTCCAAACCTTGATGGATGTGAAAAAACTGAGAGAGGTTTTTGTATATGGGCTCGTGTTGAAGAAAAACCTCCTTCATATTTCACAAATTACTTTCCATTTTTTCAGAAAGTGAGCTTGAATTTGACTGCTAAAACAATCATTTCCAAAACTTTCGTAGCGCACTTTTGGAGCAAAATCCAAAATCCACCTTTTGCATAATATTTTACCTTTCTGATTGCTAGAGGGTATTCCTTGGGGCTAATGAGGTAAAAAAATGCTCTAAGCCATCCTTGTTCTAAATTTTTGTCTGAAGTTTACCCTCAAAGAAACCTACAACACTTTCGTAGCAAAATCTCGTCTTTAAGCCTGGGACTTGCTACGAAAGTACCTAGTTTACTAATATTTTGCACCTTCTTCCTTTTTTCACCTCCAAAACACTACTAAAGCCTGCACATTCCTGGTATGATAGTATAAGACAAAATATTGTCCAAAAATGTGTTTCCTTACCATCTTTCATGAAGTAACATCATCATTTTTCACAACCATTTTAAGACCCTTTTTCTTCAATTCAGCTTGTATCATTTTTATCGAACTGAACTGACATGCTGAGGTGCTGTCCAACTGATACACTAGAGTTAAAACCTTGTAAACCTGAGTTTATATGGTGATTTGTCCAATTGATGAGCTGGAATCATGATGAGATGTCATCCATATGGAGTTTGAGTGCTGAGTTGTCCTCTTGAACAAGTGACATAATAATATGCATCTTCTTATCCTATGATTTATCCACTTCATCACTACATTAATTGCCCCAAAATCATCAAAAACTCCTAATTCTGGAAGAAAAATAGAGTACAGGTACTTCCGTAGCAAATTATGACTAGTTTACACTGATTTTTCTGCGAAAGTTGGTAACAATGTCGAATTCACCATAATGACCAGATTAACTTATGCACAAGAGATTTTTTGGATTTTTCTTTGACAATGACACCTATTAAATTAATGATGACCTTTAAAACTCACCAAAATACCCCCACACAGATGGTTTTCTTTTTAAATTACAAATTTAAAAGGTCCTATTCAACCCTAAGTAACTTACCCTAATCAACTCAAAATCAACATAATGGTTATCATGGGCAACAATGGCTCCAATGGGGATGCTCCACCCTTGTGGTGCAGCAAAGAACCAACAAATCCAGTGTCTTATTCATTGGGCAATTCCCAACCATTTGTCATATTCTTCAACCTGCATTCGACCCTTGACATGCTCTTGAAACAAAAACACTGTACAAACCAAAACTTGTAACTACAACCTTAAAACTAAATGTTGAAAGAGATGCTTGCCCAACAAGATTATTTATGTACATACCAATCCTACTCTAACAGCTAAAAATCTACCTGCTTAACTCAAGCAATATGAAACCTCCAGTATAACTAGTCAAAGAGTTGATCCAACACTTGGGCTTGTTGTTTGTGCTCGAAAAAAATCAGAAGTGGATAATTTATTGGCAACTCGGAATGAAAATTGAATCCATAACCTCAACTTATAAATGAAAGAAACTCCACCTTCACTAATGAATGAAATAGGCTTATCGAAGGATCTTGATAATCATGAAAAATCTCCTCTTTTGATGAAAGCAAAAAATCAGTAAATGTTCCTTGAAAACAATGAAAAGTATCTTGTCCTGATGATCCAAAGGATAATCTTCATTCATAACTGCAGGTTGTCTCTGTTTTATGCCTTCATTTTCAACATCATTCTTAAGATAGGACTCTGACTGTTCATGAAAATATTCAATGGGAGCAACCATATCATGTGTTACATGGATGTTTAAAAATGACTTTTCATGCATTATAATGAGAACTTCATGTATATCATCTCGCAAAAAGAGAAATTTTTGATCATTTAAATCTATAACAAGACATTTTGGGACAACAACTTGTGGATCAAAAAGTTGTTGATTATTGTCTATAAGTGCTTCCTTATGACAGTCTTCAAGCATACTCGAGGAATCAACCTCCTCCTCATGATGAAAATAAACATGTTTCACATAAATTTCTCCTTTCTCCTGCCCATTTTCACGTTGTTGAACATTCAACTCTTTGTTCTCAATATGATCATAAAGTTTTTCATATGCTCGAGGGTTACCTAAAAGTGAAATTTCATCACATGTTACCTCACTGTTCAGAATTTTCATGCATGTATTTTCAACAACCTGATCTTGATGAGTTTCTTCTTGACATAAAATCTCAGAAAAGGAACAGGCTGAAATTTTTTTTGAATGATTTGGCTCATACCTTTGACTGCATATAGATTGGCAAGGCTGAAAATCCTCATAAATTTCATGTAATATGACTTGACTGTCAAATTGTTGATCCATTTCATCTTCAACTAAAGAAGAGACATCTGCTTGTTGGAAATTTTCTTGATCATCATGACAACTAGCTTGTGAAGAAAATTCATAAAGTGCCTCTAATATCTCCTCATCATCCATACATTCTACATCATCAACAATAATTTTAATATATTGAATGAAACTCTTCCAAAGATTAAAACAGTTTTGAAACAATGGTGATGAAGGATGAGACTTCCCGTAATGTCCAAAAAATATTATATGGAAGGCTTTTAAGAGAACACACTCTTCCTGAGTTCAACCCTTCATACCATACTCTAGCTTTGTCTTCTAGGGTATCCACAAACATATTCATGAGACAATCCTCAGGAAATTCAACCCTCAGTATACATACATGTATATGAAATTTAACCAAATGCAGACCAACATCATCTTTCTTTTCATCTTTGAACATGGGAAGATGGGTTGACCAATCAGCACAAGGCATAAGATTTGGAAAACCATAGATGTGAGATCGATCCATAGGAGCATACCTGGGTTTTATTCTTGTAGTAGAACTCATCTTGGAACTTCTTCAAGCTACTGATCTTCAAGCAGTGGAGTCACCATGAAGCTATGAATTTCTGAATTGTTCAAGAATGGAGTCTCCAGGATAGAAGTACAACCTTGAATAGTTTTGATCTCCTGCTACCTTAAAGATTTCAGTTACTTTGATTGGAATCAATTACCCAGGATAATGTAGCCTCGAACTCCTGACAGATGCACCAAAATTTTATCACTAAGCTAGAACTAGTTGGGATGTGTTAACCTCCAACCTAACATAACTATTTCAAACCACTTTTGACTGGAAGTTAGCCCTTCCAATATGAGAGGGCTCTCTCAAGGAAAATAATGAAATATTCAAGATTAAATCAATTTGCAGATGGCTAAATTTGTACTATTTTATGCTTTATATGATTTTGAAGGTGGAAGAGTGTATGATGGCTACCATTGGGCATGGAGTCAGCTATGGGACTTCAATTACAAGAAAATGTAATCCATGGAAACCGAGGCAATTAAGCTTAAAAGATAACTTTTTACAACAAAAAAATAATACATGAAGGAAATTGGAGCACAAAACTATGAATTCGAAGTAATCATGACACTATGAAGCTGATGATAATACAAAAAAATGGAAAGACACAAATACATAAGCTCAAAAGAAGTCTCAGGTCTGAAAGACAATTGCTGCAATTGTATATTAGCTTGATAGAAAGGAATTACATAATAGCCTTCTCATTACATTCATCAACCCCTGTCAAACTAAAAGACTCCCTCATTTATAGAGTGAGGTCTCATGCAAGGGTTTGCCACCTGGGGCAACCTTGAATTCCTACTTAAGAGACCTATTCCTAATAGAATTACATCACTTGGAGACTTCCTAGGGATATTTTCTGTTTGGCAAGGTCTGAGTACAAAAAAGACTCTTCTTTCATTAAATAGCCCAAAAAATTCTTTTAATAACCCTTATCAAATGAAACCAACTGATTTTCTGAGTGTTCAAGACTGCTGATATGTCATCATGCCATGTGGATGCTGAGCTGGACCTCCACCAAGTCGAATTTTAAAATTTATACTACATAAATATCGCTAGTAAAAATTCTGAAAAATAGGCCTCAAAGATGAGTGCATATTTTTCAAAACATAATGGTTGTGAAAAATATGAGAGAGATTTTTGTAAATGGGCTCGTGCTGAAGAAAAACCTCCTTCATATTTCCAAAATTCCTTTCCGTTTTGGTCAAAAAGTGAGCTTGAAGTTGACTGCTAAAACAATCATTTCCAGAACTTTCGTAGTGCACTTTCATAGCAAACTCCAAAATCCACCTTTTGCATAATATTTGACATTTTTGACTGTTGGAGGGTCTTCCTTGGGGGCTAATGAGGTAAATACATCCTCTAAGCCATCATTGTTTTGAAATTTTTGTCGAAGTTTTCCCTCAAAGAAACCTACTACACTTTCGTAGCAAAATCTCGTCTTTAAGCCTGGTACTTGCTACGAAAGTACCCAGTTTACTGATATTTTTCACCTTCTTCCTTTTTTCACCTCCAAAACACTACTAAAGCATATACATGCCTAGTATGATATTATAAGACAAAATATGGTCCAAAAATGTGTTGCCTTACCATCTTTCATGGAGTAACATCATCATTTTGCACAACGATTTTAAGACCATTTTTCTTCAATTTAGCTTGTATGATTTTTATCAAACCAAAATAACATGTTGAGGTGTTGGCCAACTGATACATTGGAGTTAAAACCATGTAAACATGAGTTGAGATGGTGAGCTGTCCAATTGATGAGCTCTCAGCCATATGGAGTTTGAGTGCTAAGTTTTCCTCTTGAACAAGTGGCATAATAATATGCATGTTCTTATCCTGTGATTTATCCACTTCATCACTGCATTGACTACCCAAAAATCATCAAAAAATCCTAACGCTGGAAAAAGGACAGAGTACAGGTACTTCTGTAGGAAATTATGACCAATTTACACTAAATTTGTTGCGAAAGTTGGTAAAAGGGTTGAATTCACCATAATGACCAGATTAACTTATGCACAAGAGATTTTTTAGATTTTTCTTTGACAATGGCACCTATTACATTAATGATGACCTTTCAAACTCACGAAAAGACCCCCACACATATGAAATATTTTGAAAATTACAAATTTAAAAGATGTTATTCAACCCTCAGTAACTTACCCTAATCAACTCAAAACCAACCTAATGGTTATCATGGATAACACAACCCATGGTACCAAACACTGGAAAATCACACAACTTCATAATTGGGGACCTGTGTAACAACTAGAAATCTAGTTTAATCTTTGGAGCAATTTCATTGAACGAGGTTGAGATGAAATAAATGTAAATCGTTGGCCCAAGAGCTAGAAACAAGGAAGGGTCAGAGAAATCGTTGTTGGCCACTGTCACTTTCTCATATTTCTCTTGTAATTAATCCAGGGGCTTGATGTGGGGATCAGAAAAATCAAAAGGGACAACGGACTTGGCATCTGAACCCATAGCGAAAGACCTACGACTGTAGACTAGATGAATAGGAGGACAATGGAAGAAATTGGAGACTTAGGGCTTGGATGTAGACGTCAGGGTGAATGGTTTAAGTCAATATACAAAGACGAATGAATGATATCGTTTCAAATCCCCACACTTATAGAAAAGGTCCTATACTGTGATAATGAACTGGGTCGTTGGACATTCAATGAATAAGGTTGACGAAACCAGAGAATGATTCAAGACTTTATGATAAATGAGACGCAAATCCTCAATACATGACACAAATAACCTAAAAGGACTTGACACAATGCTATACAAAAGCAAAAGGACAACTGGTGAAATAAACTAAATGGCAAGTCAACAAATTTGACCGTTACAAGGAACATACTTGACCAGTTGAAAAGGCACACATTAAATGACTCAATTAACGACAAAAGACATGACGTGTACCTCCCCGACAAAAATTGGTTGCAGTATATCACAACGAGAAAATAAGACACTATTGACACAACTAAAATAAACCGTTAAAACTAAGGAAACAAACTAACGCTACCCTAATACCTAACTTATGCTCCTAGATAGAGAGAAACATAACTCATACAATTTTAGTGACCATAGTAGGGCTTCAAGCAAGCACCATTCACCCAACCATGCATGGTAATTCCGTCAAGATTAATGAGCTTAACAACCCTAGAATCCCTTAACTCCGCAACATAGACGTTCCCAAGCAATGCATCTAAAGCTTCCCAAGGTGTTTCAAATACTTGTTGTCATAGAGAAAAACCTGATCTCAAACTGAAAAGGACTTATTCTTAATATGATGATCATGTCAATCCTTTTGCCTTTTCTTCTTGACACTTTGATGGAAGTATACTAAAAAGCATTGCTTGTTCTGTTCCCATAATTCCTGAAGATGCTTCGCAACTAACTCATCATCAAAGATTTTGGTGGCTTGTGCAATATATAGATTGGGAACAAAAAATTCAATAGGAACCACAACTTCTCTACCATGCACAAGTTGAAAATGAGTATATCTATGCAACCTCTTTACGATAGTCCAATAGGCCCATAATTTAGCAGGAACCCTTTCATCCCAATCATCCTTGTTATCAAAGCACACTTTAGTTAGTCCCTTCTCCATAATATTTTTGAATTCTTATACTATTCCATTTGCTTGAGGATGATAAGGATTTCTCTTGTGGTGTTGGACCAAGAATTATCGCATTAAGGTTGCAATAGTATCATTGATGAAGTGGGATCCTTGGTCACTTGTCAGACTCCTTGGAAAACAAAATATGGTGATATTGTTCTCAAGTATGAATCTGACTGCAGTATTAGCAGTGTAATATTTAACATGAGGTGCTTATGCCCATCTCGTTAGATAATTAGTTGTAATGATGATATATTGGGAAAGTGAATCTCGAGAAGGTGGATTTATGGGACTAATAAAATCAACAACCCACTTGTCAAAGGCTTCCATATCTCTAACTGGATGAAGTGGAAGCTCATCATGATGAGAAGGCCTTCCAATTCTTTGGCATGCATCACAATTTCTAGAAAACTTTGTGCATCCTTAAATAAAGTTGGCCACCATAATCCCTCCTATTGCACCTTTCTTGCAGTGGATTTCCCTCCTACATGTTCTCCCGCAACACCAAGATGACATTCCCATAGGATGTCCTCTCTTTCATGGTTCAAAACACACCTACACAAGATACTATCAAGTACCAACTTATATAGTTGACCCACAATCAACTGATAATCGATCTCTCTCACCACTAGATGCCTCTTATAGGTAGCAGAATAGTCATATGGACACTGACCAATGGTTAAGAAAAGTGCAATGTCTTCAAGATAATTAGGAATAGTCTTGACTCTGAACAAATCTGCATCAGGTAGCTAATCATCAACGAAACCTCCATATCCAACTGACTCCAAGTGTTAAAGATGATTTGGGCCTACATTGGTTCACCTTGGATTTATAATAACTTCAAAGGAAAACTCTTAAAATAACAACCATCTATAAACTCTCCCTTCTAGGACATGTTTATTAACTAAGTACTTCAATTCATAATAATCAGTGAAAATTTTAAAATGACCTCCTAGCAAGTAATGCCAATTTTTTTGAAGTGAATATACAATAGCAAGAGCCACACATTCAATTGTGGTGTAATTATGTTCAACAGTAGAAATATTTCGACTGGAAAAATAGATAGGATGATCGAGATGGCCTTATCTAGTTGCACAAGTATGAAACCGAGATTAATACCAGATGCATCAATGTGTACATGAAATTCCATATTCCAGTCCGGATAGACCAGAATCAAGGCACTTGCCAAATTTTCTTTCAGGGTATCAAATTCAGCGTCACATTCTGAGGTCCAATTAAAAGGTTCAATCTTATTTAGTAACTTTTCTAATGGCATAATGATTAAAGCATAATTGGTGATAAATCCACTATAATAATCCGTATGACCCCAATAGATATTAACTACTTGATGCTTGTAGGTGGAAACATATTAATAATTACCATGACTTTGGTGGGATCTACTGATACACCATCCTTTCCAAAACTCAAAACAAAGATACATTTATTTTGGTTTAGAGAAATCTGCAACTGCCTGCATCGGTCAAACATAACCTGCAACAGACTAGAGTGCTTTTCCAAAAGATTGAAAACTGTCCAGTCATCCATATAGACTTCAAGGAACTTATGTATATACTCTTTGAAAGCGGCAATAACTATTCTGGAAAAGACAACTGGAGCATTCTTAGGCCAAAAGGCATAACATGATAGGCATATGATCCCCATTCAGTGGTGAAAGTGGTTTTCTTCTTATCCTCCTTTGCAGTTCTGACTTGATGATATCCAAAAAAACCATCCATGAAAGAATAAGTTTCTTATCTCGCAACATTATCTAATACTTCATCACTGAAAGGACTAGGAAATGGATCATGAACACAAGCATTATTGAGGCTGTGATAATCCACATAGAACCTAACATCATATAAACCTCTCTTAACTTGAATAAATATGGGGCTAATCCATTTGGCTTCATCAACAAGAAAAATAAATCCCACAAATAACATCTTGTCTATTTCCCTCTTGACCTTTTCTTTCACTCTTAGATTCAAATGATAGGGACAATATTTTATTGGGAAAGCATTAGGTTTCAGAACAATCATCATTTCTCCCAAATATCCTTTTATACCTTTAAGATTTGAAATTGATGCATGAAACAAATCCTCATACTCTAGCAAATAAAAAATCTCCTTAGTACTCTGTTCATCCCAATAATCACCAATGGATGCTAATTTGGGTTTGTCTTCAAAACCAATATTATGCTTGCACAACTTCAAAGGTTTTAGATGTGAGACATCTTTCACAGGATCATCCTTGATGCTCCTTTCTCCTTCAGATTCTTTAAACGATAAATGCCTTAACTCTTCTAAGTCATTCTCTTAAGGGTCCCTATTTATTTTGCCACAATCAATTTCTTCTTGAAATCTAGATTGAGGCATAATTCCACAACTTAGATTACTGATCGATTCAACAAGAAGTTTTCTAGCAGGGAATAATACCCTCTTGATCGCCTTTAGGGCTTCAACGATCCTTGCATCCTCATCTGAAAAATTAAAATCATTACAAAATTGAGACACCAATGCATCCTACTTTGTTGTTTGCCTCTTCATTTCTTCCTTTAGAAACCAAGATTGAGGAAGAGTGCCCCAAGTATGAATGAATTGATGTACCCACAATTCAACAGGAAACCCATCCTTCTCCCAAATAACACTATATGTTTGAACATGCTTTTGTGGGTTGGAATAACCTTCATAAATAGAGATTGCATTCATGCCCTTCTCAAGTACATAGAATCGGCATAACACGGAATATCTAACCAAGTCCCAAGTTTGGAACTAGTTGCAGTGATCTCCCCACCATAGGGCATGAGTATCTTGTAAGGCAACATCCAGTAAAGGAATCCTCTAACTTTCTTCAATGTTTAATTCAACTTCGTTAACAAAATAAATTACGTGACTAATACCATTAAAAGTGGGATAATACCTTACTATGTATTTATCCATCTAGCATATCGAATAGTGGCACATCTCCTAGAGTATAAATCATGGTCTCCCTGGTGCCACTCTTCCAATGCAACCTTTGAACCATCTTCAATATGTTGAACACTCTTCCAACTAAGAGAACCATCTATTGTAGGATTAATGTAATCCTCCCTCTTCCTAACAGTTAGCTGGTATAATTGATCCAAAACATTAGTCTCCTCTGCATCATCAATGGGCTTCATGAAACTAGGACCCTAGTAAGGATCTAATGGCTGAAAAACCCGAACTTCGATGACCTCAAAAGTCATAGTTTTCCACTTGAGATCAATGATGTCATAGTTTTCAAATGCTCAGTTGACTCCGAACAAAGATGGATAAGGATCCTTGCCCCCAATAATATTATTGAATTCAAAGTCAACATATGTCTTTACTCTAGTGATGTCTACTTTTACATCGTCCAGACGATCAATAGGGAGAATTTAGTATTGGTTGGCCATTTGCAACTAGATCAGAGAAAACACCAACTTAGGTCTTCCCAAGTCTTCCGCGGTGAAATATTCACATCGGAACCCAGATCAAACACAATATCTTTAATTTGGTATATCGCAATCTTAGCATTGATGCGAAATTATATTCTAGTTTTGCGCTTGTTGCCACAAAATCATCTACTGTGTCATTCTGGAAAGTTTGCAAAAACGGGACGCTCTGAAAACTCCTCATCCTTCACAATGCTTTTTAGCTTCTTCCGAAACTGACCTAAAAAATGCTCATCGCTCATAATATACAAAAACATTTTGAACCATTCTATAATGTGGTGAGATGCTGCCTCAAAGAATTGAGAACCATTCGTATTTTATCATGCTCTGTATTCTTTGGATTGCAAGAAGAAATTAATTGTTTAAAAATCTCAGTGGCATCCTTGTAATATTCCTTTTGTTGGTGTAGATCATAGTGTTTCTTGGGGGATGCGACTTTTATTATAACTGGCCTTTTAGGTGCATCTTTATCAGCTCCAGTCTGCTTACCTCCTCTAATAATGATATTAATATTAGGCTATGTAATTGATTATGGATCTCTTGGCTCTGCATTGATCAAGTTAGCGCCCCAATGCCTATTGTATCTTCCCATCGAGCAATCAACTCTGGGCAATCTTCGTTTGCATGAGAATTCACTTGACAATAAGAAAATCAAGGACTCCTTGGCAAAGGACAATTTTGAGAAACATGGCCCTCTTAGTCACAATTATAACATCGAACTTGACCTCTTCATTTAGTCCTCCCTCCTCTATACCCCCCTCCTCCTCTTCCTCGAGGGGTCTCATTTACTCGAAATGAAATATGGCCAAGCCAATTAATAGAGAATTCAGGGCTCTGCACTGGTCTGTATGATGAGTGGGAGACCCAAAAAACTCGCAGAACATATTATTAGGGACATTTGAGTATTTTTGCAACATAGGACAAAGTCACAGGGGAATGGCCATAAGTACGACAAATTTCACAATGTTAGCAAACATACCTTGTTGATTAGGAAATGAATGGTACTGGGTATGTCCCTGAAAATCAACGCTTGTTGAGACTTGCACAACTCCTCCAGAAGGTCTTGCATGTGGTGGAGGCGGTCCTAGAGGTATAGTAGAACGTCCCGCACTTTGTGATCTCAGGAAATCTGTAGCATGATGCCCATCAGTATGGCAGATAATACACCAAACTTGATGTCGACTTTGTTTGGAAATATTCATATCCTTGAGCCTCTTAGTCAAATCAACAATTTGATGTTGTAGACCAATTATAACAAGATCACTGGAAGAAAAACCTGCTCTAAAATCACGAGGATACCCTGCCATTTCCTCTATCTTCATGGCATGTTCCAATGCATCATATATATTATCAATATTTTGTTGCGTTAAAGGGATTATGCTTAGTGGCAATAGAGCTTTGATGAACCAGTGCTTTTGTTGATGTGGATGAATCATAAAAGTCATCTTCCCAACAACATCTTTGAACTGCTACATATACTCCCACACAATTTCTCCTTCTTGTTGCTTAATGTCCCACAACTCATCCAAGCCTTGCTTCTCAGACTAAGGCAATTTGAAATCTTTAATGAATTCATTTCTAGCCAAATACAACGTAAGATTTTGAATTGTCAATGACCATTTAACAAACCACTGAAGAGCTCTATTTCTCAATGTGGTCTGGAATTTAGCGACTTTAGAGTCATCTAGAGTTTGTCTGGATCTCCAAATATATTCACATAGGTACTAATGTAGCTCTACGTCCTCATCACTTTGGCCTGAAAACTCAGGGTACCGAGTAAATGATCCAGCTATATTCCCAACCATTGAAGTATGACCAGGCATAAATAACATAAACACTCTTGAAAAAGGTTGCGAACAAGTTGAAAAATGCAATGAACTACTAGTTGAATACACCTTATGAACTCTATGCCAACTTCAGAGCCTTGATTAAGTTGGAGATGAAACTTACAGGGTTTTGATAGGGTACACAGGGAAAGGTGGGGAGAGAGCTAACCATGGCACTACCTTGTGAACTGCTGCTTGAAGGGGAGTTATTAGCCTCATGAAATTGTCTTCTCATAACAAAGTGCATCTCCTCATCTACATGAGTATTCAGATTAGTCATCGCGATCTGCTGTCTTGGTGTTTCTAGCTTTCAAATTCCTTCTGATTCCTGACGGGCCTCGCTATTCCTAATTCGATTTCCTAACTCATCTCCTATAGCTCCTCTTCCGCTAGAGTTCGATCCTTCAACTACTATCTCATTATGTAATTCCGTATTGTTCATCTCTCCTCTTCACAACCTCAGACTACTCAACACTTCACCTATCTGTTGCCACTCCCTTCACCTTCTCCTAATATCACGTAGCTTGCGCTCTCTCCACTCATTAGATACCCACGCTCTCCTAAAATCTATAAAGTCTCGTGCCTTCCACAAATCCTCCCTTTCATTGCAAATTTATTTTGACCTTTGCAACAACTCAACATCTCCCACCAAAACCCTAACCCCCAGTGCAAGGGTTTTACGCTGCCATATTGGATTGTTGAAACAACAATAGCCTTTCTTCCACCATGAAAAATTTAATCCACAAAGGAATTTATTTTAACAACCTTCCTCTTAACCCATACTTGAATACCTATTTAGCCTTGGAAAACGACTAATGGTTCTCTATAAAAAACTCAATGATATATCCTTATAATGTGGCTTGTACCCAAAATTCAATGACCCTTGTAAGCTTGTGATCCAACCGATGTAAAGTAGCTAGATCGACTATGATCCAAGTCTAGAATATTTTCCTAGAACTTCTAGTTCCCAAGGTATGTTTCAATCTACTCGGCCAATGATATAACTCCTCAGGGAATTTGCACCAAAATATTTCATATTGATCGCATGCAGGCTCCGCAAAGAAAATGTTGTCCCTAACCCAATCTAGGTTTCTCTGTCGTAATCCATCCTGTTGATGAACAAATGAGTCAAGCTTTTCTTTCCATCATTATCGAACACTTCTCTTAATGATCCTCATCACCATAATCTAGAAATCCTAATTAATATTCGAGTCTCAGCAGCGGAACCATTTGTAGGTTAAAAATTTCACTCTAGAGACCCAAGGTTCAACCGCAGGGTGCCAACAAAGGGCCCATTGTAGTCTACCATGATGCCGACATTTTCAATCTTCTACAAGAAAAGGTCTCAGCCGAGGCGTGTCGAGACTCATAAGTGATGTTTGGGGTTTAAGGGGTGACAAGATTCAATTCCTCAATTAAATTATACATCAAGCTTATAAGCATTCACAAATCTACTAGATGATCCTTACGCAAAAAGTAAATAACACACTGTATGGAATCTAACACGAGATCTTAAATTTTTTGAAGTAGGCACACAATTACAATCACATTTATTCACAAAACACAAATGTAATTCCCTGTAACAATCTCTTTTATATATATTCAAGCCGACTCAATATTACAAATACAGATCATATTGACTCAGAGGGATTTGTTAAGAACTTCTCCCAAATCTCTCATTACAAATTCAGGACTAGAACAAAATTACAATGAAAACCATCCATAAGAGTTCAAGTCCTAATTCCGGAAGCATGTTGGCCTTCTTCTAATATCTTTCTCCGCAACTCGATCTACATGTCTATATATAATCTTTGACCCTTTGATCTTTTCTGTGCTCGCTCTGATGTGGTCCACTCTAACCATCTTGACGAGATTTATATCTATTTGGTCCACATTTGCTTGATCTCTTCAAATTTAGTAGCTTGATCCTTCTTTCGCATATTTGAAAAATTCCAATGTAGCTCACTGGTCCTTTTCCAACCGCTTTCTTCTTTTCTGCCACAGTTTTCCAGCCAGATTAACCATTCATTTTTCCAGCATGCGCATCCTAATATTCTGCAGCTATTTTCCGCCAATTTTTTTCACAAAAATGAAGAACCCAACAATCTTGCAGGTGAGAAGATGCAACAAAAGTAAGAATACTGAAGAAAGATAGACGTTTAAGTAAGAAGCTAGGATGTACATGGATTGAGGTCAATAACAAGGTTTATTCGTTCTGTGTAGCAGCCACTTCACATCCACAGTTAAATGAAATCTATTTGATGTTAAAAAATTTGGCTGGGAAGATGAAATCATAAGGCTATGTGTCAGAAACAAATTTTGCATTGTATGATGTGGATGAGGGGGAGAAGGAGCATATCCTTTATGGTAACAACGAGAAGCTAGTCATTACTTTTGGTCTTATGAGCACACCCCCCATATATCTATCAGGATCGCCAAAAACCTCTGAGTATGTGGTGATTGCACAATGCAACCAAGTTTATTTCCAAATTGTTGAGAAAAAAAATCATTGTAAGGGATTGGAATCGTTTCCATCATTTTGAAGACGGTTTATCTTCTTGTGGGGATTATTGGTGAAGATAATTGGAAGGAGCAGCAGTGATGAGATTAGTAGGGTAAATTTTGCCTTGCGTTTGTTGCCTAGCGCTGTGTGTGTACTCGGTGACTTGTAGAGCCAGTGTGAAAAGGATTTGTTTCATTTTGTGAGGTTTATTGATCGATTTCAAAATGAGAGAGGCAACGTGACTGTCCTGTGCCATATCAAAATGGCCTTATGCTTAATTTTAACACAAAATGTGCTAGTTTTATTGCTGAAGGCAGGTTTGGAGAGTGGGGTTAATAATAATGACATGAGAATGCTAGTAGTGTGATTTAGTTTAGTTTGTAAGTTCAGAAACATGAACTTCAGTACAGTTGCATATGAAAAACCTGGAAATTAGATTTCGACATCTGTGGCGACGGATTAACAAAGCTGCACTAACATCTCTTTATTCAGCTTAGGGTAAAAGAATTCTTCATTTTCTACTTTCTCCATTCTCTAGATGCAAGGAAATTTGGATCCTAAATTTCATAGTTAGTTATGATTCAAACAAAGTGAAAACTCCACAAACATCCTTTTCATTTTTAGAAGGGAATAAATCATAAAAATGTTAAGATTAAAGAAGTTACCACTGTAAATTTCTAATATCTTTGCAACATGAAATCAGCTCTTCACATACTCATTCAATATAAGCATTTACCAAGCTCGGAATAGGCTTTTAAAGTTGCATTGCACTTACAAAGTAGTAGATAGAAAGGCTTGGTCCTAGTTTTTGGGATACAATTTAAGAACATTAAATAAGTCATAATCATTTTTATTGGAATCCCAATAGTATGTATGAGGAAATCCATGGCCTTCTACACTTTATGCATTGAAATGCAAATATTTTTGGGTTGCTACTAAGAAGCTCCTTAATCTTATCTTCCAAGAGGCCAAAGCTTGTTAAATGCTTCAATTTATTTTCCAAAAAATCATGTGAATTAGACATAATTGTAGTAAGAGCATCTACACAGATTCGAGGGTTTTGAAATATAGGATTGTCAATACCCTTTTCATTCAAGTACATCAATAGTGTATGGTATATGTTGATATTAATTATCACATGTTAACCATTTAAAACAAATAACATGTACAAGAAATTTAAAACAATTGTATTGAAATTATTAAGATAACGATTATATAAATATATGATTGAAAGTAGTGCATTTGAATTACTTGAAATTACTTAAATGTTATTCATTTAAACTTATTATTGAGCACTTATAATTCAAGTAATGATAATTTAAATTACAAAAAATTATATAAATTGGAGATGCATCATCTTTTATACATAAGCATACCAATGATTGGTCTTTTGCCAATAGACCTCCAATGGCTGCTGCTGAGTACATGTCATATAATTATTTGGACATTGCCTTGGCTATGTATGGATACAATACATTAAGAAATATTACAGACAACCAAACTTCGGAAATTTAACCTTCATAGAAAATTAGGGCCAAAATAGAAAAAAATAATCTGGGTTGGCATGACAACGAAAAAAGCAATAAAAAGATTGAGCTTCTCCTTGTAGAATATATTGACTACATTGATAAAACAAATAGTCCACACACTTCTACTGTTAGGTCCCTATATTGCTGATGATGATGATGATGATGATGGTTAACGTCCACTGAGACCAATCTTTGGTCTATCGGACCTAAAGAAAAGAGTTATTTAATTTGATTTAAGATTTTATTCCTATGCTCAAAAAACTTGGAGAGAAGCCTCCCGAGTTCACTATAATTTTGATATCTTAAAAGGCTAGGAAGTATAGTCCCTTATTGTTGTTAGTGTAACCCCCTTATTGTTATTTTTGTACCCCTGTAACCCCAATATTGTTATTATTGTGCCCTTACATTATTATTGTTAGGTCGACTAGGATTATATTCTGACCCCATGGACTCCTATCTATAGAAGGAGGTTTTGTCATTTGTATCATCCAAGAATTTTTCATTTATGTAATGTAAAGGTGGTTTCCCCCTCGAAGTGGCTGAATTCTAAGGCATTGATCTCTCTTTTCTTCTATTTTTGGAGCTGGTTTCATAACATTTGGTATCAGAGCTTTGGATTTTAGGGTTTCATTGCTCCAAACAGGTCATCATGGAATTTTTGCTATAATTTTTTTTCTACGAAGGTTCATAAGCTGAAAGTTTTACAGAGTGAAGCCTCAATCCGGAGGAACGTCATGTAAAAATTTCAGATCTTGGTTTGCAATATTTTCAGAGATATGATATGTGGAAGTTAGGGTTTTTTTCAAGCTCTCGAATTTCACCCAAATAGGCCATCGTGGCATTTTCGCTATAAATTTTTTTCTACGAAGGTTTAGAAACTAAAATTTTTACAGAGCAAAGCTGAAATCCCGAGGAACGTCGTGTAAAAATTTTAGATCTTGGTTCACAATATTTTTGGAGATATAATATGTGGACGTTAGGGCTTTTTTTAGGCTCATGAATTTCATTTTAAAGAGGTGACCGTGGGAAAATCGTCATAACTCTCTCTCTAAGCATCGAATTGGAATTCTGTAAAAAGTGGCTGAAAGTACATGGACTGTAATTTCTTGTGTATCTATTTCAGAGCCAAAGGAGGAAACAATGACACGTGGCAAGCCGTACAAATTCGCTCTACGGAACTAGTCCATAATTAGGTCATTGTGGGAGATTGTGCACAACTTTTCTTTGAAGAATCCAAATCAGGTTAGACCTGTGGCATTTGAAAGAAGATTAAGAGGGTTACGATAGGACCAAATTTCAGATATTGAAGATCCGAAATCACAGATATAATTCAGTTTCAATATCAAGCTCCTCAAAAGCAAGAAAAAGGTGTGTATTTTTTTTCTTTTTCGAATTGCATAAGCCTTGTTTGAAGAATCAGTTTGAATTGATTTCAAGGGAATATTGTAGAATAGATATCAGTATTGGGTTCTAAAATCCCCCCTAAAAATAATTCAACATCCATTAAACTTTCAAAAGGCTCTACTATGACTCATGAAGACGAAGAAGTGAAACATGACATATCAAAATTACATGAGCAAGTGCACCAAATTTCGTTCTCGCAAAGAGCAACAAAAAAAATGAAATGGAAGTTTTGAAGAAAGGCATGTAAGCTAAGATGGATGGTTTGAAGAAAGGTGTGGAAGCTAAGATGGATGGTTTAAAGAATGACATGGAAGCTAAGATGGATGGCATGGAAGCTGGCATGGAAGCTAGCATGGACGCTAAGATGGATGACATGGAAGCTGAGATCGATGAAAAAATGGAAAACATGAAGAATGATCTAAAAGCAGGCATGGCAGGTTTGAAAAAGTTGATACAAGAAATGTTTCCTAATAGTGAAAAGATAGTAGAGGAAACTCATGATGAGAACAAAATAAATGTTAATCGTGATTTCATAAAATCTAATGTTGGATGGAAGAACCACCATATTTGAAAGATGGATATGAGGAAGTTTGATGGCAAGGATCCCGTAACATAAATACTACAAGTGGAGCAATATTTTGATTTGAATAATGTGTAAAACACAAAAAAGGCACGCATTTCAACTTTACATTTAGAACAAAATACATTTGTATGGTATTGATGGCTTTGCTCCCGTAAAAAAATTGTCACTTGGTCAATTTTACGGAGAAAATGATAACACATTATGAGGATACAAAGAGCAACACCTTATTTAGCCAATTGATAAATCTCAAACAAAAGGGTCCAGTGGTGGGACACATTAAGGACTTCCAAAAATTGAATATAAGGGTAACTGATATTCCAAAGGAACACAGGATTGATGTCTTCATGGGGACTTTAAAGGATAACATCTAACATGAAGTTCATGTTTGGGAACCTAATTCATTGGAGAAGGCATTCAGGTTGGCAAGAAAAATTGAATGTAAAATTATGGCGACAAGGAAGCCTACCACTCACATATATAAATATGGAAGTGTTGCTACTCCTATACTTCCACAACCTACAAGGTTGACACCACAAGAATTGGAAGAAAAAAGAGAAAAAGGGTTTTACTACAGTTGTGATAGCAAATACACTAAAGGTCATAAGTGTGCTGAGAAGAAATTGTTTTACATAGATTCTGAAGAGGAGGAAGGAAATGAACAAGAATATTCATGGACCCCATACTACAACAAAAATGACCCCATTTATGGCACTTTATGGATATCATCCACCGTCCATCACATCAACTTTAAGAGAAAATTATAAGGTTCAAGCAGTGGAAGATCACATCGAGCATCAACAAGAAGTTCTCCAATTCTTAAAGGATAACCTAAATTTGGCACAAAATCGAATGAAACAACAGGCAGATCAACATCGCAGTGAGAGAAGTTTTGATGTAGGAGATTGGGTATTTTTACGGCTACAACCATACAAAAAAATGTCCCTCAAGCAAGCTAAGAAGGATAAAAAATTATCGCCAAAGTACTATGGTCCTTACAAGGTGTTGCAAAAGATTGGTACTATGGCATACAAATTGGAGCTTCCTGCTTCTTCGCGAGTGCATCCAGTTTTACTTGTTTCATGCTTAAAGAAGGTTATAGGTGACAAAATTCCAGTTCAAACAATATTGCCAGAACTTGATGAGGAAGGAAAAATCATATTGGAACCTGAAGCAGACATGGAAAGAAGAACTCGACAGCTACAACAATGATCAATTTTAGAGTATCTCATCAAGTGGAAGACTTACCCACTGAAGATTCTACATGGGAGGATGAGAATTTTATACAGAAGCATCCAGAGCTACTCAAGCGTTGAGGACACCAATTTTTTTTTGAAGGAGAGAGGCATGTTAGGCCCTTATATTACTATTATAGTGCCTTATTGTTGTTAGTGTAACTCCCTTATTGTTATTGTTGTACCCCTGTAACCCCAATATTGTTATTATTATGCCCTTACATTATTATTGTTAGGTCGGCTAGGATTATATTGTGACCCCATGGACTTCTATATATAGAAGGAGGTTTTTTCATTTGTATCATCTAAGAATTGTTCATTTATGTAATGTATAGGAGGTTGCCCCCTCGAAGTGGCTGAATTATAAGGTGTTGATCTCTCTTTTCTTCTATTTTTGGAGCTGGTTTCATAACATCTACACCCAAACCCTCCCCTACATTAGGAAATAGTGTGATAAGAACATGTTGCTTCATATTAACAGGCACCGGATTCAATGAGAATTCCCATTTATTTCCTGTACAATTTTTTTTCCTGGCCATAATGATTGATGCCATTAATTGGTCAAAGAGGAAGAAATATAGTGTGGGTAGACATTGTAGTTATCACACGGGTTTCACTTATATACCTAAAGAACTAATTGGGAAATGATGGTATGATGCATGATAGAATTCCAAGAACCCATAGGAGTGTCTAGATTTTTTGTCATTGATATGGCTGTAAGGGTGGATTGATAGGCTGAGGAGAATATTTAGGAGAATAGGACCAAGGAAAGGGCACGGGCCAAGGTGAGTGAGCTGAAGGATACCAAGGCTGAAAGGGTGCACTCTAGTTTGGATTGAAAGGAGGATAATGTGCACCTTGCATGCCTTGTTGATATGGCTGAGGGACATATGACCTCGTTTGGTTAATGAAGCACATATGCTCCAAGCCACTCTCTACCCCTTTACATACAACTTTCAAGCTTGGAAGATAGGGGCATTTTTCAGTTGCACGGTTGTCCTCACAAACATAACATACCTCTATGAATTTCAGTGGGCACTCGTTTATGGGGTTCCTCTTGGTCCATTTAGGGAAAAAGATAGCTAGTGCCCTTTTTGCCTCCTCTTGCTTCTTTTTAATCTGCATAGTATCCGTTTGTGAGGAAAAGGTGTGCAACATCTCATTCTTAAATTCTTCTAGCATATTCCCTATTTCATGTTTGATGGTTGAGGCAGAGGGAGAAGAGTTGACCAAGCCTTGACTAGACCTACTTCTCTTCCTTGCAACCTTATAATTATTCTTGAATATTGCCTTAATTGGTAAATCTCTCCACCAGACATCATATTAAGGGTCTCCATCAAATCCTACCTAGTACCTCAAAGAAGTACAAGCTTCAAGGATTTTGGGTCAAGGGCACAATTAGCTCTTCTATAGTTGAGTTTAAATCTCTCTTCATAATCCTCTAAGGATTCATCTGGACCTAAGGTCATCTTAAATATCTCTTCTTTTGTTTCTCTTGATTGTTGGAAATATATTCACTGCTGAGGGGGGGGGGTGAATCAATAGTGATGGCCTTTATTCAATATTCCACCAATTTAAAATTTTTCGTCAATGTATATTATCCATGCACATCCATTACATTAGTTTATCAAAACATATATGCAACAATAAACTAAAATCATAACAACATGAGAAATCACCACAAGCATGCACACAAAAGAACACAAGTATTTATGGTGGAAACTCTTTTGGGAGAAAACCACCCTGCTGTTGGTGCGCTGCTCAATTATTTTTATTATATGTTGAACAAATTGTTGCATGGATTAGCTACACCCATAGCAGGAAGACTTGGCTTTCTCATAGTATGATGGCACTATCAATTTCGAAAATCTCTCTCTCTCTCTCTCTCTCTCTCGCGAATCTAAGGTATACCATCCGCTGGAAGCACCCACGACCAACAATCCTCGCCCAACCACCATTGGACTGTCCAACCCCTATTGGACTTATGAAGAAATTTGTTCTCATTCCTTGTATTGCTGGAGCTTCCACCCCAATTCTCTATGCAGTTCACCTTTCATACATTGTCAAACTGGAACACTGGAGCTTCTTAAAATGAACAACCCAACAACTCTAGCATTCAGATCATCAATTCAGAATAAAAAATCTAATCTGGTGAAGAGAATTCTTCACTACTTCACACACCAAAACACCTCTCTCAATCCACACAACAAGCTGCAAATATTCTGCGACAAAACTACACACAAAACCTGAATCTTCTCCTCAATTTTGTCTCTGATTTCTGCTCACAAAAATATGATATATCTCTGCATAAAATATGTGAGCAACTGTTGCATACTCTACTCACTCACAATGATCCTACACTAGCATACTCACACACTCTCCAAGCAACCAACCATATGAACTCAAATCATTCTTCTATTTATCATTTTTCCTTGTTGAGTATCATGGTAAATGCTACAGGTTATGAAAGACTCAACAAATTTGTTCACGTGCTTCATATTTGGTTGAGTAAGGATTCTTAACCAAATCAATCACTAACTCCATTATCCCTTTGATATATTCAGCCTTGATCAACTTCTATAGGGCCCACAAAATTTTTCTGACCATATGCCGAAAATTCTCGATCAATAACATCGCCACAACACACAAATAGGTTGAGAAACACAAGGAATGCAGAGAAAAACTCGAGAAAATTCCTTAGTCGCTCCCACAACACTGCTTCCATACGAATTTAGCATCTTTGGGCTATATTCACTCCCATAGGCTACTCTCCATGCGCCTATGGACCTAAAACCACTCCCATGACTCAGCAAGCATGCTACTGGGGTAGAGAATGGTCAAACCTTAGTCAACTCAGCTCAGAAACTGATAAAAAATATTCCAGAGCTTGACAAGCCTATGTAGGTCCTCTGGAAGTGTCGTTCACCCCTGAAACACTTCACCAAGTCTCTACAACATCACCATCAACATCATAAATCAAACTAGGTTGACTAGGAACATAATTACCGATGAAACGAGAACTATTACCTCAAAATGGGAACTCTAACAAAAAAAACATAAAAAACCCATGAAAAAAAAACCCGAAAACAAAAAGCTGTATTTTGGAATAACCTTCTTTATTTATTTATTTATTTAATTTTTAATTTATATTTATATATATATATATATATTTTTCGGGGTAAATTCTCAACATCTTTAAAAAACGTTTTATTTTGGAATAACCTTTCTTTTTTTTCGGGGTAAATTTTCAACTTTTTTAAAAATAGAGGCAAAAACCATTTTTTTTTTGGTGAAAAAACACGACGCAAATGGAAAGTGTTGAAACCAAAATTTTATAATAATAAAAATTTATATTAAAAATGAAAAAAATAAAAATGAAAAAACCATTTTAAAATAACTGAAAAGAAAAAACAAAATTCATTTTATTTTTTTAAGGTAAAAACTTAAAAAAAAAAAGAAAAAAAGAAAAAATAAATAAATAAGAAACAAAATTAAAATTCAAAAATATATTAAAAATTGAAAAAAAAATAAAAAATTTTAAATTAAAAAAAAAAAAATTTAAGAAGGAAAATTTTACTAAATTAAAAACAAAAAAATTGTTTTTTAAAATAAAAAATTAAATTAAAAAACATATATAAATTTTTATTATATTCAAAAAATTAAAATGAAAATAAAAAATACAAATTAAAAATTAACCAAAAAAAACAAATTAAAAAACATTACTTAAATTCAAATTAATTTTTTTTTAAAAATTAATTGAAAATTAAAAATGAAAAAAAAAAAAATATTAAATTAAAAAACCATTATTAAAAAAACAAATAAATTTTAAATATAAAAAATAAATTAAAAAAATATATACTAAACTTTATTAAATAATAATAATAAAAAATAATATTAACATAAAAAATTAAATGTTAAAAAAAAATATTAAATTTTAATACCTAAATAAATTGATAAACAAATTTTAAAATAAAAAAAGAAAATAAAAATAAAAAAAATAAAAAAATAAAACTAAAAAACATTTTTAAAATTAAAATTAAAAATAAAACAAAAAATTAATTAAAATAAAAAAGGAAAAATAAATAAATTAAAATTATTAAATTAAAAAAATAAAATAAAAAACAAAGTAATTTAAAAAAGAAAATTAATGTTAGATCTAAGATTTTTGTGATCCATAATGTAGATAAATTGTCTTTCGGAATAATCACATATAAAAATGAAAATAAAATAAAAAAATATTAAATTTCAAAGTTTAAATGTTATATTTTATTTAATTATATATATATATATATATATATATATATATATATATATATATATAAATTAAAAAAGTTAATTAAAAAAATACAAAATTTTATTATATAAAAATTTAAAAAATTTAAAAATAAAATAAAATTTTATTAATGAATCAGCTTCTCGGCCTAGGTGGCGGCGGAGGCTGGCTACTGGGCGGGTGGGGGCCTGGAAGGGTGGATTGACAGGTTGAGGAGAATATTAAGGAGAAGAGGACCAAGGAGAGGGCACGGGCCAAGGTGAGTGAGCTGGAGGATACCAAGGCTGAAAGGGTGCACTCTAGTTTGGATTGAAAGGAGGATAATGTGCACCTTGCATGCCTTGTTGATATGGCCGAGGGCCATATGACCTCGTTTGGTTAATGAAGCACATATTCTCCAAGCCACTCTCTATCCCTTTACATACAACTTTCAAGCTTGGAAGATAGGGGCATTTTTCAGTTGCACGGTTATCCTCACAAACATAACATACCTCTATGAATTTCAGTGGGCACTCGTTTATGGGGTTCCTCTTGGTCCATTTAGGGAAAAATATAGCTAGTGCCCTTTCTGCCTCCTCTTGCTTCTTTTTAATCTACATAGTATCTGTTTGCGAGGAAAAGGTGTGCAACATCTCATTCTTAAATTCTTCTATCATACTCCCTATTTCATGTTTGATGGTTGAGGCAGAGGGAGAAGAGTTGACCAAGCCTTGACTAGACCTACTTCTCTTCCTTGCAACCTTATAATTATTCTTGAATATTGCCTTAGTTGGTAAACCTCTCCACCAGACATCATATTAAGGGTCTCCATCAAATCCTACCTAGTACCTCAGAGAAGTACAAGCTTCAAGGATTATGGGTCAAGGGCACAATTAGCTCTTCTATAGTTGAGTTTAAATCTCTCTTCATAATCCTCTAAGGATTCATCTGGACCTAAGGTCATCTTAAATATCTCTTCTTTTGTTTCTCTTGATTGTTGGAAATATATTCACTGCTGAGGGGGGGGGGGGGGTGAATCAATAGTGATGGCCTTTATTCAATATTCCACCAATTTAAACTTTTTCGTCAATGTATATTATCCATGCACATCCATTACATTAGTTTATCAAAACATATATGCAACAATAAACTAAAATCATAACAACATGAGAAATCACCACAAGCATGCACACAAAAGAACACAAGTATTTATGGTGGAAACTCTTTTGGGAGAAAACCACCCTGTTGTTGGTGCACTGCTCAATTATTTTTATTATCTGTTGAACAAATTGTTGCATGGATTAGCTTTACATGGATTAGCCTACACCCATAACAATGTGAGACTTGGGCCTACAGTATGACAGCACCAGTACCCCGAAATTCTCTCTCTCGCGAATCTAAGGTATACCATCCGCTGGAAGCACCCACGACCAACAATCCTCGCCCAACCACCATTGGACTGTCCAACCCCTATTGGACTTATGAAGAAATTTGTTCTCATTCCTTGTATTGCTGGAGCTTCCACCCCAATTCTCTATGCAGTTCACCTTTCATACATTGTCAAACTGGAACACTGGAGCTTCTTAAAATGAACAACCCAACAACTCTAGCATTCAGATCATCAATTCAGAATAAAAAATCTAATCTGGTGAAGAGAATTCTTCACTACTTCACACACCAAAACACCTCTCTCAATCCACACAACAAGCTGCAAATATTCTGCGACAAAACTACACACAAAACCTGAATCTTCTCCTCAATTTTGTCTCTGATTTCTGCTCACAAAAATATGATATATCTCTGCATAAAATATGTGAGCAACTGTTGCATACTCTACTCACTCACAATGATCCTACACTAGCATACTCACACACTCTCCAAGCAACCAACCATATGAACTCAAATCATTCTTCTATTTATCATTTTTCCTTGTTGAGTATCATGGTAAATGCTACAGGTTATGAAAGACTCAACAAATTTGTTCACGTGCTTCATATTTGGTTGAGTAAGGATTCTTAACCAAATCAATCACTAACTCCATTATCCCTTTGATATATTCAGCCTTGATCAACTTCTATAGGGCCCACAAAATTTTTCTGACCATATGCCGAAAATTCTCGATCAATAACATCGCCACAACACACAAATAGGTTGAGAAACACAAGGAATGCAGAGAAAAACTCGAGAAAATTCCTTAGTCGCTCCCACAACACTGCTTCCATATGAATTTAGCATCTTTGGGCTATATTCGCTCCCATAGGCTACTCTCCATGCGCTTATGGACCTAAAACCACTCCCATGACTCAACAAGCATGCTACTGGGGTAGAGAATGGTCAAACCTTAGTCAACTCAGCTCAGAAACTGATAAAAAATATTCTAGAGCTTGACAAGCCTATGTAGGTCCTCTGGAAGTGTCGTTCACCCCTGAAACACTTCACCAAGTCTCTACAACATCACCATCAACATCATAAATCAAACTAGGTTGACTAGGAACATAATTACCGATGAAACGAGAACTATTACCTCAAAATGGGAACTCTAACAAAAAAAACATAAAAAACCCATGAAAAAAAAACCCGAAAACAAAAAGCTGTATTTTGGAATAACCTTCTTTATTTATTTATTTATTTAATTTTTAATTTATATTTATATATATATATATATATTTTTCGGGGTAAATTCTCAACATCTTTAAAAAACGTTTTATTTTGGAATAACCTTTCTTTTTTTTCGGGGTAAATTTTCAACTTTTTTAAAAATAGAGGCAAAAACCATTTTTTTTTTGGTGAAAAAACACGACGCAAATGGAAAGTGTTGAAACCAAAATTTTATAATAATAAAAATTTATATTAAAAATGAAAAAAATAAAAATGAAAAAACCATTTTAAAATAACTGAAAAGAAAAAACAAAATTCATTTTATTTTTTTAAGGTAAAAACTTAAAAAAAAAAAGAAAAAAAGAAAAAATAAATAAATAAGAAACAAAATTAAAATTCAAAAATATATTAAAAATTGAAAAAAAAATAAAAAATTTTAAATTAAAAAAAAAAAAATTTAAGAAGGAAAATTTTACTAAATTAAAAACAAAAAAATTGTTTTTTAAAATAAAAAATTAAATTAAAAAACATATATAAATTTTTATTATATTCAAAAAATTAAAATGAAAATAAAAAATACAAATTAAAAATTAACCAAAAAAAACAAATTAAAAAACATTACTTAAATTCAAATTAATTTTTTTTTAAAAATTAATTGAAAATTAAAAATGAAAAAAAAAAAAATATTAAATTAAAAAACCATTATTAAAAAAACAAATAAATTTTAAATATAAAAAATAAATTAAAAAAATATATACTAAACTTTATTAAATAATAATAATAAAAAATAATATTAACATAAAAAATTAAATGTTAAAAAAAAATATTAAATTTTAATACCTAAATAAATTGATAAACAAATTTTAAAATAAAAAAAGAAAATAAAAATAAAAAAAATAAAAAAATAAAACTAAAAAACATTTTTAAAATTAAAATTAAAAATAAAACAAAAAATTAATTAAAATAAAAAGGGAAAAATAAATAAATTAAAATTATTAAATTAAAAAAATAAAATAAAAAAACAAAGTAATTTAAAAAAGAAAATTAATGTTAGATTTAAGACTTTTGCGATCCATAATGTAGATAAATTGTCTTTCGGAATAATCACATATAAAAATGAAAATTAAAAAAAAAATATTAAATTTCAAAGTTTAAATGTTATATTTTATTTAATTATATATATATATATATATATATATATATATATATATATATATATAAATTAAAAAAGTTAATTAAAAAAATACAAAATTTTATTATATAAAAATTAAAAAAATAAAATAAAAAAATCAAAATTTTATTAATGAATCGGCCTCCCGGCCCAAGTGGCGGCGGAGGCTGGCTGCTTGGCGGGCGGGGGGTTGGAAGGGTGGATTGACAGGCTGAGGAGAATATTAAGGAGAATAGGACCAAGGAGAGGGCACGGGCCAAGGTGAGTGAGCTGGAGGATACCAAGGCTGAAAGGGTGCACCTAGTTTGGATTGAAAGGAGGATAATGTGCACCTTGCATGCCTTGTTGATATGGCCGAGGGCCATATGACCTCGTTTGGTTAATGAAGCACATATTCTCCAAGCCACTCTCTATCCCTTTACATACAACTTTCAAGCTTGGAAGATAGGGGCATTTTTCAGTTGCACGGTTATCCTCACAAACATAACATACCTCTATGAATTTCAGTGGGCACTCGTTTATGGGGTTCCTCTTGGTCCATTTAGGGAAAAATATAGCTAGTGCCCTTTCTGCCTCCTCTTGCTTCTTTTTAATCTGCATAGTATCCATTTGCGAGGAAAAGGTGTGCAACATCTCATTCTTAGATTCTTCTAGCGTACTCCCTATTTCATGTCTGATGGTTCAGGTAGAGGGAGAAGAGTTGACCAAGCCTTGCCTAGACCTACTTCTCTTCCTTGCAACCTTATAATTATTCTTGAATCTTTCCTTAGTTGGTAAATCTCTCCACCAGACATCATATTAAGGGTCTCCATCAAATCCTACCTAGTACCTCAAAGAAGTACAAGCTTCAAGGATTTTGGGTCAAGGGCACAATTAGCTCTTCAATAGTTGAGTTGAAATCCCTCTTTATAATCCTCTAAGGATTCATCTGGACCTAAGGTCATCTTAAATATCTCTTCTTTTGTTTCTCTTGATTGTTGGAAATATATTCACTGCTGAGGGGGGAGGGGGGGTGAATCAATAGTGATGGCCTTTATTCAATATTCCACCTATTTAAACTTTTTCGTCAATGTATATTATCCATGCACATCCATTACATTAGTTTATCAAAACATATATGCAACAATAAACTAAAATCATAACAACATGAGAAATCACCACAAGCATGCACACAAAAGAACACAAGTATTTATGGTGGAAACTATTTTGGAGAAAACCACCCTGCTGTTGGTGCGCTGCTCAATTATTTTTATTATATGTTGAACAAGTTGTTGCATGGATTAGCTACACCCATAGCAGGAAGACTTGGCTTTCTCATAGTATGATGGCACTATTAATTTCGGAAATCTCTCTCTCTCTCTCTCTCTCTCTCTCGCGGATCTAAGGTATACCATCTGCTGGAAGCACCCACGACCAACGATCCTCGCCCAACCACCATTGGACTGTCCAACTCCTATTGGACTTATGAAGAAATTTGTTCTCATTCCTTGTATTGCTGGAGCTTCCACCCCAATTCTCTATGCAGTTCACCTTTCATACATTGTCAAACTGGAACACTGGAGCTTCTTGAAATGAACAACCCAACAACTCTAGCATTTAGATCATCAATTCGGAATAAAAAATCTAATCTGGTGAAGATAATTCTTCACTACTTCACACACCAAAACACCTCTCTCAATCCACACAACAAGTTGCAAATATTCTGCCACAAAACTACACACAAAACCTGAATCTTCTCCTCAATTTTGTCTCTGATTTCTGCTCACAAAATATGATATATCTCTCATAAAATATGTGAGCAACTGCTGCATACTCTACTCACTCACAATGATCTCACACTAGCATACTCACAGACTCTCCAAGCAACCAACCATATGAACTCAAACCATTCTTCTATTTATCATTTTTCCTTGTTGAGTATCATAGTAAATGCTACAGGTTATGAAAGACTCAACAAATTTTTTCACGTGCTTCATATTTGGTTGAGTAAGGATTCTTGACCAAATCAATCACTAACTCCATTATCCCTTTGATATATTCAGTCTTGATCAACTTCTATAAGGCCCACAATTTTTTTTTCTGACCATATGCCGAAAATTATCGATCAATAACATCGCCACAACACACAAATAGGCTGAGAAACGCAAGGAATGCAAAGAAAAACTCGAGAAAATTCCTTAGTTGCTCCCACAACACTGCTTCCATATGACTTTAGCATCTTTGGGCTATATTCGCTCCCATAGGCTACTCTCCATGCGCCTATGGACCTAAAACCACTCCCATGACTCAGCAAGGATGCTACTGGGGTAAAGAATGGTCAAACCTTAGTCAACTCAGCTTAGAAATTGATAAAAATTATTCTAGAGCTTGACAAGCCTCTGTAGGTCCTCTGGAAGTGTCGTTCACCCTTGAAACACTTCACCAAGTCTCTACAACATCACCATCAACATCACAAATCAAACTAGGTTGACTAGGAACATAGTTACCAATGAAACGAGAACTATTACCTCAAAACGGGAACTCTAACAAAAAAAACATCAAAAACCCATTAAAAAACAACCCGAAAGCAAAATGTTGTATTCTGGAATTTTATTTATTTATTTTTTCAGGGTAAATTTTCAACATCTTTAAAAAAACGTTTTATTCTGGAATAACCTTTCTTTTTTTCGAGGTAAATTTTCAACTTTTTTAAAAATAGAGGCAAAAACCATTTTTTTTTGGGTGCAAAAAACACGACGCAAATGGTAAGTGTTGAAACCAAAATTTTATAATAATAAAAATTTATATTAAAAATTAAAAAACAAAAATGAAAAAACCATTTTAAAATAACTTAAAAAACAAAATTCATTATATTTTTTTGGGTAAAAAGTTAAAAAAAAGAAAAAAAATAAAAATAAAAAATATATTAAAAATTGAAAAAAAAAACACAATCAAACAAAAAATTAATTTAAGAAGGAAAATTTTACTAAATTAAAAACAAAAAATTGTTTTTTGAAATAAAAAAATAAATTTAAAATAATATATATAAATTTTTATTAAATTCAAAAAATTAAAATGAAAATTAAAAATACAAATTAAAAATTAACCAAAAAAACAAAATTAAAAAACATTACTTAAATTATTTTATTTTATTTAATTAATTAATTTATTTATTAAATTAATTGAAAATTAAAATTGAAAAAAAAAAATTAAAATATTAAATTAAAAAACCATTATTAAAAAAACAAATAAATTTTAAATATACAAAATAAATTAAAAAATATATACTAAACTTGATTAAATAATAATAAAAAAAATAATATTAACATAAAAAAAATTAAATGTTAAAAAAAATATTAATTTTTAATACATATATAAATTGATAAACAAATTTTAAAATAAAAAAGAAAATTAAAAAATAAAAATAAAAAATAAAACTAAAAAACATTTTTAAAATTAAAATTGAAGGGAAACATAAATAAATTAAAATTATTAAATTAAAAAAAAAAAATTTAAAACAGAAAATTAATTTAAAATATAAAAATGAAAATAAAATAAAAAAATATTAAATTCCAAAGTTTAAATGTTATATTTTATTTAATTAAAAAAAATATTAAATGTAAATTAATTAAAAAAATACAAAAAATTATTATATAAAAATTTAAAAATTTAAAAATAAAATAAAATTTTATTAATGAATCGGCCTCCCGGCTCAGGTGGCGGCGGAGGTCGGCTGCTGGGCGGGCGAGGGGATGGTGTAGCCCCTCGCCTGCCCAGCGGCCGACATTCGCCGCCACCTGGGCCAGGAGGTTGATTCTCAGAATCAACCTCCTGGCCCAGGTAGCGGCGGAGGCCAGCCGCTGGGCGGGCGGGGGGATGGTGCAGCCCCCCTCCCGCCGAGCGCCCGACCTCCTTCGCCACCTGGGTCGGGAGGCGATTCTCGGAATCGGCCTCCCGACCCAGGTGACAGCGGAGGCCAACTAATTTTATTTTATTTATTTATTTTTTTAATTTTAATTTTAATTTTTTTTTTTTAATTTAATTTTTAAATTTTAAATTTTTTAAATTTTTAAATTTTTAATTTTTTTAAAAATTATTTTGAATTTTAATTGAAAAAATGTTTTTTATTTTTATTTTTTAATTTTAAAAATTAAAAAATGGTTTAATTTAATATAAAATAAATTTTTGTTCTTTAAGTTATTTTAAAATGTTTTTTTTTTTTTTTTTTTAAATATTAATTTGTTTTTTTTTTCAAACTTTTACTTTAATTTTAGTTTTAATTTAATTTAATTAATTAATTAATTTTAATTATTTTAAAATTTTTATGTTTATTTTCTTATTAATTTTTATGTTTTTTTAAATTTAAATTTTGAAGTTTTAGTTATTTTTTATTTTTTTATTTTAATTTTTTAATTTTAATTATTTTTAAATTTTGTCCTTTATTTTTTATTTTTATCATTTTGTTTATTTATTATGTGGTTATTTTTTTAATAACTAGAAAAATTGTTTTTGATTTTTTGATTTTTTTGGTTCAATTTTTATCTTTAAATTGTGTGTTTTTAAAATTTTTTTCCCCATTTTTTAATTTAAAGTTCAAAATTTTAATTTCCTTTTGTGTTTTATTTATTTATTTTTGTTTAAATTTTTTAATTTTTACAAGTTAATTTTGTTTTTTTTTAAAAACATTTTTATTGGTTTTTTTAATTATTTTTTTATATTTGATTGTTTTTTGTCATGTTTTTTAATTTTAATTTGATGTTTTATTACCAACATGAAAATTACCATTCCAAAAAAATGTAGTTGATGCTACATCACCACCTTTAAAAAATCACTAACATTTGAAAATAAATATTCATACTTCATAAATAAAAAATTTAAAGTTTCAAAAATATGCACAAAAAAAAGGGTGATTCTGCATCACCACTTTTCAAAATCGGGTGCTTTTTTGCTACCTCGAAAAAGTAGCTACCACTTCAGTTACCTATTTCATCGGTAACCATGTTTAGGATGCCAACCCATAACCAAACTAAACAACTGAGCCATCAAACTTCTCCATAAACATATCTGCCATCAATATGCAAATCCCATACCTGTTAGACATCCTCTAACATTTTTACAAGCATCTCAAGCATCAACAAACACATGTAGATCCTTTCCAAGACCAAGGTATAACATGTCAACATGAGAGACCACAGAGACCTAAAAATCAAGGATCCTCAACTCTAAACTCTATAGCGGCCACCAATATCTGTATGCAATAAAATGATCAAGTAGATCATCGTCATATCCAACCTAGTTCATGTGATTAAACAATAAAAGTACTATCCATCACATCTCCAAGCTAGTCTATCACATCATCATCCAACTCAATAAAAACAACATGAACATGAGGATCATGACATGCTATGATCATACTCTAAGTGCAACACCTACTCCATCCTCAAGCTCGATGCTAGTAGATATATCACGGACCATCTCCAAGCTAGTCCAAACTAATAGACATGCCAAGGACCATCTACACACATCCATGCAAAAGCCACCTGCAACCACCTATACACATACATAACCAACTCACCTACAACCCAAGAAACCAGGTTGACATCAATGAAAATCAACCACACATCTACAACATTGCAACACACATCAATGCAAACATTGATATACAATAGTCCATATATTTTTTGTTAAAATATTGTTTCATTTGAGCCCAAGTGTTGATGTTTCCTCCTTCCAAGATCATGAACCAGTGCAGGGCTACATCCTTGAGGGTAGAAGGGACCAAATTGAGCTTCTTTTCATAAAAAGTGTTATCATAGGTTCTACAACCACAACAAACTTGAACATGAATGTATCAAGGTCTTCAGAGGCTAGGTGATGTAAGTGTGGGAGAACAACGAGGCTTATGTTCTTCAATATGGCTTCCCCATTGGTTTCTCTGATAGGAAAGAGCTCAGTATGCATGTTTCCAAATATGTTTTAGGAAGCTAATATGGCGATGATGGGTTCTACCTCCCCTATGGGCTCTTCAAAGATCTATGACTACTCACCTAAAGGATTTTCCAACTCTTTTATGGTCAAAGTAGGAGATTCATGGTCACCAAAGAAGAGTGATGGTTAACTACTTGAAGGGGTGGGGGTTTTTGGTAGAAAATTTCCTATGTTATCCCCAATCACGATAATTAAATAAATATGTGTGCTTTTTGTGTTTTATTCCTTTTTATTGAATTTTCAAGATAAGTAAAATTGATGCAAAGAAAAAGTAAAAATGGAAAAGAAAGCAACTCTTAAGAAGAAACAACACCTACTTGGACACCTCCCCGACAATGGCACCAAAAAGTGACGAGCCCAAATATTGCAACTCCCAAGGCTACTAACTTTAATTATCAACCTGAGGTTTGTACAAACTTAAGAGGTGGCGATGATTTATGCATAGTAGGATAATATCTACTCAAGTTACTATGAGGAAATAAATGAAACCAAGGTATACAAAGATCACTCTATAAACTGAATCTAGATTTGCAAGAAAAAGAGATTACATAAAAGAAAAGTACTAATTTACTTGGAGAAATGGAAATGTTAATCTATTTTGCAGAAAAATGAAGGCTAACCTACTTGCATAAATGTAAATGCCACTCTAGTTATAGAATGTGAAAATTAATATACTTGAAAAATGTAAACATTGATCTACTTATAGAATGTAAATATTGCATCAAAGAGAAACTTAATCTATGCATAAGAAATAATAGTGTTTGAAATGGAAACATTGGCTTAAGAAGCATAAAACAAAGAGAGAAAACCTAATATTAACTTGCATCATGTAGAAAGCATGAAATCAAAATTAAATAATTGCATTCAAAGAGGTTATATCCTAGTAACAAAGTTCATTAAGTTCTTCATTAGGTAGCCATGTAAATCATTATTGTGTTATTCAATTCATGAACCTATTTACTAACCCTAATTGCAAAAATGAATTGAAATGGTGGAAAGGAAAACCCTAAGTGGTTTATATTCTTTCTAAATCATGGTTTTAGATCCCAAGAAGCATTATTAAAGGATAGGAGGCAAATATCAAGCTTTAATGATGATTCTGGTCAAGTTTGGAGGGCTTCTACATAGTGTTTTATGATTGCCCTGTTTTACTACAAGATTAAATCTGTGAGCATTATGATGAATATACAGGAGATATAATGGAGGGTGGAATAAGGTTGTGTGATTTCCTTTACAAGCTTAGTACCCCTTAGGGGCCCATATTACACAAAGAACAATGTTCATGGTGGCCTTCAACAAACCAGAAATGAATTCTCGGTGAAAAATGTCTTGAAGGATTTGTTGAGGGAGAAAGAAAGGAGCCGATGGTATTATGAGAAGTGTAAATGATAGTGCTACGCCCTACAATCCAACAATAGGACCTACACACCAACAATTAATCAATATTTCCAAACATCTGGAGTAGGATAATAGTGGAAATTGCAGAAAATTGAAATAACAAAGAAAGAACGAGTTGAATTTTGTTTAATATTTGACTACTGCATTAAAATGAAATCTACCTTGTAGTCTTCACAGGATATACAACCATAAGAGCTTATGCTCCCTATGCTTGAAAACACTACTAAACAAACTATCAATTTGTAGATCTAACGATTGTAGAAGGAGAATAACTAAATATTTTTGGCTTTCCAACACACTATCTCCAACTACATTTCCCAAAAGAGAGATGAATGACAGACTTACACAAGAAATTTTCCTCATAAATGAATTTTGCTAGAAAGGAAATGAAATAATGCTAGGAAATAAAATGAATGAATGAAATACACAAAGGAGAGATACTAGGGTCTCTGGGTTGGGCCCTAAACCAAAGGGATTCAACCCTCTAAAGAAAATTCATAGTTGAGATAAGAGAAGGCTTCTCATTAATATAAAACAATGTTCAAGTACATGATGAAAGGAATGAAAATGATAAGTACAAGATTGTAGCTCGTAGTAGTCTTTATCTTCTCCAAAAGTTTGAATCCTATTGAGACCTTAGGCTTCCTTATTTTATACAAAAATGAATGAGGGGTATCCTCCTTAGAAAGATGTTTGCTTCCCTCCAAAATCCCTAAAAAAGTGGATTTATCTCCCTAATATCCTCACAATCTTTGAGTCCATCTACTGTGAGTAGATCCTTGAACTCTAGGTGAGTAAATACAGGGAGAAAGTCTAGTTGTAGGTAAGTAAATGCAGGGGGAAATCCTCCTACATATTCTCCAGCTACCTCCAACGTATTTCTGCATAGTAAATGCACTCCATTCTTTCACATTAATCATGTTTGGCCACAAGATATGAAAAACATCATTTAGTCTTCCTAATAAACACATTATAGTAAAAAATATGTTATCAAATGTGAGGAAAGAGGTAAATGTATGTTGAAGGATGGAAAAACAGGACTTGTTATTTACCTATGAATGAGGCCCATCATATTTGGTACCCCTTGATGTGTGTGGTTTAGTGTTTGGAAGCCTCTATATGTGTATGAGGAATGCAATATTAATGCAGAGACCAAAATAGTACCATTTGATAAAGGATGGGAAATCCTACATCATCAACACATACAAAGGTAAATCAAGGATCTCATTGGTAAGTGCAAACCAAGATAAGAAGATAAGTAGTTCTAGTCAGAAATATGTGTTACTTTTCTTAACAAAGAACAATTTAGGTAATGAATTGAGAAGAGAAAATGCATCCATGAAGGAATTTATTAAAGAGAAAAATAAGTACTTGGAGGAACTACTACAAGCATATAGAGGGGTGTTCCAGGATCCTAAGGGGCTACCACCTAAGAGAGAAGTGATCACTAGATATAGTTGTTACCTAAATCCACTTTAACAAATATTGGACTATATAAATAGCCTATTCTAAAAGTAGATAAAGTGAAGAAGGAATTGCAATAGCTACTAGAGAATGGACTGATTCATCCAAGAAACTCACCTTATTGGTCACATACTGTTATTATGATTGAGAAGGATGTGACTTGGTGTATGTGTATCAAATACATATATTTCATTAATTTTACACAATAATAAATACCTTCTACCTAGGATCAATGATTTGTTGGACTAGTTATATCATGCCAAGTACTTCACCAAGATGGACTTGAAAGTAGGATACCACCGGATCACCTTCAAGACAAGGCAATGTTTGCGTGAATGGTTGGTAATACCATTTGGTTTATGTAACATACCATTTACATTTATGGGAATGATGAATGATGCATTATGGCCATATTTAGATTCATATCCTATAGTATATTTGGATGATATATTGGTTTATATATCCACCTAGGAGGAGCACATCTCATAGTTCACTCAAGTGTTAGAGACTTAGCACTAGCTATTGGATAACCTCAAGAAATGTGATTTTTCTTGGTAGCCATTGGAATATTTCATGTGTCCCACAAATATTGGTGGAGGGGAACTCAAGATAGATCCCACAAATATGAGTCCATCATAAAATTTCTAGTTCCCACAAATGTCACTACATTTAGGAGCTTTGTTGGGGTAGCACGATACCTATGGAAGTTCATAATGTAAAAATTATAAAAAAAATATGTATACATGCATGGATTCAATCTAATCATGCAATATACTAGAGCAAGATACTGAATCCTTCTACTATTAATTTATAGAAAATAAACACGATCACACAATCACACCAAGTAAGAGAAAGAAGCAAATCAATCCACAACATAGATATTTGTCCTGGGGAAAGCTTTCTGCTCAAAACCCCTCTATCTCTATTGTATAATGAACCAAGGAATCATGAAAAAATTACAATGCAATCTTCTCACAAGAGTCTGCTGCACTTTGCTAAATGTCTCACACTGATCCAGGAAAAATTGGGCTAGTACTTAGCCAATTCTCAGCCTCTGCTCATCCTGCCTTGCTTATGAAGTCCCTAGGAAATTAATCCCTATTAATTAGGATAATTAGCCTTCCTTGACTGCGCAAACATCATGGGAAATCCTATGGTTTTTTAACTACATCTGAGAAGTTTGCTAAAAATACAACTGATATTTAACTTCCCTTTAACCTTTGTCTCAATTGGATCTTCATCAGAACTGACATGCATTCATCTATTAATAGTAAATCATCAATCACTTGACAGATCATTGCATGTGAATTAAATATGATTTATTTCACTTGATCTCCCACTAGTGCAACAATTATTGGGTGTGGAGCCTGATTTTCATCCTGATTCATAGATCTTTGTTTCAGCCGGATGTATATCCTAGGAAGATTGTACACCCCTCCATGTGGGGGGGACTTGTCCCCCCCCGTGGGGTCCAGGGGCCAGCAGTCCCCCGATGGGGTTTTCGGGGGAAACGCCCCCGAAGCTAAAAATAGATGTAAAATTTCCTTGTAAAAGTATTGTAATTTCTAGTCAACCTGGGCCGTTCATTAGGCGGATGATCTGACTGTAGAAGTTATGTTTAGTTTAGGGTTTTTTTCCCTATAAGGCAACCCCTCGTTTTGTATGAGGGAATTTGTAATTACACCTGTGTATTGTATGTGTATTCTCTTAGCGAGAAAAATATAGGGAGAATGTGATAGAAAACAGAGGATATTACAACAGATCTGCTATAGGTTGTGTCTCTTCATTTTTATGGATAATAAAAAGGAAGGAATGGCTGTTCGGGGCATATGTAGCCGAAATTGGGTGAACCACATATATCTGTGTCTCTCTGGTTTTATATGTTTTATGTGTTTGTGTTTCTGCATATTTTAGGTGTTGCATTGCTCTGCAATATATAATTTTTTAACAGTTGGTATCAGAGCCGAAGGTCTATTTGGTTGATAAAATCGCAAGAAAGAAGGGTTTCTGGTTCAAGTGGGAGCAATGGAGGAAGATGGTAAGTTTAGGGTCGAGAAATTTAACGGAAAAAACTACGCGTTGTGGAATATGCAGATGGAAGATTATCTGTATCAGAAAGATCTGTACCTACCATTAAGTGGAAAAACAAAGAAGCCATCGAATATGACAGACGTAGAATGGGAGATTATCTATAGAAAGGCACTTGGAACAATACGATTGTACCTCGCGGTGTCGGTAGCCTTCAATATTTCGAAGGAAACAAAAACAGAGGGTTTGATTAAGGCATTGGTGAAAATATATGAAATAACCTTGGCCTCAAACAAGGTATTTATTATGAAACGTTTATTTAGTATGAAGATGTCAGAAGGTGGATCTTTTGCAGACCATTTAAATGATTTTAATACGGCTATCAGTCAGTTAAGTTTTGTAGGGGTAAACTTTGATGATGAAGTTAGGGCTCTATTATTTCTGTGCTCATTTCCAGAAAGTTGGAATGGTTTAATGATGGCCATTAGTAAATCTGTCTCTGGATCTAGTACTTTAAAGTTTTATGATGTTGTCGATGCTATCCTTAGTGAGGAAATGCGGTGGAAAAGCTTCGGTGAGACATTGGGTAATGCTTTGAGCACATAGACTAGGGGAAGAAAAATAGAAAGAGGAAAGAGCTCAACATATCGCAGTAAATCAAGGAAAGGCAGATCCAAGTCCAGATCAGGGATAGTGTGCTGGAAATGTGGAAAGAAAGGACACCTAAAGAAAAAATGTAGATCTTGGAAGGGAAAAGAAGGAGATACATAGCAAGAAAACGATCATGAAGCAAATGTGACAGGTGATGTTTTACGATATGCTTTGATTCTTTCTTTAGAAAATGTTACTGAATCCTGGGTGGTAGATTCAGGGGCCTCATTCTATGCCACATGTGATAAGAAATATTTTCATGACTATGTTCAAGGAGACTTTGGAAAAGTTCGTTTGGCTGATGATAAACCCTGTAAAATTGTTGGAATGGGTAAAGTTATTGTAAAACAAAATAATGGAAACCAATGGTTATTAAAGGAGGTAAGACATGTTCCTGATTCGAAGAAAAATTTGATTTCAACAGGGTAGTTAGGCAGTGAAGGTTGTGTGACAACTTTCACAGATAAACTTGGAAGGTCACCAAAGGAGCCCTGGTAATAGAAAAAGGAGAAAAGGTTGGTACATTGTATTTATGTAATGGTATTTCTAACTCTGTTAATGCATTAACTTCCAAAGGAGCAGATGCAACATTACAACATCATAGGCTTAGACACATGAGTGAGAAGGGGATGAAGATTCTCCACTCAAATTTTTTTTTGCCGGGTCTGAAGAATATTGATTTTGATTTCTGCAAGAATTGTATTTGTGGAAAACATAAGAGAGTCAGATTTCTCAGAGTTGGGAAAGAAAATAAGAGTGAAAAATTAGAGCTTGTGCATACAGATGTATGGGGACTTGCTCAGGTATAATCTCTCGATGGCTCTCGTTATTATGTTACTTTTATTGATGATGCGACTATAAAAACTTGGATTTATTGTATTCATAATAAATATGATGCACTTGATACTTTCAAGAAATGGAAAGATTTGGTTGAGATTGAGGCAGGAAAGAAGTTGAAGTGTCTCAGATCAGACAATGGAGGTGAATATTGCAGCAAAGAGTTTGATAGGTACTATTCAGAGCATGGAATTCGCTGAGAGAAGACAGTTCCAAGAACAACATAAGAAAATGGTGTGTCAGAAAGGATGAACAAAACAATCATGGAGCGTGCAAAGTGCATGAGATTGCATGCAAGATTGCCTTTACAATTTTGGGCAGATACCATAGATACTGTTGTTTATCTAATAAACAAAGGGCCTTCCTGTTCCTTGGATGGTGGTATTCCAGAGGAGGCATGGACAAGTAAAAATGTACCTTTATTGGATTTGGTGTTAATGATTTTGGTTATCACTTATATGATTATGAAAATCACAAAATTATTAGGAGTAGAGATGTAATATTAAATGAAAAGGTATCGTATAAGAATCAGTTACAGGAAAAGAAACAAAAAAAAGAAAACAAAGAATACATAGTTCTTGATGAGATCACAAAAAAAGTAAAGGTGCTTGAAAATAATAATAACCAACAGCCACAACAACAACAACCACCACAACAGAAACATGCACCTCAAACACCTGAAAGTGGTGTCAGAAGATCTACCAGGATAAGTAGACCCCTTGAACGATACTCTCCTTCATTATATTATTTATTGTTTCTTGATTCTGGTGAACCCGAATGTTATGAAGAAGCAATGCAGGTTGAAACTAGGAAGAAGTGGGAGCTAGCCATGAAGGAAGAGATGGAATTCTTAATACATAAATAGACTTGGGACTTAGTTAGGTTTCCTACAGGTAAAACAACATTGCAGAATAAATGGGTTTATAGGCTGAAGGAAGAATATGGAGGAAAACAGAGTTACAAAGATAGACTTGTGGTGAAGGGGTTTGCACATAAGAAAGGTATTGATTTTGATGAGAAATATTTTCTCCTACTGTTAAGATGACTTCAATCAAAACTATTTTAAGTCTTGTAGCAGCGGAAGATTTTCAACTTGAACAATTAGATGTAAAGACAATATTTCTCCATGGATATTTGGAGGACGAGATCTACATGCAACAACTAGAAGGATATGAGGTCAAAGGGAAGGAAAAATTAGTGTGCAGGTTAAAGAAGAACTTTTATGGCTTAAAACAGGCTCCAAGGCAGTGGTATCTAAAATTTGGCAGGTTTATGTCTGAACAAGGTTATATTAGATGTCACTTTGATCATTGTGTTTATCTGAAAACACAAAATGATGACAGCTATATTATATTGTTATTGTATGTAGATGACATGCTTGTTGCAGGGTATAACATGCAGGAAATAAATGTGCTCAAAAGAAAGTTTGCAAATTCATTTGCAATGAAGGATTTGGGAGCTGCAAAACAAATCCTTGGTATGAGAGTAACTAGAGATAGGAAAAATCGCAAGTTAACATTGTATCAGAATGAGTACATACAAAAGGTGTTGAAAAGATTTAATATGAAGAATGAAAAATCAGTTATTACACCTTTTTCTAGCCATTTAAAACTTAAGAAGGATATGTGCCCCAAGACCCAAGAAGAAATGGATTATATGTTTAAAGTTCCATATGCATCAGAAGTGGAAGCTTAATGTATGTAGTGGTCTACATAAGGCCTAATATTGCACATGTAGTGGGAGTTGTAAGTAGATACATGAACAATCTAGGAAAAAAACATTGGATGGAAGTGAAATGGATTCTCAGATATTTGAGATGTACCACAAATAAAGAATTATGCTTTGGTGGTTAAAACATTTCTCTACAGGGATATGTTGATGCAGATATGGCAGGTGATAAAGATAACAGGAGTAGCACTACATGGTATGTATTTATTGTAGGTGGAACAATTGTTAGTTGGATTTCAAAAATCCAAAGTGTTGTTGCACTTTCAACAACCGAAGCAGAGTATGTTGCTACTACAGAGGCTAGTAAAGAAATGATTTTCTTAGAAAGGTTTATGGATGAATTGGGTAAGAAGCATGATATGGGCATGTTATACAGTGATAGTCAAAGTGCCATTCATCTTTCAAAGAACTCAAAATTTCATTCCAGGACTAAACACATACCACTCAAGTACCATTTCATATGGTCAGTGTTGGAAGATGGACAATTGAAGCTGGAAAAGATACACAGTAGCTAGAATCCTGCATATATGTTAACAAAATTTGTAACCAGGGAGATACTGAGATTATGATCAATTTCAATTGGTTTTCATGTATGATGATGAAAATGAGAAACAACCAGGTCCAAAGTGGAGTTATTGTCCAACAAATGAAGCAACGATGGAGTTTCTACAATCAGTATCCAAGTGGGAGATTATTGGGTGTGGAGCCTTATTTTCATCCTGATTCAGAGATCTTTGTTTCAACCGGATGTATACCCCAGGAAGACTATACACCCCTCCACGTGGGGGGGAGGGCGGGAAGTTTTCCCCCCTGTGGGGTGTGGGGGGGCTGGGAGGTCCAAGGGCTAGTGGTCCCTCGGCGAGGGTTTCGGGGGCAGTGCCCCCGAAGCTAAAAACAAATATAAAATTGCCTTATAAAAATATTTTAATTTCTAGTCAATCTGGGTTGTTCATTAGGCAGATGACTTGACGGTAGAAGTTATGTTTAATTTAGGGTTTTTTGCCCTAGAAGGCAACCCCTCATTTTGTATGAGGGCATTTGTAATTGCAGATGTGTATTGTACGTGTATTCTCTTAACGAGAAAAATATAGGGAGACTGTGAGAGAGAAAAGAGGATATTACAACAATTTTTCTATAAGTTGTCTCTTCATTTTGCTGGATAATAGAAAGGAAGGACTAGCTGTTTGGGGTGGACGTAGCCCAAATTGGGTGAACCACGTATATATGTGTCTCTCTAGTTTTATATGTTTTCTTTGTTTGTGTTTATGCATAATTTATGTGTTGCATTTCTTTGTAATATATAATTTTCTAACAACCAGTTACAACTAGTTAAACTGATTTTAACTCACTTAATTGAGTGAACTGATTTCTCATGCATTAAACTAATACACTAATTGCAACTTGGACTCTAAAACAAATAGAATCACTCCAAATGCCTCAACAACCACCCTCAACTCGAATTTCATGAGCTAACTGAGTCTGTCACACTCAGTTAACTATTACAAGTGATTATGAGATAAGATTACAATTTATTGTCCAATTTATTTAAGGGATAAATAAATTTGACACACATTTCTTGTAATTTAATTAAGAAATAACTAAATCAAAAGCCTCCATGGTATCCATTTCTGGATGAAAATTTCACTGTTTCTTGTTGCTAATTTCAACACTCCCTCTCAACAAGAAAGGAATCAATCTGTCCTGATCTAGTACCTCTGGAATTTTCTTGCATGCGCACATGCAACTCTTGCATGAAACACTTCTCTAGTGTTGTTCACACATGCGACTCTTGCATGCAACACTTCTCTAGTGTTGTTTGCATATGCAACTTTTGCATGCAACACTTCTCTAGTGTTGTTCGCACATGCAAATCTTGCATGCAACACTTCTAAAACTGAATAACCTACAAAAAACTGAATCAGTTTAATGCATCTGTCATCAGAGTCTTCTGACTGCTGGTACCTACTGCAAATGTCTACTGGAATCTCTGCACTGTTGACATTTGCATCCATGCACTCTGCACAACCGCCAATTATGATCTGCACTCCAATATACGACACCTGTCACTCTGATTTCTGTCCTCCTGACATATGACTACATAATTCTAACTGATCCTTCCTGCTACTGCTGTACTGTGGGCTCCTCGTATCCAGGTTCGATCCATGAGACACACCATCTCAATGGATCCTGCCTAAGTTTCTTCTTGGGATTAATTCTGCACATCACCCCACCTCACACCTTGAGGTATAGCTGCATGTAATCCCTCTACCCTTCTAGCTCGAAATTCCCCCCTCCTGGAGGTCTATGCTTGAGTGGACTTTTCCACTCGGTCTCCTCTTTGCTTCTCTAATTGTGGCCTCTCCACAACCTTATGAGACTGCTTCTGAGGCTGCATGTTGAGAGATAATCTCTCCCTCTCAACCACCAATTCATTAACCACTGATTTTATCCTCAAAGACTTTCATGCATCCTCAACCTCAAGAGCATACAGGTTCCTGACTCTTACATCGATCTACTTCACTTGTCCCGTGGCTATGTGTTTAAGGAAAACTTTTCCTTTTCTAAAAATTCATTCATAACCACGTTCCTCCAATACCGCTACAGAGACAAGATTATTCCTTAGGTCTGGGACATGAAAAACATTTGCTAGTCTGAGATGGGAGCCATTCTCCCTCTGAAAATTAACTGTACCTATGATGGTAGCACTATACCTCTTGTCATCTCCAAACTCTATGCTCTTTTGGACGTCCTTCTCCTCCAAGTCACTGAAGAGATCTCTATTCCCTGTCATATGGAATGAGGCACCACTATCTAGATACCACATGCATCCCATTACAGTGATGGCCATGCATGAAATGACAGTAAAATAAAGCTCGAACTGTGAATCCAATGCTTTTACTACTATAACTACAGGCTCCTTCTTGCTTTTCTTCTGTGGATAATTTGTAGCATAGTGCCCATGCTCGTGACAGTGAAAGAATCTGATCTTGGACAAGTATTTTTTGCTTGCTTAACCTTGGGATTTATTTTCCTTGGCCTTATTTTCCTTACTGGCCAAGGAAAATTTATCGTCGTCATTAGTCTTGGATGAGGATCCATCCCTGGTATTCCACCTGAATTCTTCTTGTACCAAATACGACCGAAGTCGCTCCCAATCTGGTAACTTCTCCCTCCTATTGACAGAGTCTTGATAATTATGCCAGATCTTGGGAAGGCCTAGAAGTGCTAGGCTCACCAATTCATCATTTGCTACAGTGACACCAACACTTCCAAGCTCATCTCGACATAGAGTGAACTTTTCCAAGTATGTTCGTATCGTCTCGCTCTCCTCCTCCTTGATTTTCTTGAGCTTGTCCTTTAGCGCAAAATTCCTTTCGTCGTTGCTGTTCTGAAACAGATCTGTCAAGGCCTTCCACATTGCATATGGAGTCACCTTTCCATTAAGACTCGAGAAAATGTGATCTCGACCTCCCTCTAATAAGATCCTCCTCGCCCTTGCTACCTTCTTTTGCTAAGCATCAAGAAGAGCGACGTCTGTTGCCGCGGGCTTAGGAATATCATTATCAATTAATTATTTCAACCCATTGTCCTCCAGAACTACCTCCATTCTATCTTTCCATGCGATATAATTAGAACTTCCCTCGAGTGCATATTCCAATCTTAATCCACTGAAAGCCATATTGATCTGCTTGTCGCACCAACGAAAGTATCTGCAAGTTTGAATACTGTTCAACACAAAATCAATTTCTTCTCCACTATAGTGATTTATGGCGCTCTGATACCATGTAGAAATTATCCAAACAATATTTATACATGCAGGGATTCAATCTTATCATGCAATATACTAGAGAAATATACTGAATCCTTCTACAATTAAATTGTTGAAAATAAACACGATTGCAAAATTACAACAAGTAAGAGAAAGAATAAAATCAATCCACAACACATATTTTTCCTGGGGAAAACTTGCTGCTCAAAACCCCTCAATCTCTATTGTATAATGAACCAAGGAATCATGAAGCAATTACAATGCACCCTTCTCACAAGAGTCTGTTTCACTCTGCTAACTGTCTCACACTGATCCAGACAAAATTGGGCTAGTACTTAGCCAATTCTCAGTCTTTGCTCAACCCGCCTTACTTATGCAATCCCTAGGAAATTAATCCTTATTAATTAGGATAAAAATCCTTCCTTGACTGCGCAAACATCATGGGAAATCCTATGGTGTTTTAATTGCATCTAGGCAGTTTGCTAAAAATACAACTGATATTTAACTTCCCTTTAACCTCTATCTCAACTAGGTCTTCATTAGAACTGGCATGCATGTAGCTATTAATAGTAAATCATTAGTCACTTTACAAATCACTGGATTTAAATTAAATTTGATTTAATTCACTTGACCTCCCACTAGTGCAACAATCAGTTACAACAAGTTAAACCAATTTTAACTCACTTAATTGAGTTAACTAATTTCCCGCGCATTAAACTAATACACTAACTGCAAATTGGACTCTAAAAAAAAATAGAATCACTCTACATGCCTCACCAACCACCCTCAACTCGAATATCATGAGCTAATTGAGTCTATCATACTCAGTTGACTATTACAAGTGATTATGAGATAAGATTACAATTTATTTTCCAATTTATTTAAGGGATAAATAAATTTGACACACATTTCTTCTAATTTAATTAAGAAATAATTAAATCAAAAGCCTCCATGGTAGCCATTTCTGGATGCCATTTTCTAGATTTTTTTTTTTTCTTTTCTGGATGCCAATTTCACTGTTTCTTGTTGCAAATTTCAACACATAATATCATTTTGAGTGGTAGAAACACCACTCCACTCCATAACTACAAGTGATAAGAGTTTCCAGTGAGGGAAGAATCAATAGAAGGCTTTCAATGAGTTGAAATAAGAGATCAACAAAGAACTAATTCTCACATTACCAAACTTGCAAAATCCTTTTAAATTGGAAATAGATGCAAGGGGGTATGATATGGGAGTAGTATTGATACAAGGAGGCACATTATTTTTCTATCATTTAGAATTTTTTCATGGGGGATTCTTAAACTAGGTACCTATGATAAGAAAATATATGCCCTGGTACAAGCTATTAAGAAATAAAATCACTATCTGATGGGAAAGGAACCATCATCGACATAAATCACTAGCCACTATAGTATTTATTTGAATTTAGTAAGCTTTAATAAACTAGGCATTACAAGTGGATGACGTTGAAAAGTGTAACTAGGATTGGTCTTCATATTGAATATGTAATTATGTATTTATGTAAAGAAGAAGAACAAGATAATAAAATTTATTTTGTTATACTTGCTTCATGGGTTTCAAGAGAAAGATTTTATGATAGGTCAATAGACTTCTTCTTGATGTCGATTAGGGTTTGTATTCTATTTATAAGTGTAATTAAGAGTCATGTATATGAAGTGACTAGTCTAAAGAATGTACTCCAAGACCTTATGGAAGAATGGATCATAACAACCCTCAAGATAACCCACATTCAATGCTGAAAGATAAGCTTATTAATCAGTGATGAAGTCAGCCTATATATAGTGAGAATGGTAGCCTACAAAATTGTTGTAGGGTTGGCCTAAAAGAAAGTCAAAGCACTATATATATATATATATATATATATATATATATATATATATCCAGGACCTGCGGCCCATTTATCACCAACAAGACTGCAAATTGCTCTAAAGAAGATTGCAGATACATCTATGGTTGATGCGAATTCAGAGAGGATTAAAGTGCGGGCTAAAAGATAGAGTTCAATGCAGATATATATGAGATCCTACAACTGGATAAAGTCTGAATAAAGTGCAAGTTAAAAAGGGAAGTAATCAAGTACAAGGTGCAGATCTGTTTCAAGGATCATTTTGAGGCAGTGGATCTGTGTGAAGAAGCTGCCAACAATGGTATGGTTAATATAGTAATGTATACACCTGCTATCTAAGTGAGATAAGAAGTGTGGATGATTCAATGAGATAAGAAGCATCGAAGTTAAAAGACTAAATTCTGATTTAATAGTATAAGAACAGAAGGAAGCACAAACTATGATTTATCTTCCTATCTTCAGTACAAAAAAATGAAAGCAATATATCTCAAGTGAACATGAAATAAGAAGAAGCATGTTGATAACCGAATACTAAATCAAGAAAGATATAATTAGAGACCGAGTTCTCTAGTGATGGTGCAGGTCATTGCAAGTTGGTGTAGAAGAGAAGGATCATCGTTGTGAGCATTCTAAGAAGCATTGACAAGGTCTTGGAGGCATTCCTAGGTCAAGGGTGTGAGTCTTGGTCATGGTGCTTTTCATTTGAAGATCTATAAGAATAATTACTTACGGGTTTACCTCTCTAAGAGGGAGAGGTTTTTCCCTAGATCTAGGAGCCTAATTTTGTGTCTCATGTATTTTTATAATTGACGTGATGAAAGACTAAATAAGATAAAGATAAGAAGACATAAGTAACTCAAGTAAGCTCACAAGTAATTATCAAGAAGAAAATTTTAATTAATCACCAGCCCTCTAAATTTTCAACATGGTATCGGAGCTAAGGTGCTGAACGCAAGGGCTACTTGACAAGAAGACACTCCAGGAAGAAAAGATCAAAGTTTGGTTGAAAAGTCAAATCAGTTTGCAAGGAATACCCTCAATCTATTTCAAGAAATATCTTCATCTCATTCAAAGGATCAAATCATCAAGAAAAATAATTTTTTCCATCAAATATTTATATTCAAAAACATTGTTGGAAGAAACATAATCTTTTGAAGATATCCTTTATCATCAAGGATCAAAGAACACGTACATTGGATATTTCAATCTTAGAAGAAGATCTTGACTTCATCTTCATCATCATCAATGAAGCTGCAACTCACTCTACTCAAGTAAGTATCTATGACCTTACTTAAATTTGTCAAGATGAATTATTGTAAAGAGAGAAAAAAATTGGTTGGGTCATCAAACTTTAGTGCATGGAAGAAGAGGACAAATTTGAATTTAATTGAAGACGAATTTATGGATTACATCGAAGGATCTACAATTCAACCCTGAAAAGAAGATGCTCCAACTCATGCTAAGTACTTGTAAGGAGAAATAAGATCCCAGAGGATTCTCATAGAATCCATTAAGGAATCACTCATTCCCTATGTATCAAAACTAAAGTCTGCTAAAGAAATATATGAGAAACTGGTGGAGCTATTCTCTATGAGCACTGCAGGAGAAACAATCTCTCTGAGAAAAAAATTGATACAAAATGAAATTTTCAAGAGAAGAAGGAACCACTTCATACTTTATGAGGATTTATGAAATAAGAGACCAACTGTAGGAACTGGGAGAAGTAATGTCTGACACTGATATGACTACAATGGTGTTGAATGGTCTACCAAAAGAATGGGGAAACTTCACTTCAAGTTTATATGGAAGAAATAAGCAACACCATTCCATGATTTATGGTCTCTATGTAAAATAGAGGAAACAATATTGAAAGCCAAAGCTGATACAAGATCAAGTGAAGGGAATCAAGCCTTTGCATCCATATCCAAGAAGAAAGGAAGATTTGGAAAATTTGGTCTTTAGAATAAAAGAAGAAATATGGACAAAGTACGATGCTTTGGATGTAATGAAATTTGGCATTAAAAAAAGAGATTGTCCTAAATTTGGAAAGGAAAAGAGGGAAAAGGAAGAAGTCCATGTCATAGATATAAGGGAAGAACCTAATACAAAGAAATCTAAGAAATAAGAAGCGAGGGATCTATATTATGATTGAGATCATATTCTTCTTTAAGTGATCTCTGTTGGTTGTAAAATAGTATGACAGTAAGAAATGCATATTAATAGCATCATGATAAAAGCATGATAGGATCTCTTAGTGAAAAAACTCCTATAAAACCTCGCTGATAACAATACTGATGGAAGGAAGTCATCAAAATCAAGGGTCATCACAAAAACTGGTGCTGACATTTTCTAATGGAGTTCTCTACGAATTCACTGATTAGAAAGAAAGCAAAATGGTTTCATCTAGAATTATATGCTACAAAATTTTGGGATGTGATGAGATATTGTTGAATCAGGTCAAGGGAATGAAGGTCTTCATTCTAGTAAATTGCTACAGGATGAGTCAAAGGAAAAAGGTATGAGGTATATATATTTATATGCTGACACTGGATGCTGTGGTCATGTCATATGGTTGCAGGTAATAAACTATAGAAGTATGATCTCTCACGATGCACAAAAAGATGAAATCAACATAATATATCCTCATATGGAATATGAGGTGGTTGTATATGAACAAGGAACTGGAAATTGGAAGTTCATGGGAATGAATATGTGTAGAAAATAATCGATCATGAAGTGCAACCATGTAAAGAAGCAGTTATCATCTGGAATAAAAGAATATGTGACTAGAATATCTCCTGGGAAGATATGTAGACTCTGATAGAAGTCTGGTAAAGAAGAAGGCCCTTGACAAGACATATCATTAGGAGATGTGTCAATTTGAATAGAGGATTCCGATGCCTATAGGAAGATGTCATGGTGAAAGATCATCAATGAGGTAACTTTTATTTAAAATTTCATATGTATATGTTTATCTGGATGAATTTATGCATGGCTTCCAATCACGTGAAAGGATGTAAGATCCTTGGAGATGGTTCAATTTAAAGCATCATGACATAAAGGTGTGTTGAAAAGTGTAACTAGATCGGTCTTCAAATTGACTATGTAATTATGTAAAGAAGAAGACAAAGATAATAAAATGTATTTTGTACTTGCTTCATGGGTTTCATGAGCAATATTTTATTATAGGTTAAATAGACTTCTTCTTGATGTCTATCTAGGGTTTTGTATTCTAGGTGAAAATATAATTAAGAGTCAATAAAGTACCTAGTATCAGCTCAAAAGATCTTGTGGGAGAATGGCTCATAAACAACCCTCATGAATATCATTTTTAACGCTGGAAAATATGTTTTTCATTCTATATTAAAGTTGGCTTATATGACAGTTGAGTGGTCGGCCTACATGACAGCTGAATGGTCGGCTTAATAACCAAGCATGTGCCAATATATATACTCATTGCTACGGTTCATTCAAGAGACATGTTTTTGGTTGGTTCTAAAGAAGAAAGAGTAGACGTGTGGATTTCTCTATAGAGTACAATCACATCATCTAGTTGCAAATGATTCTAAGAAAATAAAAAATAAATAAGGTATTATGGAAAGATTGCGGTCAAGCTTTATCTAGTTCAATATTCTGGAAGAAATATATATTCGGGTAATACACAAGTGTTGTCAACAAGATAATATGCATGTGCGGTCAAATACATAAGTGCGGTCAACAAGATAATACACCTCTGCAGTCAACATGATAATACACAGTGCAGGTAATACACATGTACAGTCAAACATGATATATATACAGCGCATATTTTGAAAAGATCGTTCTGCGTGAAGTTTGAAGTTTGAAAGACTATCATTTTATATGACATTGATGTTGTGATTCTGAATCATATTTGCTTATACTTGAAGCTCACCTCGAAGGTATATCTATTTTATGTGACAACATCTAGGTTATGATGTATTCTGATGTAAGGAAGATTGTATTTTGATGTAAGGAAGGTAAATCTGTGATTTACCTTCCCATAATAAAAAGTGCTTCTTCTGTCTAACATTTGTGTCATTTACATTTTGATAATTGACTTGATGAAAGATTAAATAAGACATAAGCAACACAAGCAAGCTCACAAGTAATTATCAAGAAGAGAATTTGTATTAATCGAAAGTACTCCAAATTCTCAACATGGTATCAGAGCTAAGGTGGCAGTCAAAGAAAGGCATCTAAGTGGAACTTAAGGATTAGATCACAGTCAACAACTCATCTAAGAGGCACTTCTTGAGCTCGGTCAAGTTAACACATGATCTACGTGATCTCAATCTAGTTTGGATCACAAAAGGTTTGGGTACACCACAGTGACTTCTCACTGTCTCAGCATTTTATCTCAGATCTCAATATTAAAGGCACATACAATATTATAGTTCATTGGTTTGGATCTCATTTGAAATTTTGATGATGGAGTATAGATAAAAATTCGGTAATATCTTTGTTATATATGGGTAAGACAAAAATCGAATCTTTGGCATAGTAAGGGAGTTCAGATTCTGTTAGAAAATGATCATCGTAGTCATCATCATAGAAAATTAGAAAGGTATTGTTCGCGCCTCGGTGGAACAGAGAAGAAAAAAGGAGTCTCGGGATATTCCGTTGGGCTAAAACTTTAAAACAGAGCCGTGGGATACTTTGATGTCGTACCCGTGGATAAAACAATAGTTTTGGAAGCTTTGACACCTCAGATTTCTATTGGAGAACAGAACTATGGATATGTGGAACAAAAAATGCCTCAACTGTAAATTGAGCTATTCATCTCGGTAGATTTCTATAACTGAAATGTATTAACTTAGATCCTTCTTCTACCTGTGATTCCTTGACTGGGCTCGTACCTTATCACAGTGATAAGATTTCAGTGACAAGGCTCTTGAATAATAAAATCTTGACTACAGTCCTCAGATTCTCTGTCATGTGCCTCATATCATTGTATTCTTGGTTGAACTAAAGCTTATAACTCAGAAAGAAGTGGAGGTAGTGTGTACACACCTAACTTGGATTATTATTTCTGCATTCATTTACTATGATAAATGCAGTACAGTGGCTTGTTGTTTGCTAGACCTTCGATGTAAATCACAGTCATCGTCATGAATTCTAATTTTAAAATAAGGATTCTCAGTGATATGTATATATAATGAAGCAATACATTAAAGGATCTTGGAATAGATGATCTACCAAATATCTGAGGTATCGACAACTGATATCAGTATTCAGTTTGGAGGGAACTTGAAGTCTCAAGCCTTGAAGAGATGAATTAAAAATCCAAGCACAAGGCACCAGTTCAAGGAAAATCAAGTAAACTTATGAATAAGGAATTGATTTTTGTTGGTTATATGATAAGAAGTAATGTAGCATCCTCATCAAAGCATGGTAGGAGCTCTTGGTGAATCAACTCCGGGAAAAACCTCTTTGACAAACATTAACAATAGAAAGTAGTCATCATGAGCAAGGGTCATCATGCAAAAATACTTCTAGGATGTGATGACATATTGATGAAACAAACCAATGGAATGAAGCTCTTCTTTCTTGAGAAATTGCAACATGATGACTCAAGTGAAAAAAATAAAAAGGTATGAGGTATGTATATATTTATATGCTAACATTGGATGCTTTGATGTCATGTTATATGGTTGTAGGTAATGGAATTCTGTACTTAGAAGTATGACCCATGGAGAAGTATCTCTCAATGCACAGACAGATGAAATCAACATAATATGTCCTCATGAAATATGAGGTGGATGTATATGAACGAGGAACTGGAAAATGTGTAAGTTCCTAGGAATGGAGAATGCACAGAGAGGAAGAGATCATGAAATACAACCATGAAAAGAGGCAATTATCATTCGAAGGCCAATAAGATGTGACTAGAATATCTCTTGGAAAGATACTTAAAGAAGAAGAACCTTGAAAAAAGAGAGAGATATCAATAGGAGATGTGTCAATCTATATGAAAGATGTTGATTCTTACAGAAAGATGTCATGGTAAAATATCATCACTAAGGTAACTTTTGTTTTAAATTTCATATGTAAATGTTTATCCCGATGAATTTACGCAGGGTTGCTAATCATGAGAAAGGATGTATGATCCTGGAAGATGATTTGAAGGAAAGCAGCATGGCACAATAGTGGACCAGATAAGGAAATTTGACGAATCACTTTCTAATAGCTGTTTTGACTCAGGATGAAAGTGATGGATGATATGTGCCCTACGAAGCTAAAAAAATTGAAGATTCCTCAATATCTAAATCCGTGACATCGAGGACAAGAATTCTTCATGAGTAGCTGGGTGATTCACCATTGCTACTAGAGGTCTTTGTTTAAGAGGGAGCATGATGGTAAGTTTCTTACTTGGAAGAAACTTGGTAATTCCTAATAATGAGCTTAGGTAAATTCCTTGTATAGGAATGAGTACATTCCCTTGTGGAATAGGTCCTCCCTGGTTGAGAGGGAGAGATAGACACAACATTCTGGTCTTGGAAAGATAAAATTGAGGGTTGGGTAATCATCTGGCATTCAATACTCTTTGAGAATGTGTTAGGGCATTCAAGATAAGAGTATTCGGAGACCAATATTCTTTGAGGGCTAGCTACCCAAGAGAATAATAGTCCAAGAAGGTCATACTTTGGGAACACCCGATTACCTTGGAGAGACAATGATGATGGTGTCTATAAGTCATGTGTCTTTCCCGCATTGTAGCTCATTTTCTCGTTGAGAGATGGGGTTGTTAGTCAAGACCTTGCACTAGGACAATTTCGGTTGATATGATGCTATATAGATGCGATTACCACCCGATCATATTTATGTATACTTGAAGTTCACCTCGAGAAGTAATATCTATATTGTGTGACAAATATCCGAAGCTATGATGTAGCCTTGATAAAAGGAAGGTAAATCGTGATTTGCCTTCCCACAATTTGATTTTCTCCCGTCTAACATTTTATTTCTGTACATTTTGATAATTGACTTGATGAAATATTAACTAAGACACAAGCAACACAAGAAAGCTCACAAGTAGTTATCAAGAAGAGAATTTGTATTAACCGAAAGTCCTCCAAATTCTCAACATGGTATCAAAGCTAAGGTGGCAGTCAAAGAAGGGCATCTAAGTGGCACTTAAGGATTATATCACAGTCAACAACTCATTTAAGTGGCACTTAAGGATTAGGTCACAATCAACAACTCATCTAAGAGGCACTTCTTGAGCTCGGTCAAGTTAACACATGATCTAGGTGATCTCAATCTAGTTTGGATCACAGAAGGTTCGGGTACACCACAGTGACTTCTTCTCATTGTCTCAACATTATATCTTAGATCTCAATATTAAAGGCACATACAATATTACAGTTCATTGGTTCAGATCTCATTTGAAATTTTGATGATGGAGTATAGATAACAATTCTGTAATATCTTTGTTTTATATGGGTAAGACAAAAATTGAATCTTTGGCATAGTAAGAGAGTTAATATTCTGTTAGAAAATGATCACTGCGGTCATCATCATAGAAAATTAAAAGGCATTGTTCACAGCTCATGAACAAAGAAGAAAAGGAGTCTGGATATTCTGTTGGGATTATACTTTAAAAACAAAAGCTGTGGTAAATAGGAGACTCAGACCTGTGGATAAAAAAATGGTTTTGGAAGCTCTGACACCTCGAATTTATGTTGGAAAAGAACTACGGATCTATGGAACAAAAATTGCCTCAATTTTAAATTGAGCTATTCATCTCGATAGATTTCTATATCTGAAATGTATTAAATTAGATCCTTCTTCTACCTGTGATTCCTTGACTAGGCTCTTACCTTATCACAGTGATCAGATTTCAGTGACAAGGCTCTTGAATAATAAAATCTTTACTACAGTCCTCAGATTATCTGTCCTGTGCCTCATATCAATGTATTCTTGGTTGAACTAAAGCTAATAACTCATAAAGAAGTGGAGGCAGTGTGTACACACCTAACTTGGATTATTATTTCACACAGTGCATTCATTGACTATGATAAATGCAGTACAGTGGCTTGCAGTTTGCTAGATCTTCGGTGTAAATCAAAGTCATAGTCATGAATTTTGATTTCAAAAGAAGGATTCTCAGTGATATGTATATACAATGAAGTAGTACATTAAAGGATCTTGGAATAGCTGATCTACCAAAGATCTAAGGTATCGACAACTGAAATAAGTATTCAGTTTGGAGGGAACTTGAAGTCTCAAGCCTTGAAGAGTTGAATTAACAATCCAAGCACAAGGCACCAGTTCCAGGAAAATAAAGTAAACTTATGAAGAAGGAATTGATTTTTGTTGGTTATATGATAAGAAGCAATGTAGCATCCTGATCGAAGCATGGTAGGAGCTCCTAGTGAATCAACTCCGGGAAAAACCTCTTTGACAAACATTACTAATAGAAAGTAGTCATCAAGAGCAAGGGTCATCATGGAAACATACTTCTGGGATGTGAAGACATATTGATGAAACAAACCAATGGAATGAAGCTCTTAATTCTTGAGAAATTGCTACAGGATGACTCAAGGGAAAAAAAAAGGTATGAGGTGTGTATATATTTATACGCTGACATTGGACGCTATGATGTCATGTTATATGATTGTAGGTAATGGAATTATGTACTTAGAAGTATGATCCATGGAGAAGTATCTCTCAATGCACAGACAAATGAAATCAACATAATATATCCTCATGAAATATGAGGTGGCTATATATGAACGAGGAACTGGAAAATGTGTAAGTTCATGGGAATGGAGAATGCGCAGAGAGGAAGAGATCATGAAATGCAACCATGACAAGAGGCAGTTATCATCCGGAGGCCAAGAAGATGTGACTAGAATATCTCCTGTAAATATACTTAAAGAAGAAGACCCTTGAAAAAAAAAACATATCATTAGGAGATGTGTCAATATGTATGAAAGATGTCGATTCTTACAGAAAGATGTCATGGTAAAAGATCATCACTAAGGTAGATTTTATTTTAAAGTTCATATGTAAATGTTTATCTCGATGAATTTGTGCAGGGCTGCTAATCATGAGAAAGGATGTATGATCCTGGAAGATGATTTGAAGGAAAGCAGCATGGCACAATAGTGGACCAGATAAGGAAATCTGATGAATCACTTTCTAACAACTGTTATGACTTAGGATGAAAGTGATATATGATCTATGCCCTATGAAGCTAAAAAAATTGAAGATTCCTCAATATCTAAATCGTTGACATCGAGGACAATAATTCTTCATGAGTAGGTGGGTGTCTCACCATTGCTACTAGAGGTCCTTGTTTAAGAGGGAGGATGATGGTAGGTTTCTTACTTGGAAGAAACTTGGTAATTCCTAAGAATGATCTTAGGTACATTCCTTGTATAGGAATGAGTACATTCCCTTGTGGAATAGGTCCTCCCTGGTTGAGAGAGAGATAGAAACATCATTCTAGTCTTGGGAAGACATAATGGAGGGTTGGGTAATCATCTGGAATTCATTACTCTTTGAGAATGTGTTAGGGCATTCAAGATAAGAGTAGTCAGGGACCGATATTATTTGAGGGCTAGCTACCCAAGAGAAGAATAGTCCAAGAAGTTCATACTCGGGAACACTCGGGTGGAGTATGTACCTTGGAGAGACAATGATGAAGGTGTCTATAACTCACGTGTCTCGCGAGCATTGTAGCCCATTGTCTCGTTGAGAGATGGGGATGTTAGTCAAGGCCTTGCACTAGGACAATGCTGGTTGATATGATGCTATACAAATGCGATTACCAATCCGATTCTTGTTATGATATTCTTCAGTTTGAAAGTGATCATGAGCCTGTATGAATACCTCCCAAGTTAAGAGGGAGTGTTGAAAATTGTAACTAGGTCGGTATTCAAATTGACTATGTAATTATGGAAAGAAGAAGACAAAGATAATAAAATGTATTTTGCTCTTGCTTCATGGGTTTCATGAGCAATATTTTATTATAGGTTAAATAGACTTCTTCTTGATGTCTATCTAGGGTTTTTTCTTCTAGGTAAAAATATAATTAAGAGTCAATTAAGTACCTAGTATCAGCTCAAAAAATCTTGTGGGAGAATGGCTCATAATCAGCCCTCATGACTATCATCCTTAACGCTAGGAAATATAGTTTTCATTCTATATTAAAGTTGGCCTATATGACAATTTAGTGGTTGGCCTACATGACAACTCATTGGTTGGCTTAATAACCAAGCGTGTGCCAATATATATACTCATTACTGCGGTTCATTCAAGAGACATGTTTTTGGTTGGTTCTAAAGAAGAAAGAGTAGAAGTGCAGATTTCTCTACAGAGTGCAGTGATAATCTAGTTGCAAATGATTCTAAGACAATAACAAATAAAGAATATTATTCTAGAAATATTGCAGTCAAGATTTATCTAGTTTAAAAGTCTGGAAGAAATATATATGCGGGTAATACACAAGTGCTGTCAACAAGATAATATGCATGTGCGGTCAAATACATAAGTGCGGTCAACAAGATAATACACCTCTGCGGTCAACAAGATAATACACAGTTCAAGTAATACACATGTACAGTCAAACACGATATATATACAGTGCAGATTTTGAAAAGATTGTTCTGCGTGAAGTTTGAAGTTTGAAAGACTATCATTTTATATGACGCATATGATGGGAGTCTAAATCATATTTGCGTATACTTGAAGTTCACCTGGAAGGTATATCTATATTATGTGACAACATCTGGGTTATGATGAATTATAATGTAAGGAAGGTAAATCTGTGATTTACCTTCCCACAATAAAAAGTGCTTCTCCTGTCTAACATTTGTGTCCTGTACATTTTGATAATTGACTTGATGAAAGATCAACTAAGACATAAGTAACACAAGCAAGCTCACAAGTAATTATCGAGAAGAGAATTTTTATTAACCGAGAGTCCTCCAAATTCTCAACATGGTGGACCAGATGACAAAGTCTAATGAATCACTTTATAGTAGATGACAGGACTCATGGATGAAAGTGATGGATGATCTGTGCCCTATGAAGCTAAAATTGAAGATTCCTCAATATCGAAATCCATGACATCGAGGGCAGGAATTCTTCATGAGCATTTGGGAGTCTCACCATTGCTTCTGCAGGTCCTTGGTTAAGAGGGAGCCTGGTGATAAGTTTCTTACTCGGAAGAAACTTGGTAATTCCTAAGAATGAGCTTAGGTACATTCCTTGTATAGAATGAGTACATTCCCTTGTGGAATAGGTCCTCCTTGGCTGAAGAGGGAGAGATAGACACATCATTCTAGTCTTCACTTGGGAAGACATAATGGAGGATTGGGTAATCATTTGGAATTCGATACTCTTTGAGAATGTGATAGGGAATTCAATATAAGAGTAGTCGTGGAGTGATATTCTTTGAGGGATATATACCCAAGAGAAGAATAGTCCAAGAAGGTCATACTTTGTGAACACCTGGGTGGAGTATGTACCTTGGAGAGAAATTGACTATGGTGTCTATAATTCATGTGTCTTGCCATAATTTTAGCCCATTTTATCTTTGAGAGATGGGGTTGTTAGTCAAGGCCTTGCACTAGGATAATGTTGGTTGATATGATGCTATACAGATGCTATTACCAATCTGATTCTTCTTATGAGATTCTTCAGTTTGAAAGTGACCATGTAACTATATGAATACCTCCCTAGTTAAGAGGGAGTGTTGAAAAGTGTAACTAGGATCGGTCTTCATATTGACTATGTAATTATGTAAATAAGAAGACAAAGATAATAAAATGTATTTTTTTTAATACTTGCTTCATGGGTTTCATGAGCAAGATTTTATTATAGATCAATAGAATTCTTCTTTATTTCTATTAGGGTTTGTTTTCTGTTTATAACTGTAATTAATAGTCATGCATATGAAGTGACTAGTTTGAAGAATGTACTCGAAGACCTTGTGGAAGAATGGCTCATACCATCCCTCAAGACAACCCACATTAAACGCTGAAAGATAAGCTTATTAATCAGTGATGAAGTCGGCCTATTTACTATGAGAATGTCGGCCTACAAACTTGTTGTAGGGTTGGCCTAAATGGAAGTCAAAGCACTATATATATATCCAGGACCCGTGACTCATTTGTCACCAACAAGACTGCAGATTGCTGTGAAGAATATTGTGGATACATTTGTGGTTGATGCTGATTTTAGAGAGGATGAAAGTGCAGGTGTTACACATCATTTTATCACCGTCCCTGCAATCCCTCGCCCCACATATTGGAGGGTCTTTCCCATGACCTGTGAGCAGTGTCATTCTCTACAAATTCCTTCTTTGCATCCTTCTGCATAAGGAAACCATTTCTCTTGTTGAACATTTCCACAGAAAGCCCATAAAAACCTATGTTTTGGCATTGGCGCGGGTAGCCAGTTCACCCCTCGCGTCAGTATGGAGGATGTACAATAGAGGCCGCGCTAGCTGGCACTCTGTATCTTTTTTGTGCTCGTGCCAGCCTTTTTGGGAATGTTTTTTAACAAATTAGAGGCATAATTTTCCTTTAACCACCTCTGGGATGAGTCACAACAAGTGGTTAAACTTGATAAGCCACAGATCTCTTCCTTTAGGTAGTGGTTTTTAGAACATTCTTGAAGATAGGAATCCCCTCCATGATTATAGGGATCCTAACCTCTCCTCCTTCCTCTATATAAGCAGGCCTTCTCCCTTGACAAAAGCTAACTGAACATATAGCCAAGAAGTTGAACTTGGAGAAGAGATACTATAGCTGATTAATCGCTATCGAGAAGGTAGAACCAGGGAAAATTCCATAGAGAGAGCCCTGTCCGAATTACCGACGAGCTTTGTGAGACGTGCTTTGCTGGAACCCTGTTGGAGGAGACCGCAACGTCGAAGCTTGGTTGTACTCTTCCTTCCCTTCAATAATATACTTGACTATGGTATTGGTTCCATCTTTGTGTTTTGTTTATTGATGCATTGATTTAGTCTTCTTCGACTGACTGATAGTTACAGATGTGAAATAGTATGTTGTATATCATCTTTGTTTCTGGTGTATGTGTAGGTATCCGAGCATGAGAATGAGAAGATCATGATCTGTTGAACTAGGAGCAAGAGGTAGCCACTCTTTCGACGACAACAACAACGCAGGATATACGGTAAGTTATCTATCGAATCTCCATCCATTCATTAACTAGGAATTGATGTCATAGCGTGTCTTGTTTGTGGCTAGACCCACTCTAGGGCTAGTGGGATCGCCTCTGTCCATAAAGGGGATTTACCTCACCAAAAAATTGGCGACTCCACTGGGGATCAGTGTGAGTTTGTCTTTCGTCCATTAGGTCTTCTTCTTGGTCTTTGCTTGCTTAGCTTGCATTTTCTGGTTGTTTTGCTGAGTCTTAGACCCCTGTTCAGCCCCAAAGGATCAGATCTGATCTTTGTTTTTCCAAAATTTTCATTTTTCTAGGGTTGGCTTGATTGGCGTGGTTTCCAGTCTGACAGTTGCGCCCACTGGCGCTTGTTTCCAGTTCATCACCTGCGCCATCCCTTGTCTGGCACGAATTACAGCCAGATAGTCGCACCATTTCTTGTAGGTGTTAGGGTTTCCCCTATTTTGGAGTTTTTTTGTCAGTACTGGTGCCTATGGGTGTTTTCTTGACTTGATTTGAGTGCTTTGAGATTGTTTGTGACTGTGAATGGCCTCCTTCCTTTGGTTTTTTTTCCATTTCTTTCAGCATCATGGCCTTAGGGTTTTCTAGTGCTAGGGTATGCTGAGCCTCATGAGGGAGTTTGAGTCTTTTGTTTCACAACCACCTTCGCTATTTGCTTGATTGCATTCAACTCCCTGGATCTGTTTTGAGGGATTGCATTTGGTGGAATGAGTCTTGAGTGAGTCTTGCCTCTTTCATTCAGTTTTGCTTCTTATCACTCCAAGCATAGCGCACATTGCTTGTATGGGTCTGTTTCAGCATATTTCTTCGATTTGAGAGGTTGTAACATTGGTTTGAGTTTTTTCTTGTTTGCTTTTGAGTTGTTTGGATTGTTTCACTTCGAATCTTGCATTGATATTCTCGAACTAGTGTGAAGGTTTATTTTTCATGTCATTTAGTGTATTTTTTGCTCTATTACGTTGAAAAATCGAAAAATATGTTTCGTGCTTGCATTCTTGTTTGCATTGTGGAATTGAAAAATATTTTTCATAACTAGCATTGGGCATTCTAGGAAATATTTCTCGTTTTCATTAGCTTGCATCAGGTATTGTAGTGGATGCTCCTGTGTGTTCTCATTATTTGCCATCGCTTGAAAACTCCTAAACTTTCTCGTAGATAGCTTTTCATCAAAAGAAATGGTATTTTATGGCATGTAGCTTGCATTTAGGGATTTGTGAGATCCAACATATGGTAGGACCTTGTAATTGAAACATAAATACAAGATCAACTTAAAATTTATTCAATTAACCTAAGGCAACATTGAAACTTAATGAAACATTTAGTGGTCTAAGTTAGAGACATGTTCTGACGTCTTTAAACCTAGCAGCTGTCGCTCGCCATCTGGTTTCAGACATCATTAGTACGGACTTGTGCTCCCCATACTGTCGAGTATATAAAGGGAGACCCATCTAGGTTGCAATACTTTTATCCGTAGGAAGCCAAGTCTGCTACCTTGTAACCGTGATACACTGAACACAACATTCGGGGATACTACCTGCACGTACGTCAAGTCCTTGGTTGATTTTTATTTCATTTTATAACCAAGGTGTATATGGCAGTTCACGGGAACCTGGTACACCCTTTTACCTAGACTACCTGAGCAGTCATTTTCGATCTTTACTGACTCCATAAATTTGAAAATATCATCGAGCACTTGTCCTTTCGTGCTTGCTTAAAAATGAAAGAGACTAGAGTCATCTTTGACTGTTTCTTGACTCTTAAAACATGAAACAACAAATTTTTGGTTTCAATGTGGTAAAATAAACTACCTATGATTACACGCCCATTAAAGTTTGATTACTTGGCTTGTCTTTGTTTGCCTTGGTTTTGATCCAAGAGTCTTCATTTTTGATCTTTTTCCCTTTTCTGGTGTGCTACTGTCACAGTGGCAGAACCATCGGTTTCGTCTACTGGAAATCTTTTATCGGACGATTCATCTGAGACTTCTCAGACCTCTAGGTCTGCTGAGCTTTAGAAGCCTATCATCCTGCCAGAGTACCCCTTTGGAGAACCAGTTGAGTTCCATTGGCCTCTTTCAAACACTTGGTTTGGGTTTGGGGTTAGGGAGCATTTTCCCCCTCTTACATCGGGATCACTATTTTTGGCTGCTATCATACCTCCTAGCCCCCATAGTCTTTTACAAGATCTCACGGTGGATTCAGACATGGACTCGTCTGGTCCTAATGGAAGTGAAGGTATTCCAGTTTCTGATGAGGAATACCAACTTTTCCTGGAAGTCATCCATCAAAAGCCTGCTCAATCTTCACCATCGGTGTCGCTTCCAGTTGGATATAGGTCTTTGGGTTAGATTATATCTAGTATTGCCTCAATGGAAACACCAACTTCGTCAAGGGGGCCGGTTATCCCGTCATTAGGGATGTCACCAACGACTCCTGTCTCGTCGACACCTTTTGTTACGTCTATTCCCACTAGGCCTACTGTTTGTGTGGCTGTATTGGCACCGGTCGTTACCGCTCAGCCGTCATGAGTTTCGACTTCAGTAGAGACTTATTTTTCCATGGCCATCCATGACGACCTTTATTTTGAGGAGTATCGGCTAGCTGTTCAGCAGCAGAACTCCCAGACTTATCAGTCCCCTCAGGATCCTTATCGGTCTTATTTCTCTCATTATGGAGCAGATGGTACCTTGATTTATTCAGTTCCGTTTCAAAATGATGAGCAAGGCAACCCAATCTATTTGCCTTCTCCTGAGGCTTATCAGTTCATTAACATTTTTATACCTACCTTGCCTATGCAACCTTCTAACCAACAAGGACAACCCTTCGAGAGACAACCTTCGGTTCAGCAAGGGTATGCTTTCGGCCCGCAAGGACAACCCTTTCAAGGACAACCTTCGGCCCAGCAAGGGTATGCGTATGACCCATAAGGGAAACCCTTACAGGGAAAACCTTCGGTCCAGCAGGGATTTTTTTATGGCTCGCAAGGGTAGCCTTACAATCCTCAAGGTCAACCTTTACAAGCTTAGTCTGTGGTCCAACCAGGGCAACCTCAAGGACCAGCTGGGCAATTGGTATATCAACCCAGACATTCCTACGATCCTGGGGGGCAGATCCATCCATCTCAACCTTTGGTGCAACCTCAACATCCATATTTTCCAATTGGTCCAAATGTTGCACAACCAGGGCCATCTTATGGTCCTGCTCCAGGCCAACCTGGTTATCAGGCACAACCTCGCCCACCCTAACCATCAGGCCAACCTGCTCATTAGGGACAACCTAGTGGCCCTCATCAGTCAGGTTAACCTGTTCAACCAGGACAACCTGCATAGCCTATTAACCCTGCTCATCCACCACTCTATTCTATGTCGCAGTTGAATCAACCTGTGCGCCCAACCCATTCAGCTCAGCAGGGCCCCACTTATCAACAACCTGTTTGACCCCAAGGCAGTTATTTTCCTCAAGGTCAATATCGACCGATTTACAAACCGCCTCTAGGTTCTGCTTACTACCCTTAACCGCCAGACTATACTTATTCTCCGTAGCAAAATCCTTAAGCTGCTCAATTGGGACCCTCGTATACTCAGAATTAGTATCTTGGTTTTCAAACCTCGTATCTTGGCTCCCAGCAGCCATATCAACCAAATTATCTGGCTTATACCCCTTATGGTTTGAATCCTCCGGGACAGAACCAATGCGGGCAGAGTTATACTCAACCAGGGTGGAGTATGGCTACGGGTCCTTATCGAGGACCTGCCATGCCTTTTAACTCTCAATTACCTTTCCTTGCCACGTTGGAGTTACCAGATGTGTCAAAATTGACAAATGATCCCATTCTTCATAATCCTTTTTGGCCTTCGGTTCCAACGAAGGTTCCAGGTGATTGTCCCAAGTTCGAGGGCAAGTCTGGAGAATACCCCTAAGCTCACTTCATGACATACCATTTATGGTGTTCTTCCAATTCTTGGGTGGATGACTCTGTCCGACTCCGTCTTTTCCAGTGCACTCTTACCGGAGCTGCTGCTAAGTGGTATATTGAACTGCCTCGTGGCATCTTTCAAGATTTCAACACTCTTGATATGGAATTCCTTACCCATTTCCAATTTTCGGTTTGTTGTGAAGACGGGATGCACCTCCTAACATCCTTGAAACAGGATTAGGCTACCCATATCTCGGACCACATTCATGAATGGAGACAGCGTCGTCACCTGATCAAGTTCGAAATTCCTGATCAGCTTCTTACTCATTGGTTCACTACCTCTTCTGTCAATTAGATTGCGAAAGACATCTCCATGGGGGCATGTGTAACCGAGGGACAAGCCATCGCTCGTGCCTAGTACCTCGCTTTAGTGTACTCTCAATCGGGCATTTTGTATGACATCTTGACTGAGGCTCCATGACCTGGGACCTATATAACACCGGCTACCCCATAAGTTGATGGCGTTATTGGTTTTGTGTCTCAAAATTCACGCAAGTCTTCCAATGGGAAGCAAAAATCAAATTCTTCCAATAATTCTGCTCCTCAGACTACCTCGGATTCTGGTAAAAACTCGGAGGTAAACACCATTTAGACCAATCCTGTGGACAAAACTTCCAAGGAGAAAAATAAGGACAAAGGCAAGGCCAAAGCCGATGCCCCAAAACTGGAATCGTCTAAACCTCGTGCTGATGATGGTTCACAGTGAAAGCCGAAGTATCCCTGTCTGATTTGTGATGAGGACCACTACACTAAAGATTGTCCTAGACGATTTGAGGATAGTCAACTGCTCAAAGGCACTAAGGTAACTTCGGCAGTCCTTAAGGAACCTTTCCCATCTCAACAGACCCAGATGGTCGAGAAACCTCCACCATCTGCGTTTTTTGGCTCTCAAGTATTCATGATGAATGGTTCTGCACCCGTTTCCATCGCTACTCAGTCAAAGGATTATGTCGGATCATGCTAGGCAGCCGGGAAAGAGGCCGTTGATGGTCCTCCTCCCCCACCTGCCTCTGGTCCTCTTGAAATTGAAAGGCCTAGTGTTGAACCCATTGTACGACCACCATCTAAGGGTGTTCTCTAGAAATCTTCTTATAATCCTAACGCCCGTGCTGCCCAACATTACAGTATTTTTGAGGACTTAGCACAGGCACCTTTCACGATGTATGCATTAGAAGTGCTTCAGAGTTATTTGTCTCAATGGAAAGCGTTACTATCTGCGATCAGCGGGATTCATCCTGCTGATTCTAGCCTTCTCTCTTTCGACTTAGAGAATTTCGTTCCCCGACTTCCGCACCAAATTGCGCTTGTTATACAAGTCGGCATTAATGGTCTCAAAATCCATAGAGCCATAGTGGACGAAGGTGAATCTGCCTGTGTCATGTCATCTGCTTGCTGGAAGGCTATTGGCTCTCCAGCCCTGACTTCGTCACCCAATGCCCTTGAGGCATTTGCTGGAAGGGAATCGAAAACCTTAGGTGTTCTCGCTAGCTTGCCGATCACGTTGCAAGGAAATATGGTCAACGTTGAAGTAGAAGTCGTTGATGCCCAACTCAATTACAATCTTCTACTCAGTCGCAGTTGGACTCATGCTATGCTATGCATTCCGTCCACCCTCTTCCGACTTCTAAAGTTTCCACACGAGGGAAAAATCATTACTGTCGATCAATTGTCGTTGTTTACCTCATCTTCCAAGAACAACGTGCCATACGTGGATCATATTCCTTCTCCCCCTGACAGTGTAGGGCCGGGTCTTTTCAAAGATCCCATTCTCATGGGTATCTTTCCTATTCCGCCACCAAAAACCATTCAAGTTAATATGGTCTCTCGGTCAGATGACCCATGGATCATCCCTTTACCTGGACAGGTTGATTCATTTGGAGATCCAATGCTGTTTAGTCCAATCAAAATCAATTATTGCGAGCTTACAGCTGCAACTGATTCTCCCCCTCCTGAAGCTGCTCCTTTGAGCATGTCTCTCGACATTTATTCTCAATCCCCCTGGCTCAGCAATGCAGATTCGCCTGATCCTTTGAAAGAAGTGTTTCCATACGAAGAGGCTATCATGGAAACCATGTCTCTCGAAGATCTACCATGGAGCGATGGGCATCATCGTTCCTCGTTTATGCCTGGCCTTGAGGCAATGTGTAACTGTCTTGAGCGTTTTGCGTCTCAAGTTCCTTCTCCGCCACTTGAAACACCTATTTTGACTCATGAAGTCTTTGCTAAAGGTAACTTGGGTAACATTAGTCAAACGATGCCTATCGACATTTCTGTGAAACTGGGAATTGTCGAGAACATCCATGTGGGAGTCACTTGCTCTTTCGAGGAATTCCAAGTGTATACTAGCCTCTTTCGCAAATTCCGTGATGTTTTTGCTTGGTCTTATGAAGAGATGTCTAGAATCAACCCCAGTATTGTGGTGCATGAGATTCCCACCTACCCAGGTGCGAAGCCTGTTCGTTAGTATCTTCGTCCAGTGCATCCTTAGAAAGCCACCGATATAAAAACTAAAGTTGAAAAACTTCTCAAAGAAGGTTTCATTTATCTGATTCCTCTGACAGAGTGGGTTTCTAAAATTGTCCCTGTGGATAAGAAGCAGGGAGAAATTCGTGTCTGTGTTGATTATTGTGATATCAATCGGGCCTGTCCTAAGGATAACTATCCCACCCCTTTCATCGATTAGATCATTGACGATTGTGCGGGGAGTGAGATTTTTTCCCTTCTGGATGGTTTTTCTGGCTATAATCAGATCAAAATTCTCCCGTCTGATCAACACAAGACCTATTTTATCTGTCCTTGGGGAACGTTCGTGTATAAGAAACTACCTTTCGGCTTGAAGAACGTTGGGGCTACATTCCAGTGTGTGATGTCTTATGACTTTCACGATAATCGTCATATTGTTCAACCATACCTGGATGACCTTCCGGCTCATTCAACTGCGCGAAAAGACCACCCGGACCATCTCCGCCAGATATTTCTTCGTTGTAGACACTACAACATTCGGCTCAATTCGCATAAGTGCGTCTTCTGCATCGACTCCGGTAGACTTTTAGGGTTTATCGTATCTAAAGACAGAATTCACCTTGACCTGCTCAAGGTTGAGGGCACTGTTAATCTCCCCTCCCCATCCTCGTTACACTAGCTCTAGAGTCTCCAAGGGAAAGAAAATTTCTTACGTCGTTTTATCCTGAACTATGCCGAAGTAGCCAAAGGATTTACACGGATTTTAAAACAGGATGTCCCTTTCTATTGGGATGAGATTGCTCAGTAGTATTTTGATATGCTTAAGACGTTGCTTTTCAACGCTCCCCTATTACGTCCTCCGAATTACCATCATAATTTCACCCTCTATCTAGCTGCCGCCTTCAACACGATCACCATGGTTTTGGTTCAAGATGATGATGACAGTAATGAGCATGTCATTTACTACTTGTCTTAGAACCTTTTCGAACCTGAAACACGTTACACACATGTCAAGAAGTTAGCGTTGGCTGCGGTCCAAGCCATCCAACGTTTTTATCATTATATCCTTTTACGCACGGTGAACGTGATTTCTGATTGTAATCCCATGACCTATATTCTGTCTCGGAAGTTGCTGGGGGGGAAATACTCGAAGTGGATTGTTATCCTCCGAGAGTTTTATTTGGAGTTTACTACTGCAAAATCAAAGAAATTACTTGTTTTCAGTAATTTGATTTGTTCCTTCCCTGCCGACTCTGTGCCTCATTCTGAGGATCATATTCCAGACGAAACTCTTTTCTTGATTAGCACCCTCGATCTGTGGTACAGTGATATCATCGTGTATCTCCAAACGTCTAATTTCAGGTTTGAGTTAATGAAGGATTCCCGACGCCACATTCTGCATCAGTTGCAACCTTATCGCATTGTTGGAGATACCCTTTATCGTGTTGGAGTCGATTCTATACTCCGCCAATGCCTGACCCTCGAGGAAGCTGAGAAAGTTTTAAATGACTGCCATAGTGGTGCCTGTGGTGGTCACATGTCTGGTTATGCCACTGCACAGAAGATCCTTTGTGCTGGCTATTTCTGGCCGTCCATTTTTAAAGACTGCATCGTCGCAGTATGCAAATGCCATGCGTGCGAGATCTATCAATGCAAGATGCATGTGCCACCTGTTCCTTTAAACCCTGTCATTACCGTTGGTCCTTTTTCCAAATGGGGCATCTATTTTATGACGTGTAACCCTCGTTCGACCAGGGGGCATGCCTATATTATCGTCACCGTCAATTATTTTACGAAATGGGCTGAAGCAATGCCTACACTAGCTATGGATGGTACGAAAGCGACACAATTCATATTCAATCACGTTATTGCTCGGCTTGGTATCCCTCAAGCCATCATTAATGATCATGGTTCTCATTTTCGGGATTATATGATGGCAGAGCTGACGTCTAAGTTGGGTTTGCATCACGACATCTCAACGCCTTATTATCCTCAGGCTAACGGCCAAGTTGAAGCCGTAAACAAAGTCCTTGTTACAATGCTTCAACGAACAATTGGGATCCATAAATCAAACTGGCATCTCATGTTGTTTTCATCTCTTTGGGTTTACCGAACGTCGATTAAGAATGCAACCGGATTTACCCCATTCTAGTTGGTATATGGTTTGGAAGCCACTCTTTCGATTGAATGTGAAATCCCTTCACTCAAACTAGCTGTGGAATTACTACCTAATACTTCGCTTGAGGAAGAACGTCTCCTCTACTTAGAGAGATTTGACAAAACTCGTCGCTTAGCTGCCTTGGTCATCGAAGCATAGAAGAAGCAAGTCAAAGCTCATTTTGACCAAACAATTTCCCCTCATTCTTTTATCGAAGGCGATCTCGTTCTCCTGTACGACCAAGCTCATGACAAGCTGGGGGCAGGAAAATTCCAACCCATGTGGCATGGGCCCTACATCGTCAAACGTGTGTTACAGAATGGGGCTTATGAGCTTATTGATTATGAAGGTTACCCCTTAGCACAGCCCAGGAATGGGTTGTACCTCAAAAAGTATTATGCTTAAGTCATTCATGCATGATATGTGTACATAGGTGATTTTTTTTCATTTTTGTGCATGCTTTGGTTTGATGTGCTTTGTGAGATTTTTTCTGCTTATTGGGTCTTGTTTGCTATGCAGATGTCTATTTCCCCTTATGTTGGTTTCGCGGATGGTGCTTCCCGCAGTACCAGGAACTTGTCTTCGGCAGCCTGGGTAATTTATGATCCTGTTGGCGAGTTGATTAAATTACAAGGTATTTGTCTAGAAACAGCTACAAACAATGTCAATGAATATAGTGCTGTTTTGGAACTATTAACCGAGGCAGTTAACCTCGACATACACGCGTTGCTTGTGAATTTAGATTCGCATCTTGTTGTTCTTCAAATTAACAGTCGTTATTCGGTTCGAAACCCATTGATTTTGAGATTGTATTTGCGTATTCATTTACTTGAAAGACATTTTGATTTCATTACATATCAACATATACCAAGACGAATGAATACATTAACATATGCAATAGCTAACATTGTGCTAGATAGACATTTTTACAATTTATAAAAACATCATCATATTAAATAGACCCATGTAGAAAATAGATGTATATATATATATATATATATATATATATATATATATATATATATATATCGTCTGTTTGCAACGTGTGCATCATATAAAACCCCCAAAATATATATGTGTGTTTCAATTACATCGTGAGACAACATGTCTCTCAAAACTGTGCGGAAATAAAGCCTAAGTGCCTAATCGGCATGGTGCTCATGATAGCACGTCACCGCCCATACCAACCACCTCAGAAAGCGGTGGATACGACTCGACACCCCTACAGTGTGCCTCTGATAGGCCCGAGGAACATCATCCAAGCGAGCATAGTCTGGGACCCCACGAGCGATCCCCTCTAGGTTCTGTACTAGCTCCTCCTCGTCACCCTCACCATGAGGACCAAAATCATGAGGAGTTCGCCTCGCTATCGGCGACATACCTGTAGGACGCTCTGGGCCAACATCTGCATACATATAAGAGTAACTGTTAGAACATGCATATATACCCAAAAAATTATAAAGTCATGAAAATAAAAAATGAGTCTCACCTAGCTCTTTGTCCCAATCCTCTCCCTCCGGAAGTAGGAGGTATAGGTCTCCGGTGAAATCTGTGCCAGCGTAGGGCCAATCCTCGACGACAATCAATTGTCGTTGGAGCCAATAAAAAAACTCTGGCCTCTAGGACATCTGTTGGCCACCCCCTGCTCTAATAATCAGTGCGGCCCATGGGCCATCCATGGCTCTGTGGGTGGCAGCATTGGGACAATAACCTCCTTACGCTGGAATATGGGTAATCGTTCCAGGAAGAACGATACCAGAATCGATCCATACCCAAACTGCTGTAGTTTGGTCTTATTGCACTTAGTGAGTTGCCGTTTGATGTTGACAGTCACAGCCTCGACCCAATTGAAGATAGTTGGGTTCATGCACTCTAAAGCAAGAAGTAGTTGTGTCTTCATGGCCTCATGCGGTGCCTGTGATCCCGCAGCCCCCGTGATAGTGTGCAGCACTAATATTAGTGCCAGATCAAGGATGGTTTGGCTGTCCACTTTGCAACTCCCTGTCCCTTTTCGTGCCCCTCGACACACCCTGTCAATTACCATTCCCATGATTTCCCCGGAAGGATGGGTACCGATCAAGATAGATACTGCACCTCTACACGACAATCCAGTGATGAAATACACATCAGAAACTTCGAGTTCAAGCTCCTGATCCCGAAGTACAAACTTCTCCTAATCTTCGTCCCAAATGCTTATCAAATATTGAAGCAATTCTGGTTGAGCCCGGAGACATGGTGTCAGGAAGAACTTATTGAGCCCACAATTTATGAGGGCGTTCATGCATTGTTCATTTTCCATGGCCTGTTCATCCTCCTCACTGTGTTCTCTCTCTTTCCACTCAATTACCATCTTTTCTGCTTGGTACCTGCATGCATTGTCCATATGAACATTGTAAGTCCCCTTGGGCATTAAAATTTGTAATCAAATGGTTGCATTTTCTTGAAATTAAGGCGTATTTTGGGTTGCGCGACTGTTTTTCTAACAATCACGCCACCTAGCACGACCCTTGTGTAAAAAAGGGTCGATTGGCGCGGGTTCGTGCCCAAAACCCGCGCCAACCGCGATGCCATAGTTTTTACAAATCCTCCCCTAAGGGATTCAAAATGACAATTAAAGGTAATGAAATATAGCTCAAAAGATAGAAAATGGTGTCGGCTCTTACCTGAAACTGACGGAATCCGGATTGGTTCAATGGATTGTTCACAATCGTCGCCAGAAGATCGCAAGGAAAACGGGTCACTGTTTCTCTACAAAGAGGTAAAACTGAAAAGTAAATATTATTTACCACTTATGGTCATTTATAACTTTTCAAAATTTTAAAATAGGTTTTAAAACAAATTTATCGCTATATTTTCATATTATTTTCGAGAAATACGTTTTACACCCGTCTTTTTTTGTGGCAACAGGTTTTCACATGGTTATGACGAAGAAACGAGTTGTATTTTATAGTTTTTCGGACTCGGTAAAAACAAAAAAAAGTCACTACTGGAGTCACCTTTCAGCTCTTTTCTGACTCTCTAAAACTGAAAAGATCGCCGAGTCGCTTGTCATTTTGAACTTGTTAAATTGGCTGTGAAACGATATCTACCCAGCATACTTTTACCCCTTTTTCGGGCTGGGATAGAATATTTATGAAAAAGGAATACCTTAGCCAATCGTGACTAAGAGGTTCTTTCAGATATTGTTTTCTACCTTTTCGGATCTGAGAGACTATTTACGAAAAGGCACTGCTGGAGTTTTCTTTTCTGCCTTCTTTTCAAACTCTCTAAACATGAAAAGATTCCGAGTTCTCCCTTTGTCAGACTCGTTAAACCTGATGACATCGGACTCCGTCATCATGAAGTTACTTGAGTTCCTCATTTTTAGGGCTCGTAAAATGCACTAGCTTGGATTTTTCTGAAGGACAAACTTACATCGCAAGCATATGCTATCCCCTTCAAGCTTGTTTTAAAAAATAATTGGGTACTTGCTAGAAATGGTGGGGGAAAATGGAACCACATTATAGTCATGTTGGCAGTATGTCGCTCTTGAACATGGCACTTGTCTGCATTCGTGTCGGGTTGGGGACATCTCATCTCATTATTTGTTTGCCTCCATGGGTTTGGGTAATCTATTTTGACCGCTCATCTGCTCTTTGCCACATCACCATGACCTCAGATCTCTTGATGTAAAATATTTCCAAATCTAGTGTCATGCTGCCAATATGTTCAAGAGAAGTTTTCTTTTGAAGTTATCAACCTCCCTCTGATTCTCTGTTGGTCTTGATTCAAAAACATCATATTTCTCTGTCTCGTGTCGATGATGTGGGAAACATTATGGCCCACCTTCGATCAAGGTCCCTTCCTGTCGACTCTAGCTCATTATCCAGGAAGATGATCTAGAGACTCCCTTCAGGTACCTTAGATCCTGCATGCCTCAATGGCAGGTTCTTCGCATTCGATGTAAGGTCCACATCATTGGCCTTCGATCGACTGACTCTGCGGGTGTTCAATGTCAGATCAATGTTCACATTCCGTGGATTGTACCTTTTTTACCTTGAGATACATTGTCATTATTGGTGGTTCCTCTCGTGTCTGTTAACATCTTTCATCATTGGCTGGTAATCAGACGATTTTCTTGCATGTTCGAATTCAGCTCACATATTCACATGCTCGAATTTGTACTTTGTGCGGGTCGAGATGGAGTGCAAGACCCTGGGTTTTGTCTGATGAAATCCAGGTTGCAGATTCTTTTTGGATTACTATGAATTGTTGTATGACTCTTTTGATTGGATGGCAACGACCATACCTGAGTCTATTTGTTGATCCCTACTGCTGGATGACTATGTCCATACCTCAGATCTCATTGTTTATGTACTCTATTATGAATGGCTGTGCCCATGCCACATGTCATGCATCAAATATATCAGTTGTATTCGTACTTGTAGGTATTCTGATAGCAGTGTTTGGGTCGAACGCGTTCTCATAAAGAATTTCACACCTCCCTCTCTCTCCGACCTCATGCTTTAGGGGGCATCTATTACACAAAATTTTGTCACTGTCCCTGCAATCCCTCACCTCACATATCAGAGGGTCTTTCCCATGACCTGTGAGCAGTGTCATACCCTTCAAACACCTTCTTTGCATCCTTCTACATAAGGACGTCATTTCTCCTGTTGAACATTTCCTCAAAAAGCCCATAAAAACCTATGTTTTAGCATTGGCGCAGGTAGCCAGTTCACCCCTCGCGCCAGTATGGAGGATGTAGCTAGTTAGCACTCTGTCTCTTTGTTGTGCCTCGCTAGCCTTTTTGGGAATGTTTTTTAACAAATTAGAGTCGGAAGTTTCCTTTAAACACCTCATGGATGAGTCACAGCAAGTAATTAAACTTGATAAGCCACGGATCTCTTCCTTTATGTAGTGGTTTTTAGAACATTCTTGAAGATAGGACTCCTCTCCATGATTATAGGGATCCTATCCTCTCCTCCTTCATTTATATAAGCATGCCTTCTCCCTTTACAAAAGCTAGCTGAACATATAGCCAAGAAGCTAAAATTGGAGAAGAGATACTATAGCTGAGTAATCGCTATTGAGAAGGTATAACCAAGGAGAATTCCGTAGAGAGAGCCCCGTCCGAATTCCCGATGAGCTTTGTGAGACGTGCTCTGCTGGAACCCTGTTGGAGGAGACCGCAACGTCGAAGCTTGGTTGTACTCTTCCTTCCTTTCAATATTATACTTGACTATGGTATTGGTTCCATCTTTGTGTTTTGTTTATTGATGCATTGATTTAGTCTTCTTTGACTAACTGATAGTTACGGATGCGAAATAGTATGTTGTATATCGTCTTTGTTTCTTGTGCATGTGTAGGTATCCGAGCATGAGAATGAGAGGATCGTGATCTGTCGAACCAGGAGCGAGAGGTAGCCAGTTTTTCGACGACAACAATATCGTAGGATATACGGTAAGTTATCTATCGAATCTCCATCCATACATTAACTAGGAATTGATGTCATAGTGTGACTTGTTTGTGGATAGACCCACTCTAGGGCTAGTGGGATTGCCTCTGTCCGCAGAGGGGATTTACCTCACTTACAAATTGGTGACTCCACTGGGGATCAGTGTGAGTTTGTCTTTTGTCCATTAGTCTTCTTCTTGGTCTTTTATTTCTTAGATTTCCTTTTTTGGTTGTTTTGCTGAGTCTTAGACCCCTGTTCAGCCCCAGAGGATCAGATCTGACCTCTATTTTTCCAAAATTTTCATTTTTCTAGGGTTGGCTTGATTGGCGCGGTTTCCATTCTGACAGTCGCACCCACTAGCACTCGTTTCCAGTTCATCACCCACGCCATCCCCTGTCTGGTGCGGATTATAGCTAGACAGTCGCACCATTTCCAGTAGGTGTTAGGGTTTCCCCTATTTTGGAGTTTTTTGTTAGTACTGGTGCCTCTAGGTGTTTTCTTGACTTGATTTGAGTGCTTTGAGATTGTTTGTGACTATGAACGACCTCCTCAATTCGGTTGTTTGTCCATTTCTTTCAGTATCATGGCCTTAGGGTTTTCTAGTGCTAGGGTATGTTGAGCCTCCTGTAGGAGTTTGAGTCTTTTGTTTCACAACCAGCTTCATTATTTTCTTGATTGCATTAAGCTCCCTAGATCCATTTTGAGTGATTGCATTTGGTGGAATGAGTCTTGAGTGAGTCTTGCCTCTTTCATTCAGTTTTTCTTCTTGTCACTCCAAGCATAGCTCACATTGCTTGTATGGGTCTGTTTCAACATATTTCTTCGATTTGAGAGGTTGTAACATTGGTTTGAGTTTTGTCTCATTTGCTTTTGAGTTGTTTGGATTGTTTCACTTCGACTCTCGCATTGATATTCTTGAACTAGTGTGAAGGTTTATTTTTCATGTCATTTAGTGCACTGTTTGCTCTATTATGTTGAAAAATAAAAAAATATGTTTCATGCTTGCATTCTTGTTTGCATTGTGGAATTGAAAAATATTTTGCATAAATAACATTGGGCATTCTAGGAAAGGTTTATCATTTTCATTAGCTTGCATTAGGTACTGTAGTGGATGCTCCTCTTTGTTCTCATTATTTTCTATCACTTGAAAACTCCTAAACTTTCTCGTAGATAGCTTTTCATCAAACGAAATGGTATTTTATGGCATGTAGCTTGCATTTAGGGATTTGTGAGATCCAACATACGGTAGGACCATGGAATTGAAACATAAATACAAGATCAACTTAAAATTTATTAAATTAACCTAAGGCAACATGGAAACTTAACGAAACATTTAGTGGTCTAAGTTAGAGACGTGTTTCGACGTCTTTAAACCTAGCAGCTGTCGCTCGCCATCTGGATTCAGACAACACTAGTACAGAATTGTGCTCCCCGTACCGTCGATTATATAAAGGGAGGCCCCTATAGGTTGCAATCCTTTTATCCATAGGAAGCCAAGTCTGCCACCTTGTAACCGTGATACATCGAACACAGCATTCGGGGAGACTACCTGCATGTACGTCAAGTCCTTGGTTGATTTTTCTTTCATTTTATAACCAAGGTGTATATGGCAGTTCACGGGAACCTGGTACACCCTTTTACCTAGACTACCTGAGCAGTCATTTTTGATATTTACTGACTCCATAAATTTGGAAAGATCATCGAGCACTTTTCCTTTCGCGCTCGCTTAAAACTGAAAGAGACTAGAGTCATATTTGAATGTTTCTTGACTATTAAAACATGAAACAAAATAATTTTGGTTTCAATGTGGTAAAATAAACTACCTATGATTACATGCCCATTAAATTTTGATTACTTGGCGTGTATTTGTTTGCATTGGTTTTGATCCAAGAGTCTTCATTTTCGATCTTTTTCCCTTTTCTGGTGTGCTACAGTCACAATGGCAGAACCATCGGTTTTGTCTACTGGTAGTCCTTTCTCAGACGATTCATCTAAGACTTCTCAGACCTCTAGGTCTTACGAGCTTCAACAACCTATCATCCCGTTAGAGTACCCCTTTGGAGAACTAGTTGAGTTCCATTGGCCTCTTTGAAACGCTTGGTTTGGGTTTGGGGTTGGGGAGCATTTTCCCCCTCTTACATCGGGATCACCATTTTTTGCTACTATCATACCTCCTAGCCCCCGTAGTCTTTTACAAGATCTCACGGTGGATTAAGAAATGGACTCGTCTGGTCCTAATGGCAATGATGGTATTCCAGTTTCTGATGAGGAATACCAACTTTTCCCGGAAGACATCCATCAAGAGCCTGCTCAATCTTCACCATCAGTATCGCTTCCAGCTGGATATAGGTCTTTGGGTCAGATTATAGCTGGTATTACCTCAATGGAAACATCAACTCTATCAAGGGGGCCGGTTCTCCCGTCATTAAGGATGTCGCTGACGACTCCTGTCTCGTCGACACCTTTTGTTACGTCTGTTCCCACTAGGCCTACTGTCTGTGTGGCTGCATCGACACTAGTCGTCACCGCTCAGCCGTCAAGAGTTTCGACTTCAGTAGAGAATTCGATTGCCATGGCCATCCCTAACGACCTTTATTTTGAGGAGTATCGGTTGGATGTTCAGCAGCAGACCTCCCAGACTTATCAGTCCCCTCAGGATCCTTATCGGTCTTATTTATCTCAATATGGAGCGGATGGTACCCCGATTTATTCACTTCTGTTTCAATATGACAAGCAAGGCAACCCAATCTATTTGCCTGCTCTTGAGGCTTATTAGTTCATTAACGGTTTTATACCTACCTTGCTTGTGCAACCTTCTAACCAACAAGGACAACCCTTCGAGGGACAACCTTCGGTTCAGCAAGGTAATGCTTTCAGCCCACAAGGACAACCCTTTTAGGGACAACCTTCGACCCAGCAAGGGTATGTGTACGAACCACAAGGGCAACCCTTACAGGGACAGCCTTCGATCCAGCAGGGATTGTTTTACGGCTCGAAAAGGCAGCCTTACAATCCTCAAGGTCAACCTTTACAAGCTCAGTCTGTGGTCCAACCAGGGCAACCTCAAGGACCAGCCATGCAACCGGTATATCAACCTGGACCTTCCTACGGTCCTAGGGGGCAGATCCATCCATCTCAACCTTTGGTGCAACCTCAATAGCCATATTTTCCAATTGGTCCAAATGTTTCACAGCCAGGGTCATCTTATGGTCCTGCTCCAGGCCAACCTGGTTATTAGGCACAACCTGGCCCACCCCAACCATCAGGTCAACCTGCTTAGCATGGACAACCTGGTGACCCTCATCAATCAGGTCAACCTGTTCAACCAGGAAAACCTACACAACCTATTAACCCTGCTCAGCCACCACCTATTCTATGCCGCAGCCGAATCAACTTGTGCGCCCAACCCATTCAGCTCAGGAAGGCCCCATTTATCAACAGCCCGTTCGACCCCAAGGCGGTTATTTTCCTCAAGGTAAATATCGACCAATTTAAAACCCGCCTCAAGGTTCTACTCACTACCCTCAACTGCCAAACTATACTTATACTCTGCAGCAAAATCCTTACGCTGCTCAATCGGGACCCTCGTATACTCAGAATCAGTATCCCAGTTTTCAACCCCCATATCCTGGTTCTTAGTTGCCATATCAACCAAATTATCTAGCTTATACCCCTTATGGTCTGAATCCTCTGGGACAGAACCAATGGGGGCAGATTTATACTCAACCAGGATGGAGTATGGCTACGGGTCCTTATCAAGGACCTGCCATGCCTTTTAACCCTCAATTACCTTTCCTCGCCACATTTGGAGTTACCGGATGTGTCCAAATTGACAAATGATCCCATTCTTCATAATCCTTTTTGGCCTTCAGTTCCAACGAAGGTTACAGATGATTGTCCCAAGTTCGAGGGCAAGTCTGGAGAAGACCCCCAAGCTCACGTCATGACATACCATTTATGGTGTTCTTCCAATTCTTGGGTGGATGCCTCTGCCTGACTTCGTCTTTTCCAGCGCACTCTTATCGGAGCTGCTGCTAAGTGGTATATTGAACTTCCTTGTGGCATTTTTAAATATTTCAACACTCTCGCTATGGCATTCCTTACCCATTTCTAGTTTTCGGTTCGTTATGAAGACGGGACGCAGCTCCTAACATCCTTGAAACAGGACCGGGCTACCCATATCTTGGACCACATTCATGAATGGAGACGGCGTCATCGCCTGATCAAGTTCAAAATTCCTGATCAAATTCTTAATCAGTAGTTCACTACATCTTTTGTTAATAATATTGAAAAAGACATCACCATGGGGGCATGTGTAACTTAGGAACAAGCCATCGCTCGTGCCCAGTACCTTGATTTAGTGTACTCTCAATTGGGCATTTTGTATGACATCTTGACTGAGGCTCCATGACCTGGGACCTCTAAAGCACCACCTACCCCATCAGTCGACAGTGTTATTGGTTCTGTGTCTCAGACTTCACGCAAGTCTTCCAATGGGAAGTAGAAATCAAATTCTTCCAATAATTTTTCTCCTCGGACTACCCCGGATTCTGGTAAAACCTTGGAGGTCAATGTTGTTCAGGCCAATCCTGTGGACAACAATTCCAAGGGGAAAAATAAGTGCAAAGGTAAGGCCAAAGCCAATGCCCCAAAACCAGAATCGTCTAAATCTCGTGCTAATGATGGTTGACAGCGAAAGCCGAAGTATCCCTGTCTGATTTGTGATGAGGACCATTACACTAAAGATTGTCCTAGACGATCTGAGTTTAGTCAACTGCTCAAAGGTGCTAAGGGAACTCTGGCAGTACTTAAGGAACCTTTCCCATCTCAACAAACCTAGATGGTCGAGCAACCTCCGCCATCTGCGTCGTTTGGCTCTTAAGTATTCATGATTAACAGTTCTGCACCCGTTTCCATCGCTACTCGGTCGAAGGATTATGCCGGATCATGCCAGGCAGTCGAGAAAGAGGTCGTTGATGGTCCTCCTCCCCCACCTGCCTCTGGTCATCTTGAAATTGATAGGCCCAGTGCTGAACCCATTGTACGGCCACCAGCTAAGGGTATTCTCTGGAAATCTTCTTATAATCCTAACACCCATGTTGCTTAGCATTACAGTATTGTTGAGGACTTAGCACAGGCGCCTTCCATGATGTCCATGTTAGAAGTGCTTCAGAGTTGTCCATCTCAATGTGTTGTACTATACAACAACCCTCCCTTTTTCTAAATTTTAGAAATAAAATTTAGAAATAGGGTCCCTTTCTTTTTAGAAATAAAACATTTAGGAATAAAATTCATTGTTTTGAAATTTCATATTCAACATTCAAAAACTTATAGTCCGATCTAATATAAAAGGCATTATCATAAAAACAAATCAAAGTTAAAAGCTCAATCGCAATCGGAGAATCGGAGATAACACTCATTAGAAATATCATATGCCCATTACAAATCTTCCGATGCGATTAGTCCAATCGGAAAATTCTAATCACTGAGAGTTTAAAACAATTAAACAAAGCTTCCGATGCGATGCGGTCAATCGCAATCGATCAATCGGGACAATCTTTAAAAAACTCTTTACGCTTAGTTGAAATTTCCCGATCCGATGTGCATTTGATAATAAGCGCTTTTAAAAGAAAATCGAACATTTGTTTTAAAAATATGGTAGACCCCACCATCAGAGATCGGAAAGATCTGCAATCGCAATCGATCAATCGGAATAAACGTATTGTGATACTCATTTGCCATTCGAAAACTTCCGATGCGATTCATCTATTTTGCATACGAAGATTTTTGTTGAATATATTAATATATCACAAGCGCCAAATCTTGATTGGTACGAAAGGCATTCAATAACGAATCAAATGAATATGGTTTGTGATTTGGTGTTAAATACTTAAGTGTGACCCAAAAGGAGCATTTACGCAATATACGAAACAAATGAATGAAAACCATAAATTCATAAATCATTCCGTTTGAATGACTTGTTGAGCACGACCGAGAGTTTATTGTCTTGCAGAGCCAAAGAACACCAAGTTCTTTCATTCACAGACAAAGAGAAGCGGTAGCAGACGTAGAAATGTCAAAAAGAGGGAGAAGAAATAAGACTGTTCTACCAGTGAAGTTTGCCGAGACTCCTACAGTCTCAAAAGAAAAGCCCGTAAAGCTAAGGCTAGTCACAGATACATCATGCCAAGGTCTTGGAAAAATGACATGGGACACAGTCTACAACCTGTTGGAAAAATTAGACCCCAAGGTCACAGTGGAGAAGGCATCAGTTCCAGACGAGGATAGCTCGGATTCCGATTCTGACATCAACGAAAGAACACTTGCAAATTCGTTTCTGCATCGAATTGCAGCCAGAGCAAGCATCATGCCTTACTATGATGCAGTTCGATGGATTATTGACAGTGTAAAGATAAAAGATAGAATGTTTATTTCAGCATCCGGAGTGCCTTTCGGCTCGTTTAAAGCAGAAGACTTGAAAGCAATGTACCACCTTCCAAACCCACAGAAGGTGTATAACAAGGAATTTATCAAAGAATTTGCTGATGATAACAAAGTCCAATCCGACCCTATCAGAAATTGGAGGAAAAACCCAGAGAAGCACCGAAATGAAGCATCCGGTATGTATTCTGTAGATTCTCTTCTGCCTCCATATTCCTATGCAGCTGCCATGATGTGTAGGTTATTTGGAAATGATAATTCAGCTAGGGTTTCTATACAAATGGTCCCCTTAATCCTAGCAGCTGTGAATTCCGACATTATGGATTGGGCTGTTATTCTTTCTGATAGAATGGCCAATAGGATCCTTGAGTACAGACAAGAAAAGGATGCTGGAAATTCTACCCCCTTTTTTTTTTGTGCCTATATTCTTGATGCTATTTGTTTCAATTCTGAATTTCCCTTATTTGGATGGAAATGGACTCCCGATAACCCCCTTCCAATCCATATTTATCATAAATTGCTTTGGAAGAGTCATTTCCAAGCTAATGTATATAGAATCTGTCATGGCTTCCTCATTCCCGTTTTCCAAACCATTTTTAATCGCTTTCCCCCTCGGATTTCTGATAAAGCTAAAGCCGACCTGTCTGCAATCGGAGATTGGTTTGGGGAGGAAAAATTTACTTACATCAGGGTTTTTGGTAGTATAGTGGAGCCGCATGTTCTTCCGCTTTTTGTCCCAGACAAACTTCTCGCTCACGAAGTTTCTTATCAATTGACAATTGAAGGTATATCTAGGTCTTTGAACAACAGCAAGAAGAAAATGTGGCCTCAATTCCCACTCAATTGTGGTCATTTCACTCTAAATGATTTCAAGCATGCAGAAAAGGAAGTCTTCAAGATAAGAGGTTGTAAATTTGCAACCATTCCTGGAAGACAGTATGATCCCAAAAAGATAGCATTTGATGTCACTGCTTCAGTTTCAATTGCTCGTTTTGAGCATGAACCAGATATGTTCGATGATTTGTTTATCTCATTAGATAATTTTCCTCAGATTTTTGACTTGATCAAGTCTACATTTCACCAGGAGGAAATAAATAAATTTCTCTTATTTAGAAGCCAGAGATTGTTGAGAGTACCTCTAGACCAGCTGAGAACTCAAATCCAAAAATCAGAGACAGAAGGTACATCCGGCCAAATGCTAGTAGAAACATCTACCAGCAAAATCATTACACAATCGGCTATCAACCAGCCGATTGTACATTCTCAAAAAGTGGTCACTATTGACAAACCTGATGCCCCAAAAGGGAATACTGCTCAAATGATAGACAAATGTACAAATATCAATGATGAGGTGCATAATCAAAAGGATGGATCAGATGACAAAAGCACCAAGCAAAGCATAGATAAAGAGAAAGAAAAAGAAATAACTAAGGAGATTACGGTTTCCACTAATCTTGATATTTCTTCTCAGCTATTAAATCAATATGATCAGTTTGCTCAACAGCTTGGATTGCAGGATAAAGGTTCAGAACAAATAGAGCAGGAGGTTGAAATCATTCCTGAACATCCTACAGGTCATATTGTATTAAAATGTGAGGAAATCCCCCCTTTGGATGTATTCTACAGCCCTAAACATAAGGCTGTTGTCAAGAGACAAAGAAAGAAAAGAAAAGCAGAACAGGGCATATTCTCTACTCCATCAGAGGAGTTTATGAATATTGTTTATAAGAATAGTGAAATGAATCCATTTGAAGACCTTACGAAATTGTCACAATATACAGGAGCCTATAGTGCTGCAACAGTTGATAAAGTTGTAGAAGTTTCTCAACTAATAACTCAGAAAGATCTTCACATAACTTCACTGGAAGAAAAAGCTAAGGAGAATCAGCAGCTGATCAGCCAATTACAGCAACAACTACAGGATCATATATTCAGGTCTAAAGAATTGGAGAAACAGCTGGCTGAAGAAAAGAAGAAGGTTGATGAAAAGCTTTTAAGCAAACAAAAGCAGCTAAATGAAGAAATTTCTAAGTTGCAGAGTCTGTTACAAAATGAGGAAAAGGCAAAAATGACTCAAGAAAAGGACTTCCAAGCAACTTTGGATAAGTTTAAAGATTATCCAAAGTTAAATGAATTCAAATCGGAAGCCCTTGAGGCTAATAAATTATTGACTCAGCAGTTAATCGAATTTTGCTCAAAACTGTCACAAGCAGAACCCTTTTGTGAGATTACTTCATCTTTGATCCAAACTATCATAACTCTTAGACAAGAACTAGATGATGCCGATGAAAAGATTTCTGAGTTTCTCAACTGGCAGGATACAGAAAAGGGAAAAGAAGCAAATCTTCCTAGGATAGAGGAAAAACACAAAGAAATCCTGTTTACAGAATGGGAACATCAATTAATGAAATCTGATAGAGCAATATCAAGGGCCAGAAATATAATGAACAATCTCACGAAATTCATAAATGACAGCCTATATTCAATTAATCTCATTTCAGACTGTATTCCTGGCAGTTTGCCAAAGATAAAAGAAACTGAAGACAGGTGGAGAGAAGAAATGGAAAGGAAAAGTCAACAAATCGGCAGACTTCAAACTATATCCTGGGATAGTATGTGGACTTATGTGATCAAGCCAAACAATCAACAAACAGCTATCAAACTTCTATCAAACGCTGTTGATTGTCTAATTCCAGAGTTTTCTGATGCCACCTATGCTGGACAGTTGCATACTGAGATGAGTCATCCACCAAGACTCCGAGATATGTTGAACATTTGCAACTTGGCTTCATCAAGCGAAGGAGAAAAACAATGAATCAGTTTTATTCAAAATAGCATTTCAGTTTTAATTTGATAGATTGTAGCAATAGTTTTAGGATTTTGTTATGTAATTTTATTATTTAAATCCCTCTCATGCATTTAGAGAGGGATCGAAAGTTGTAATATTTTGAGGATTTGGAGCTAACATTTCTGTACTTCATTCCTTATTATATTTCTATGAAAGATCACATCTGGTGATTTTTGTGCTCAAATTATCTTTGAAGTGTTGCATTTTTGTGCCTTTGGAGTTAATTTTACATCGGAGTTACTAGATCAGAGTATCATACTTCGTTTGACAGTCTGCAATATGAATGAGGTATTTTTATCCGTTCATTGTTAATTGTCTCTGTTATATGGTATTCATTTGAAGAATTTGCTATCATTTATATATTTGATTTTCATAATATTTCCTCTTTATATTATCATTTCTGAGTATAATTGGAATATTATCATTTAGATACATATATGAATGGTATATGATGATGAATGCAATATGCTAATATAACTCTGTTTAATTTATTAAAAAGAGTTATCTTTATTCGTTTCTGCACATTTCAATTTAACTAATAATACATTTTCATGGTTATTATTAGATTGAAACAATCCTAAGTTGTATTCACATATTATTACCCGGGTTAAAATTAGAATTTCTTTATCAGCATTTAGTTTAGATTAGATAGTTTTATTAGTCTGTCAATTTAGTCCCATTTTCACCCATTCAATTCAATCCATTTAGTTATAAGGAAACTGGTCCTTTTCATCCAAATTTCGAGCCACCATACCATCCCAAACGAAAAGGAGTCGTCTTAAGGTCCCGACCGGTGGTTTTCCCCCAATGTTTAACCAAAGCCTCAGTGTGCTTCAACACAATGGAATGAATTACTATCCGTGATCGGCGGAATTGATCCCGCTGATTCTAGCCTTCTCTCTTTCGATTTAGAGAATTTTGTCCCTTGACTCTCGCACCAGATTACGCTTGTCATACAAGTCGGCATTAACGGTCTCAACATCCATAGAGCTGTTGTGGACGAAGGTGCATCCACTTGTGTCATGTCATCCGCTTGTTGGAAAGCTATTGGTTCTCCAGCTCTCACTTCGTCACCCAATTCCCTTGAGGAATTTGATGGAAGGGAATCGAAACCCTTGGGTGTTCTCGCTGAAGCCGTCATCACGTTGCAAGGAAAGACGAGATCAACGTTGAAGTAAAGTCGTTGATGCCCAACCACTAAAATCTTCTAGTTTGCCGTAGTTGGACTCACATATGCTGAGGCCTTCGTCCACCCTTCCGAAAATCGAAGTTTCCACACGAGGGAAAAATCATTACTGTCGATTAGTTTTCTTTCTTTACCTCATCTTCTAAGAACAGCATGCCATACGTGGATCATATTCCTTCTCCCCTTGACAGTGTAGGGTCGGGTCTTTACAAAGATCCCGCTCTCATGGGTATCTTTCCCCTTCCACCACCAAATACCTTTCAAGTTAATATGGTCTCTCGTTTAGATGACTCATGGATCATCCCTTTACCTGAACAGGTTGATTCATTTGGAGGTTTAATGTCGCTTAGTCCAATCGAAATCAATTATTGCAATATTACAGTTGCATCTAATTCTCCCCCTCCTAAATCTACTCCTTTGAGCATATCTCTTAACATTTATTCTTAATCCCCCTGGCTCGGCGATGCGGATTCGCCTGATCCTTTGAAAGAAGTGTTTCCATCTGATGAGGCTATCATGGAAACCATGTCTCTCAAAGATCTACCGTAGAGCGATGGGCATCATCGTTCCTCGTTTATGCCTGGCCTCGGGGCAATGTCTAACTGTTTTGAGCATTTTGCATCTCAAGTTCCTTCTCCATCGCTTCAAACGCCTATTTTGACTCATGAAATCTTCGCTGAAGGTAACTTGGGTAAAATTACTCAAATGATGCCTATCGACATTTCCATGAAACTGGGAATTGTCGAGAACATCCATGTGGGAGTCACTTGCTCTTCCGAGGAAGTCCAAGTGTATACTAGCCTCTTTCGCGAATTCCGTGATGTTTTCGCCTGGTCTTACGAAGAGATGGCTAGAATCAACCCCAGTATTGTGGTGCATGAGATTCCCACCTACCCAGGTGCGAAGCCTGTTCGCCAGCGTCTTTTTCCAGCGCATCCTTGGAAAGCCGCCACTATAAAAGCTGAAGTTGAAAAACTTCTCAAAGCGGGTTTCATTTATCTAATTCCTTTGATAGAGTGGGTTTCTAAAATTGTCCCTGTGGATAAGAAGTAGGGAGTAATTCTTGTCTGTGTTGATTATCGCGATATCAATCGGGCCTATCCTAAGGATAACTATCCCACCCCTTTCATCGATCATATCATTGGAGATTATGCAGGGAGTGAGATTTTTTCCCTTATGGATGGTTTTTCTGGCTATAATCAGATCAAAATTCTCCCATTCGAACAACACAAGACTACTTTTATCTGTCCTTCGGGAACATTCGCATATAATAAACTCCCTTTCAGCTTAAAGAATGTTGGGGCTACGTTCCAGTGTGCGATGTCTTATGCCTTTCATGATATTCGTCATATTTTTCAACCATACCTAGATGACCTTCCGGCTCATTCAGCTGCGCGAAAAGACCACGCGAACCATCTCTGCCAGATATTTCTTCATTGTAGACGCTACAACATCCGGCTCAATCCGCATAAATGCATCTTCTGCATCAACTCCGGTAGACTTTTAGGGTTTATTGTAGCTAAAGACGGAATTATCCTTGACCCACATAAGGTTGAGGCTATTGTTAATCTCCCCTCCCCATCTTCGTTACACCAGCTCCAGAGTCTCCAAGGGAAAGCGAATTTCTTACGTCGTTTCATCCCAAACTACACCGAAGTAGCCAAAGGATTCACTCGAACTTTGAAGCAGGACATCCCTTTTTGTTGGGATGAGATTGCTCAACATTCTTTTGATAGGCTTAAGATGTTTCTTGTCAACGCTCCTCTATTACGTCCTGTGAATTACCATCGTGATTTCACCCTCTATCTAGATGCTGCCTTCAGTACGATCGCCATGGTTTTGGTTCAAGATGATGATGACGGTACCGAGCATGTCATTTACTACTTGTCTCAGAACCTTCTCGACCCTGAAACACGTTACGCACATGCCGAGAAGTTAGTGCTAGCTACGGTCCATGCCGTCCAACATTTTCGTCATTATATCCTTTTATTCATGGTGACCATGATTTCTGATTGTAATCCCATGACCTATATTCTATCTCAGCAGTTGCTGGGGGGGAAATACTGGAAGTGGATCATTATCCTCCAAGAGTTTGATTTGGATTTTACTACCACCAAATTGAAGAAATCACTTGTTTTCACTGATTTGATTTCTTCTCTCCCAGCCGACTCTGCTCCTTCTCTTTCCGAGGATCATATTCCGGATGAAACTCTTTTCTTGATTAGCACCCTCGATCCGTGGTACGGTGATATCATCATGTATCTCCAAATGTCTACTTTCATGTCTGAGTTAATGAAAGATGCTCGACGCCACATTTGGAATTAGTCGCAACCTTATCGCATTATTGGAGATACCCTTTATCATGTTGGAGTCGATTCTGTACTCCGTCGATGCCTGACCCTCGAGGAAGCTGAAAATTTTTTAAATGACTAACACAGTGGTGCCTGTGGCGGTCACATGTCTGTTTATGCCACCGCACAGAAGATCCTTCGTGCTGACTATTTCTAGCCATCCATTTTTAAAGACTGCATTGTCGTAGTACGCAAATGCCATGCGTGCCAGATATATCAATGCAAGATGTGTGTGCCACCTGTTCCTTTACACCCTGTCATTACCGTTGGTCCTTTTTCCAAATGGGGCATCGATTTTATGACGTGTAACCCTCGTTCGGATGGGGGGCATGCCTATATTATCGTTTCCGTCGATTATTTTACAAAATGGGCCGAAGCAATGCCTACACTGGTTGCAGACGGTAATACAGCGACACAATTCATATTCAATCACATTATTACTTGGTTTGGTGTCCCTCAAGCCATCGTTACTGATCATGGTTCTCATTTTTGGGATTATATGATGGTGGAGCTGACGTCTAAGTTGGATCTGCGTCACGACAGCTCAATGCCTTATTATCCGCAAGCTAATGGCCAAGTTGAAGCCATAAACAAATTCCTTGTTACAATGCTTCAACGAACAATTGGGATCCATAAATAAAACTGGAATCTCATGTTGTTTGCATCTCTTTGGGCTTACTGAACATCGATTAAGAATGCAACCGGATTTACCCCGTTCCAGTTGATATACGGTTTGGAAGCCACTCTTTCGATTGAATGTGAAATCCCTTCACTCAAACTAGCTGTGGAATTACTGCGTAATACTTCGCTTGAGGAGGAACGTCTCCTCTACTTAGAGAGATTGGACAAAAATCGTCGCTTAGCTACCTTGGTCATCGAAGCATAGAGGAAGCGAGTCAAAGCTCATTTTGACCTAAAAGTTTCCCCTCGTTCTTTTATCGAAGGCAATCTTGTCCTCCTATACGACCAAGCTCATGACAAGTTGGGGGCAGGAAAATTCCAACCCATGTGGCACGGGCCCTACATCGTCAAACATGTGTTATAGAATGGGGCTTATGAGCTTATTGATTATGAAGGTTACCCCTTAGCATAGCCCAGGAATGGGTTGTACCTGAAAAAGTATTATGCTTGAGACATTCATGCATGATATGTGTACATAGGTGATTTTTTTCATTTTTGTGCATGCTTTGGTTTGATGTTCTTTGTGAGATTTTTTCTATGTATTGGGTCTTGATTACTATGCAGATGTCTATTTCCCCTTATGTCGGTTTCGTGGATGGTGCTTCCTACAGTACCAGGAACTTATCTTTGGTAGCCTGGGTAATTTATGATCCTATTGGTGAGTTGATTAACTTACAAGGTATTTGTCTAGGACCAACTACAAACATTGTCACTGAATATAGTGTTGTTTTCGACCTATTAACCGAGCCAGTTAACCTCGGCATACACGCATTTCTTGTGAATTTGGATTCGCATCTTGTTGTTCTTCAACTTAATGATCATTATTCGGTTCGAAACCCATGCATTTTGAGATTATATTTTTGTATTCGTTTACTTGAAATATATTTTGATTTCATTACATATCAACATATACCAAGACGAATGAATACATTAATAGATGCAATAGCTAACATTGTGCTAGATAGACATTTGTGCAATTTATAAAAACATCATCATATGTAAATAGACCCATGTAGAAAATAGATGTGTATATATATATATATATATATATATATATATATATCGATTGTTTGCAATGTGTGCATCATAAAACCCAAAAAATAATATATGTTTGTTTCAGTTACATCATGAGACAACATGTCTCTCAAAAATGTGTGAAAATAAAGCTTAAGTGCCTAATCGGCGTGGTTCTCATGATAGCACGTCACCACTCGTACCAACTGCCTCAGCAAGAGGTGGATACAACTCGACACCCCTACAGTGTGCCTCTGATAGGCTCGAGGCACATCATCCAAGCGAGCATAGTCTGGGACCCCACGGGCGATCCCCTCTAGGTTCTGTACTAGCTCCTCCTCACCACCCTCACCATGAGGATTGAAATCGCGAGGAATTCACCTTGCTATCAGTGACATGCCTGCAGGGTGCTCTGGGCTGACATCTGCATACATATAAGAATAACTGTCAGAACATGCATATATACCAAAAAATCATAAATTCATGAAAATAAAAAAAATAAGTCTCACCTATCTCTTCGTCCCAATCCTCTCCCCTGGGAACGGGAGGTCTGGATCTCTGGTGAAGTCTATGTCGGCGTAGGGAAAATCCTCCACGACAATAAGTTGTCGTTGGAGCCAATCAAAAGACTCTGGCCTCCAGGACATCTATTGGCCACCCCGTGCTCTAGGCATCAGTGTGGCCCATCGGGCCATCCGTGGCTCTGTGAGTGGCAGCATCAGGACAATAACCTCCTGACGCTAGAATATGGGTAATCATTCCAAGAAGAACAATACCAGAATCGATCCATACCCAAACTTATTTAGTTTGGTCTTCTTTCACTTAGTGAGTTGTCGTTTGATGTTGACAGTCACAGCCTCAGCTGAGTTTAAGAGAGTCGGGTTCATACACTTTGAAGCAAGAAGTAGTTGTGTCTTCGTGGCCTCATGCAGTGCCTGTAATCCCACAGCCCGCGTGATAATGTGTAGCACTACTCTTAGTGCCAGATCAGGGACGGTTTGGATGTCCACTTTGCCACTCCCTATTCCTTTTCGTGCCCCTTGGCACACCCTATCAATTACCATTAAAATGTTTTCCCCGAAAGGATGGGTACCAGTTAAGATAGGGACTACACCCCTACGCGAAAATCCAGTGATGAAATACACATCAGAAACTTCGAGTTCAAGCTCCTGATCCCAAAGTACAAACTTTTCCTGATCTTCGTCCCAAATGCTTATCAAATATTGAAGCAATTCGGGCTGAGCCCAGAGGCATGGTGTCAGGAAGAACTTCTTGAGCCCACAATTTCTGAGGGTGTTCATGCATTGTTCATTTTCTATGGCCTATTCATCCTCCTCACTGTGTTCTCTCTCTTTCCACTCAATTACCATTTTTTTTGCTTGGTACCTACATGCATTGTCCATATGAACATTGTAAGTCCCCTTGGGCATTAAAATTTGTAATCAAATGGTTGCATTTTCTTGAAATTAAGGCGGATTTTGGGTTGCGCGGCTGGTGCGACTGTTTTGCTAACAGTCGCGCCACTTGGCGCGACCCCTGTGTAAAAAATGGTTGATTGGCGCAGGCCCATGCCTGAAACCCACGATAACTGCGATGCCCTAGTTTTTACAAATCCTCCCCTAAGGGATTCAAAATGACAATTAAAGGTAATGAAATATAGCTCAAAAGATAGCAAATGGTATCGGATCTTACCTGAAACTGACGGAATCCGGATTGGTTCACTGGATTTTTCACAATCATCACTAGAAGATCGCAAGTAAAATGGGTCATTGTTGCTCTGCAAAGATGTAAAAGTGAAAAGTAAATATTTTTTACCACTTATGGTCTTTTATAACTTTTCAAAATCTTAAAATAGGTTTTAAAACATATTTTTCGCTATATTTTCATATTATTTTCGAGAAATACGTTTTACACGCGTCTTTTGTGCAGCAACAGGTTTTCACATGGTTATGACAAAGAAATGAGTTGAATTTTATACTTTTTTGGACTCGGTAAAAACACGAAAAAAGTCACTACTGGAGTCACCTTTCAGCTCTTTTCTGACTCTCTAAAACTGAAAAGATCACCGAGTCACTTGCCATTTGAACTCATCAAATTGGCTGCAAAACGATATCTATCCATTATACATTTACCCCCTTTTCAGGCTCGGATAGATTATTTACGAAAAAGGAATACCTTAGCCGATCGTGACTAAGAGGTTCTTTCAGATATTGTTTTCTACATTTTCGGATGTAAGAGAATATTTATGAAAAAGGACTACTGGAGTTTTCTTTTCTGCCTTCCTTTCAGACTCTCTAAACATGAAAATATTCTGAGTTCTCCCTTTGTCAAACTCGTTAAAACCTGATGACATCAGACTCCGTCGTCATGACGTTACTCTAGTTCCTCCTTCCTAGGGCTCATAAAATGTACTAGGTTGGATTTGTTCGAAGGAGAAACTTACATCGCAAGCATATGCTATCCCCTTCAAGCTTGTTTTCAAAAATAATTGGGGTACTCGCCAGAAATGGTGGGGGAAATGGAACCACATTATAGTCATGTTGGAAGTATGTCACTCTTGAACATGGCACTTGTCTGCATTCCTATCGGGTTGGGGACATCTGATCTCATTATTTTTTTTCCTCCATGGGTTTGGGTAATCGGTTTGCGCTGCGCTTTTGACTCGCTATTTTCTCTTTGCCACATCACCATGACCTCGCATCCCTTGATGTCAAATATCGCCAAATCCAAAGGTCGCGCCACCAATATGTTCAAGAGAAGTTTGTTCAAGAGAAGTTGTCAACCTCCCTCCGATTCTCTCGTCTTGATTCACAAACATCATATTCTCTCTATCTCAGGTCGATGATGGGAAACATTATGGCCCACCTTCATCAAGGTCACTTCCCCGTCGACTCCACCATTATCCGCAGTTGATCTAGAGACTCCCTTCAGTACCTTGGAGCCTCGCATGTCTTGGACAATGGGCAGGTTCTCACATTCTATTTAAGTTCCACATCTTTGGCCTTCGATCGACCGATCATGGGTGTTCGATCGTCAGATCACTATTCGCATTCCATGTATTGGCATCTTTATACCTTGAGATTTATTGTCATCATTGGTGGTTTCTGTCGCGTCTGTTAATAGCTTTCATCATTTGCTGATAATTAGGCGATTTTCCTGCATGTTTGACTTCAACTCATACATTCGCATGCTTGAAATTGTACTTGTTCGGGTTGAGATGGAGCGCAAGACCCTGGTTTTTGTCTGATAAACTCTATGTTGTGGATTTTTGTGGATTATTATGACTTATTGCATGACTCTTTTGATTGGATGGTTGCAACCATGCCTGAGTCTATTTATTGATCCTTCTTGCTGGATGGTTGTGTCCATACCTCGAATCTCAGTTTTTATATACTCTATTATGGATGGCTGCGCCCATGCCACATGTCATATATCAAATGTGTCAAGCTTGTACTTGTACTTGGCAGTCTTCCGACAAAGCAGTTGTTTGTATCTAAGGTGTTCACAAAGCATTTCACCCTCCTTCTCCCTGACCATGCTTGGGGCATCTGTTACACAACATTTCGTCACCATCCTCTAATCCCTCATCCCGCATATTAGAGGTCTTTCCGTGACCTCGTGAGCAAAGTCATACTCGCAAACACCTCCATTAGGGGAATTTTTGAGGTCTAAAATGGGCTCTCCTAAGGAAATTATAAAATAATAGTGGAAATAATTAAATAAGATTTGATGACATCATCAAATTTTAGAGGGAAAGAAAACTGTTTTTTCAACTTCAGATTTTCAACTCTATCTCCCAAAGCGACTCAAATTTTGTTTTTATACCTATTGATGTGCTAAATTTAATTCCTCATCCAAGGAGTACCCATGTTGCATACTTTCGATGAACCTTGCTACATGAAAAATGAGAAATACATAAAAAATGTGATTACAATCATGTTTTTCATGTATTTCTTATTTTCACAGACACAGGGTCCATCGAAGATCCAACGAGTACACCTGATCAAAGTTTGATTAAATACTTTGGGATATACGTTGAAAATACGAGTTGAAAAAATAGTTTTATTATTTTATTATTTTTTAATCTTTTTATCCTTTTACTTAAAAAATGGTGAATCATCCCCCATGGTTGACATCATCATCTTGAATCCTATTGGTTCTTATAAATTTTATTTTGGTTGTACATTTTTCTTAGGAGGCCCATTTTAGACCTCAAAATTCCCTAATGCTTTGCATCCTTCTGCATAAGGACATCATTTCTCCCGTTGAAAATTTCCTCAGAAAGCCCATAAAAACCTATGTTTTGGCATTGGCACCGGTAGCTAGTTCACCCCTTGCGCCAATGTGGAGGATATACACTAGAGGCCGTAAGCAAACCAGCGCCATCTATTTTTCGTGGTTGCACACTTTTTGTGAATTTTTTTAACAAATTAGAGGCGGAAGTTTCCTTTAACCACCTCAGGGATGAGTCACAGCAAGTGGTTAAACTTGATAAGCCACAGATCTCTTCCTTTAGGTAGTGGTTTTAGAACATTCTTGAAGATAGGACTCCCCTCCATGATTATAGGGATCCTAACCTCTCCTCCTTCCTCTATATAAACAAGCCTTCTCCCTTTACAAAAGCTAGCTGAACATATAGCCAAGAAGCTGAACTTGGAGAAGAGATACTATAGCTGAGTAATCGCTATCGAGAACGTAAAGCCAAGGAAAATTTCGTAGAGAGAGCCTCGTCCGAATTCCCGATGAGCTTTGTGAGACGCACTCCGCTGGAACCCTGTTGGAGGAGACCGCAACATCGAAGCTTGGTTGTACTCTTCCTTCCTTTCATTAATATACTCGACTATGGTATTGGTTCCATCTTTGTGTTGTGTTTATTGATGCATTGATTTAGTCTTCTTCGACTGACTGATAGTTACGGATGCGAAATAGTATGTTGTAGATTGTCTTTGTTTCTTGTGTATGTGCAGGTATCCGAGCGTGGGAACGAGCGGATCGTGATCTGTCAGACAAGGAGTGAGAGGCAGCCACTCTTCCAACGACGACAACAGCGCAGGATATACGTTAAGTCATCTATCGAATCCCCGTCCATTCGTTAACTAGGAATTGATGTCATAGCGTGTCTTGTTTGTGGCTAGACCCACTCTAGAACTAGAACTACCCCATCCTACAGAGGGGTTTTACCTCACCAACACTTACTTACTTTCCACCATCACTAGACACATATGACATTGCAGAACAATTCACACCAACAAAATTAAACCCAAACTACATAGTGGTGAGCCCTAGTATTGCACCAAGAGTGCTGAAACTCCCAGGGGCTGCCCTACTTCACTTTATCAACCCAGGGTTAGTACAAAATTTGAGGTGACAGTGCTATATACATAGTAGATGCATTCTGTTCATGTCATCCTCTTCTGCTTTACAGAAGGGTGCTACTTCTAGGGGTTCTTAGTGAAGTCTGCCACACTTCAATGAAACTAAACTAAATTGTAGAAAGGAAATGACAGAAATGGAAATAATTTAATGTACAAGAAGAAAATGACTGTAAGAAACTAAATTAAATTGCTGAAAAGAAATGTCAGGAAGGAAACTAATTTAAATTGCAGAAAACAAATAGCAGAAAGGAAACTAATCCTAAACCACACTTAACTTGGCCAAATGGCTAAATGCACTCTAATTATCCTATGATCTATCTACCATGCTTCTATCCATGCAACTAGGCTATCCATGACTTAATTATAATTAAAAAAGAGTTAATTTGCAGCTTGGAGGGAAGAAAAGGGCTAAAAGTGGCTAATGGGGGGTTTAACAAATGAAACGAGGTTTGGAAGTGGAAAGAGGGGGTTAAACCCTTATAAAAATTTATGATAGTGTGAGAAATGACTTTGGAGTGGACAGAACTAAAAAATGCGATGACAGAGTGCGATGGAGGACAAAATTTGCGATGTGCAATGTCGCAATCGCAACTTCACAAGTTTAAAGGGATATCAGTAAGGATTAACAAGAATGAACTAAGTTGTGTGAAGTGTGAAGTGACGTGGTGGGTCATGAATCACAATATCGCAAGTTTAGATTGATATCGGTACAGATCAACATGAATGAACTAAACTGTGTGAAGTGCGATGCGGCAAAGGTTGAGGGTTGCGATCGATGAGTGACGTGGCAGAGTTATCGCATCGGCGGAATGAGCGGTGAGTGTTATGCGAAAAGTTAAACTGTGCGATTTGTGATTTCGAAATATTGCAATCACAAAGAACGAGTGGTAAGTGTTAAAGATAAAAGGTAAGCAGTGCAAGGTGCGATTTCAGAATATCGCAATCGCAAGGAACGAGCGGTAAGTGTTAAATGTAAAAGACAAATGTTGCGATTTGCGAAGTGCGATGTATAGTGGCAGGAGACTTGAGGACCAAAGGCAGAGGTCAGGTTTTCGGTGGTTTTGAATGGTTTTTCACGTGTTTTGCATTAAAAAAAAGGTAAGGCAGTCGTGAATGGAGAAAAACAAAGAAGTAAGGCTTGAAGGGCTTAAGTGCATTAGGAAAAAAGGTAAGTACAATGTTAAGGTGAGAATTTTTGAGATTCAACAAGAAGATCCTAGTGAAAATTATGCACCTACACTAGGATGGAGCCTTAGGCTATTTTTAGGTTGAGGTTTATTTATAGATGCATGAGCAAATTATATTTATAGATGATGTCTATTTATATATGTCTGAGAAAATTCTATTTATATATGATGGTCTATTTATAGATGTATGTGAGAGTTCTATTTATAGATCACATGTCTATTTATAGATGCACGTCGGCTATTATTATCCCTTAATAATAGTTGGACAATAAACATTAATATATTATCAATGAGCACTTGGAAATAGTTAATTGAAGTGGAAAATCAGTTAGCTATAGGAAATTCAAGTTCAAAGGTTGGTTGGTGGGACATGCAAGTGGACTTAGTTGTAACTGAGTGATTCAAATTTGTAACAAAGTTGGATGTGTAGTTATGTGAGTTGTAAAGTAGTTTAACTTATTTAAGTGAGTTAAAATCAGTTGTGCTAGTTGTAATTGAAGATACACTAGTGAGAGATCAATGAATTAATTATTAATTAATTCACAATCATTGGCCTCACATGCAACTAAAGATTTACTACTATTAACTACATGCATGTCAGATCCAGTGGAGACCCAATTGAGATGTAGGTGAAAGGGACAGTTTGACTATCAGTTGTGACATTAGTGGGTGCACTCATGCAACCACACACACATTGGATGTGCCCATGAGGATTTCTCAGTCAAGGAAAGCAAGATACCATTCATTCAGGGATTTCTATCAACTAGGATTGCGCAATGGAGGCAGTAAATTGGCACATGAATTTTCTAATTTTTGTATCACAATGTGAGATGATTGTATATTTTATTGAGAGATCTTGGATTAGAGTTTTTTATGATATTGTTTCATGATCTGTGATATATACATAATATATGATAGTGGGGTTTTTAGCTTTATGGTTTCCTGGTAAAAACATCTGTGTTATGTGTTATTGATCTTTCTTCTTGATATTTCAATTGGAGATCATGTTTTAAATTCCACAAAGAATTTTGTAGAAGCAAATTTGTATTTAATAGTGGCTTATAATTTTTAGAACAGGAGAATCCAGACAATACATAATTTGTATTAAAATTTCTACATGGTATCAGAGCACAAAAGATTGCAATTTTGAAGCAGGAGCTGAGTTTGTTGGTGGAAAGAATTCGAATTTGTAGAAATATTTTCTTGGTGCTACAGTTGAGTAAACATCAAAATGGCTTTCAATGGCTTGCGGCTAGAGTATGCACTCGAGGGCATATCGAACTACATTACCTAGAAGGATAGGATGGAGGTGGTGATTGAAGATAACGGCTTGAAGGAGTTCATAAAAAATGATGTTCCTAAGCCCACTTCAACAGATGATGCATTACTTGATGCATGGAAAAATAAAGTGGAAAAGGCGAGGGGGATTCAATTGGAAGGTGTACGAGACCACATTGTCTCAAGCCTTCATGGGAACGCCACACCATAAGCTATTTGGAAGGCTTTGAAGGATCTTTTCCAAAGCAACAATGACCATAGTAAATTGCCACTCAAATATAAACTCAGGAAGATCAAGATGGAAAAGGGCAACAACATTCCAAAGTATCTCACGAAGTTTGTCCAATGTTGGGATGAACTGGGGAGTGTTGAAATAACTATTTATAATGATGATTTGGTGAGCTTGGCTCTCTTGGGACTTCCTAAGAGTTGGCACAGTTATGAAGACTTTTTCAATGGATGGGAAAAATTTCCGGATTGGGAATGACTGTGGTCGGATCTAATGCAGGATGAGTTTAGGTGGAACACCAGAGATGGCTCTTCATCAGAGCGTGATGATGAAGAGGTTTGTTCTTTGGTTGCCAAGGCAAGGAAAAAAATGGGAATAAATTCCATTCAAAATCTGATTCTAAAGGCAAGAAGTTGGATTTGTCCAAGGTGAAGTGTTTTCATTGTCACGAACATGGGCATCCCGCTATTAATTGTCTGCAGAAGAAGAAGAATAAGAAGGTTGTCTAAGGCCTAGAGGTCCTTTCCTCACACTTCCTTGAGCTTGAATTTCTCGAATGCGATGTGCATGGTGTCAAGTGCATTGGGATCTATGTGGTATTTGGATAGTGGCACTTCCTTCCACATCACGGGAGATAAGGAGCTTTTCAATGACCTGGAGGAGAAAGATCTCCAGATGCATATTAAGATGGGTTACTTATGGATGATACTATAAGCAATGTATAAGATGACCATTAACTTTAGAGAGAGGGATAAAACTACTTTAATGAAAGATGTTATGCATGTTACGTGTCCTAAGAAAAACTTGTCCTGGGCCGCAATGTTGGAGGATAGAGGCTATGACGTTGTTTTTAGTGATGAAAAATATTTCCTGCGACATAAAAAAATGGATCAAGCCAAGAGGATAGGGATTCAAGTTAATAATCTCTACAAGATGGAGGTATATGGTTGTGCTTCCATGACGGGCAAGGTAGAAAAGTGGTGAGTCGAGATGAGGGAAAATTATGGCATAGGAAATTAGGCCATCTTCATCATGGAGCCTTGAAAGTCATGCATAAAATATCTATTGGACTTCCAATGGGAAAACTTTCTCAATTATATCATTGCAAGGGTTGCACCATGGGGAAGTATGTAAAGTCCACATTTCATGAGAATGGATAAAGTCCTAAAGATGAGTCTCTAGATGTGGATTAGCCACATGAGGAGTGTTCATGGAGTGGTTCACCCACTTAAAAAGTGCATCCATACATTAGAATCGCGTAAGGCGTAACACATAAGATGATAGGCCGAGACTTGATGTCAGAAAGTGTAATGTAGGAGCTTCCCTACTTACAGCGTATAAAGACACTGGATCGATTTACCGGATACATGGCTCTCATGAGAAAATGTATTGTGACTGAGCCATCTTCCTTTCAGGAATCTGTGTAGGAGCCCACATGGGTAGATGAAATGGTGGAGAAGTATGACTCCATTGTCAAAAACAGTTCTTGGGAAATTGTTCCAAGGCCAATTGATAAATCAGTGGTAGGTTCGAGATGGATCTATAAGGTAAAGCAAGCTAGTGATGGGAGTGTTGAGAAATACAAGGCTAGATTTGTGGCCTGGGGCTTGTCACAGATCAAGGGGATTGATTATGAAGAAACCTTTGCACCTGTCGTAAGGTATTCTTCCATAAGGACCATCCTTTCTCTCTCAGCGTAGATGGGACGACGCATTCATCAGATGGATGTGAAGACTACGTTTCTCAATGGGATCATTGAGGAAGAGGTGTATATAGAGCAACCTAAAGGATTTGATATCTTCAGAAGCAAGTTGCATGTGCGCTGAATAAAAAGAGCACTGCATGGGTTGAAGCAAGCACCTTGTGCTTGGTACACTTTGATAGATAGCTATTTCATCGGACTTGGCTTCACCAAAAGTGAGGCGGATGCAAACCTATACCAAATTGTGGTGGAGGGTAATATTTTAATCATTTTTCTTTATGTTGATGATTTAATACTGATTGGTGATGAGTAGAGGATACACTCATGCTAGGAGGACATTGCAAAGGAGTTCGAGATACTGGGTAAGTTTAACATGGAGGTTTGCAAACCCATGGATACTGATATTCCAGGAAACTGGAGGAAAGAGCATGCTACATTTTGAGAGGTTGCGGATGCTAATTTCTATCGAAAATTAGTGGGTTCGCTAATGTATAATGAACACGAGACTAGACATTTTCTATGCATTTAACTAGCTAAGTCAAGCGATGGTTAAGACTACTACTATGCGGAATTATGAATTACGGATAAAACACATTCCCTAAATGTGGTGCACATTTAGAAAAATAGATTAAAGACTTTGCATACACTTTTCCTAAGAGTAAATATGCACACAGATAGATGGAGAAACATACTTGGGGTCCAAGCGCTTCCTATTCTCCTTCTATCGCTCTTGCTATAGCTTCCAATCCAACCTTGATTGCCAGACTAGTTCTTGCAAGTATAAACACTAAAAAGCAAAGATATTGCAATATACATATGGCTATTTATCTTAATAAGTTAAATCAATGAAACATGAAACATATGCATCAGCTAAACATACATAATATGAAAGATAGAAGCTTATACAGATACATATGTGGGAAAATGAGAAACAACTTTTATCAATGGAAAGAAGGGGGAGGTTACAACTAGCAATTGATTTGATGTCACCAACTCTAGCATCATCCCAACCTCATCACAATGAACATCTCTCCAGCAGCATATCACAAGTCAAACACTCAATTGAGAATCCAACAACATTTCTCTACCAAATTTCTTCCTTCTCAAGCACTAAGATCTGTGCTCAATTTATAGAACAGCTGAAGGTAGTTTCACAATAAATGACTTTCTAATAATAGGCGAGACATGTTCCTAATCTCATAGGTTTTGAATGGACACATGGATTCGAAGTTTGACACATATGCACTCTTCTAGAAGGCATTGGCCAAGTGGAGATTCCGGAATAATGAGAATTTCACTCCCAATTTGATCAACACACCCTTGAGTGTCGGGAAGTGCTTTGCAGAGCACCCTTGAATGGAGGTGCCTGCATATGCAAAGTAGTTAGCCCCTTGAGAGACTGCGTTGGTGAGCTCATAGGTGATATAAAATGTACTTCAAATCTTGGAAACCTTGCAATGGAAGTTATAGATGATTTGTTCTTGTTCTTTGTCTTAGGGCATGTAGCAACTGAAATGATAGGGGATGATAAAACCTATTCATTGGTTCTGGGGATGATGTCTAGTTTAACCAGGTCATTGGGAATGATGCCCAAATTGACCTACAACAGATTGCCCCCTAGAGCATGAAGTCAGAATAATAATGAGATGCTTTACACCGTGATGGGTTGGAGCTTAAGCAAAGTGGCGACCTGCATCAATCTTACAATAAATTACGTCATGATATATCCTCTTGATCACGAATTTTTGAGGGAAGGCATTCCCATGCTCAACACATAAACTATCTAATAAAATGCATATGGTATAAAGTCGTTTACATTGGAATGTTTCCTAATATAGACATGCCTACAGATATAGGCCCATGTCCTGGATGATGATCCTATGTAAGGTCACTATGTAAGGTCATCATACAGATGATGTGTACAAAAATCCTAAAATCACAGCTCATATGGCTGAAACTAGATCTGGGGTCTTCTTATCTCGTTCACTCAATCGTTCGGGTACAAGTCTAGCCATGCGAATATATGATTTGTAGTCGAACATGGTAAGACATCGTTTGATTACCAACCAATGATGTGAGTTGTTAACAAACGTGAGAGAACCACCATTGATTTTAATGGACCTCAAGGTACTGTAGTACATTTCGTAAGGCGTGAATAGATTATTTGATGTCGAATGCCAAACAAAATATTTCAGTCAAAAGTCCAGAAGAGAGGATATTGTGGATGCTGTAACAAGCCTCATGGTACTGGAATATGATGTTTCTAAGTGAAATTCCTGGATGATGATTTGACATCGACAGGAAGCCACTTTATTGCGAAATGATAGTTACTAATTTCAGAGACGAAGTTTGACTTGATATAGCAATATTTAGGGATGAATGTCATGAGAATGAAGGTTTATGAGTATTGTAGAATGGTGAGTATTCACTAGATGACTTCTCTTTAACATTTCAACGACATTGAGATGAGTTGGCAGCATTGACCAAAAACTGAAGTGAAGGTATGATGAACCATAGGTATTAATGAATCCTCAAGAAGATTACCCAACCCAAACAATCACAGTAATGGAGTGAAGTGTCATGTTCAAGAGAAACCTGCTACTGTAAAAATTTCTGTTCACTTTCCCAAATTTTCCCTAGTCATTTTTCAACCAGTACCTCTTTATTTTTTAACAAGCTTGAGGAGGATAACATATGCCTGATCTATAATTCCACCCTTCGGGCGAACAATGTATCGCTATTTAATAATTTAACGAGTCTAGTGATGAATGAAATTTGATTCTTGCCATTATCGACAATCCTGTCGCTATTTTATGTTTTAAAGAGCCTAACAACAGTGGCAGCCCAGTCCTTTTTCATATTTAGAGAGTTTTAAAAAGAGGACAAAAGAAAACTCCATAAGTATTTTTTTGAAAGTTATCACAATCCCAAAGAGAAGATTATCTGAGCAGAACTGCTTTTTGTCATGTTTTGACTGAGGTTCTTTTCAATATCCATCTCAGTTGGTGTGGTTTAAATTATGTCTAGTACATAACAATTAGCTACTTTACGATCGAAAACACATCCAAAATATTTTCACATTATCGGAGTCTGAAAAGAGCTAAAAGAAGACTCCAGAGGTTCCTTTTTCATTGTTATAGAAGCTCAAAAAAGAGATAAAAGTGCACTTCAAGTCCTTTTTCATTTTTAACAAAGCTTGAAAAATAAGGATAAAAGTATGCTTTGTGGTCAAATCATTCTCAAAATAAATCTGCACGACTAATCTGTTCATCAATTGTAAAACCTATTCAGAACAACATCAAATGGATTAAAAATGCTTGTTTCATGATAAAAAATGAATAAAACTATGGTCACAGCAATAAATATTCATTGAAAATAATAAAATGACTAATAAAAAGAGTTTTACTATTCATTTTTACCATTCAAAAGTTACCATTTTCATTTTGGAGCTCTTGACTTGTTTTTTCCCCCGAACTTCAGCTGTTGATTGCGATTGATTTTGTGGATGGTTTTCATCGCCATTTGATCCATGTTAGTGCCATGAACCCTCTCTCTATTTTAGTAGTCAATTCATTTCCTTTCATTGCAAATTTTTAGGGATTTGGGCCCTCTAGGGTAAATTATGTTTCCAAAGAGGGAAACACACCCTTGAGCATCAAAAAGTGCGTTGTGGAGCAACTAAACTGAATCTTAGCTGCATATGCAATGCACTATCCCTTTTTCAAGACTATGTTGGGCACAATTCCCATTTTTTATTCTTGCACTATGCCCAAATTTTTTCTAATTTTTTACATTAAAAGGAGTCTAATGAGTCTTATGATTATGTTTCAGGATTCCATCAGACTATAATGACGATTACTTGGAGAGAAAGAGAGCATGAAGAACATAATATGGTTTCCCTAAATGATCTGGGTACAGTAAGAGCCCTAAGATATTGTGGGTTGTTAAAGTACTTCCGCTTGTCATGGATGAGGCAATAAATAGAACTCTTGGAGTTCCTAGCCCTAAGAGATTGTGGACTGTTAAAGTACTTCCGCTTGTTAGGAATGAGGAAAAAGATAGAACTCTTGGAGTTCCTAGTTCGAGCATGGGGTACAACTATCGAGGCATTTCACATTAGGAACAAAGTGGTTCCTATTACAGTGGAGGATGTATATTTTCTCACAAGTTTGTCAAGGAGAGGCTTGTCCATTTCCCTCTCTGGGTTTTCTCTTAGAGGAGAGACAATGAGAGACTATGTTTTGTAGTATTGCTATCCAGGGGCAGAGCCAAGCAAAGACGGGAAAATAAAAATCTGTGACGTTCGAGATTTTCCTTTGAGAACCATTTTTTTCACGATAGCAAAACTTGCCGGCACCGTTACACTACATGTAGCGAATAGATCATATATGCAGTATGCGCTAGAGTGCATGGAGCCAACAGTCTTCAACTGGTATGAAGTTGTACTTTCCAAAATAAAGGAACAACTGAACAAGGCAAAGGGAGGAAGGAAGAAGAACTTCAGTTATGGTTCGATCCTCATTTCATTTTCCTTAGAGCAGATTCCACTGATGCAGCCTCAACATGTGACACTGGGTGTGTCTAACCTTAGAGATCCGAGGATCCAGAGATGGGTAGAACTAATGGGTAGGCATGCATACCAATCGACTATTGTGTTCTTGACTGTGTTATTTTCCTGGTTCAGGAAAAAGGTTGTCGCTATGCATATGTAGGCGTCGATTTCCGAGGAGATTCAGACTTAGCCTTACCAGAAGGCGCTCAATGGGGTGCAATAGGTAAGAATGTTTTGACCATGTTTTTTATTTTTATAAGGTTTATACAATGCTTTTGTATTTTTTGATGTTTTCCCAAGACTAAACTAAAGTTTTAATGTAATGCAGATGTTGGTCGAGTTCAATCGGTGGAGGAAGTAGAGCATGAAGTAGATGAGCCAGCAGAGAGGGCTGTTGGGAGAGCAGTCCTTCAGGATTTAGACATGGATGAGACTCTCACTGAGCTTAGGCAACACATAGAGAGGCTGACCTTCGGGATTTTGGATTGCCAGATCGAAGAGTTACCCATGCGATTGCAGCACCACACTATAGGCATTCCTAACTGCTGGATGCGGTTATTGCGTAGGATAGCTAGATCTATAGCATGTTACCATGAGCATCACTAGTTTTACTTTCGACATTTAGCATACATTTTGAGGTCAGATGACCAATGTGTCTTGGGCACAAATTTTAGTAAAAACCTATAACTATCTATCTATTTGATTTTAGTGTTTTCCTATGTTTATTGCATAATCCTATTCAATTATATGAATGTATCTTTACATGTGTTGCAAATGTCTGTCTAAAACATGATTAGCTAAGGAATCAGTCAATGTGTTCAAATTTCTGGAAATGTGTTGATATTGAATAAAATCAAAGTGTCTTTCCAAAAGTCGAACTCTTAGGAGAAAACGATGTAGTGTTGGATTTATAACAGTATAAACACTAGTAAGTTGTAATACCACAAGTTGTGAGTCTAACCTTATAATGATGTGGTTAATACCAAATGAAATGGCATAAGATATAAGTTCGATCAACGCGCTATACTCAGCAATATTGTTTGTCGATTTACCAATACAAATCCATCGAAAACTCACTAACTCGTCGTTCGGAGTAAAAATGGCCCATGTTGCAGAGGATAGATTCTGCATACTACGACTAGCACCATCAACATATCCAACAAATGGTCCCAAAGATTCAGACATCTGCGTTGAAATTTAAAGCAGATTACTAACATCAAGAAAACTCTGAAAACAAACTAAGATAGTGAATGCAAATCAACAACATATATATATACAATATAATAAAAAAATTACTACGCTCATGATTAAGCATAGTAATGTTTCAGATACAACCCATTTCGGGGTTGCACCAACAAAATTCCATCGTAATCCACCAACTCATAGGCACCTTTAGCAAGAAATATTTTGACAATATAGGGGCCATGCCACAATGGCTCAAATTTCCCTATACCTATTACATCAACTTCTTGATCATAAAGAAGGACCAAGTCGTCCTATGAGAAAATGCGAGGGTGGAAATTTTTGTCGTATTGCGCCTTTATATATCTCTTATGCACTTCATTGGCCAATTGGGCTTCACGACGCATTTCATCAAGATGGATGAGGTTAAAAATACGCACTTCTTCTTCTGAGGTGTTAGGTAACAAGTCGATTGCAAGTTTCAACGACAATATTTCACATTGGATTGGCAAGATAGCTTCCAGAACATACACCAATTGAAAAGGAGTATATCTGGTTGCGTTTCTCACCGAGGTTCGATATGCCCACAAGGCCGAGTTCAGGATAAAATGGTAGTTTCTTTTACGAACTCCTATCATTTGTTGAAGCATATGTTTAAGAATATTGTTGATAGCTTCGACTTGTCCATTTGATTGTGGAAAAAAGGAGTAGAATTATCATGTAACAATCCTAACTTGGCAGTCAATTCAGTCATAATGTGGTTGCGAAAATGATTTCCAGGATCTGTAACTATAGCCCGTGGGACCCCAAACCATGCAATAACATGATTAAATAAAAAAAATGCAGTTGTATGTCCTGTGTTGTTGAATGTAGGCATCGCTTCGGCCCAATTGCTAAAGTAGTCTACTGTGACAATAATATAACCATGCTCCCCGAACGAACGAGGGTTAAAAGTCATGAAGTCAATAAACCATTTAAAAAATGGTCCACAGAGACAATAGGATGGATTGGCATTGGCGGTTTGCGGATTTTACGATAAAAAATCTGGCACACATGACAACTTATGACCACGAGGATGCAGTCGCGAAATATGGTAGGTCAAAAGTAACCAACGCGAAGTATCTTCTACGTGGTAGCATATCCGGATAAATTTCCACCACAATCCCCAGCATGATAATCATTTAAAACCTTTTCAGCCTCCTCATAAGTGAGGCACCTTATTAAAATTTTATCGACACCACAACAATAAAGTGTGTCGCCGACGATTAGATAATCTTTGGCTTGGTATCGAATACGTCGTTGTTCTGAGCGAGATGTATTAAGCTGAAAATTTTGGGTTTGGAGATAAACGATAAAATCTACATACCAAGGATTAGATGATCTGATCAGAAATAGAGACTCATCAGGAATTTATGGTTATGACGTACTAGCAGTACTATCAGAGGGAAGGTCACAGAGAAGCTCAACCAAAACTAAAGACTTCTTTGACTTGGATTTGATGAATTCCAAATAAAATTCCTACAAAATGATAATCCATTTTGAATATTCCCCCCCCCAACAATTGACGTGATAATATATAAGTCATGGGGTTGTAATCCGAAACTACAATGGTCTTCAAGAACAAGATATAGTGGCAAAATCTTTGGATGGATTGAACAGCTGCCAAGGAAAGATTTTCTATGTATGAATACTTGACTTCTGTATCAATTAGATTATGACTCAAATAATAGATTGGATGTTCTATCCCATTTTCTACTTGGACCAATACCATAACAATGGTCGTATCAGTCGTGACGCTATATAAGAAATAATCATTCTGATAATTTGGGGGATACATTAATGACGCCCGGACAAGAGTATCCTTGACAACATCAAAAGAAGCTTGTGCAACTTGGTCCCAATGGAAGGGAACCCCATTTTTCAAGAGTCGAGTAACTCCTTTAGCCATTTTGGCGTAGTTGGGTATGAACTTCATTAGGAAGTTAGAATTTCCTTGAAGTTTCTATATCTGAAGTAAATTTGATGGCGCAGGCAAATCAAGATTGGCCTGGACCTTCAATGGGTCGATTCAAATTCCTTCTTTTGAGACTACGAATCCAAGAAAATGACCAGAACCAACACAAAACACAGATTTATGTGGATTGAGGCGTATTTTGTAGTGTCGGCATCGTAAAAATATGACTCTCAAATGCATCGGGTGATCAGTCTGATTTTGTGAATGTGCGGGTAAATCATCTAGATAAGGTTGAACAATGTGTTTGATGTCATTGAAAGCATAATCCATTGCTCTTTGAAAAGTAGCCCCAATGCTCTTTAAACCAAAAGGTAGTTTCCTATAAGCGAATGTGCCCTAGGGGAAAATGAATGTTGTCTTATGTTGATCCTCTGGGCGGATATTGATTTGATTGTAGCCCGAAAATCCATCCATGAATGAAATATTTCACTACCAACACAATCATCAATTATCTGGTCAATAAAGGGAGTAGGATAGTTGTCTTTTGGACAAGCAAGATTAACATCCCGATAATCGACGCACACTCTGATGGTTCCTTGTTTTTTCATGACAGGAATGATGTTGGAAACCCACTCAGTTAACGAAATAGGGTATATGAAACCAGCACGCAATTTTTTTTCAACTTATGCTTTAATGGCAGCAGCCTTCTTCGGATGAACAGGACGAAGGTGTTGACACACCTATTTGACATCAGGGTACATATTAATAGTGTGTTCAACGATACTAGTTTCAATACCTGGAATCTCCTCATAAGACCAGGCAAAGAGATCCCAAAATTCATGAAATAGAGAGCGATATGTTTCAAGTTATGATGGAGAACAATACATCCCGACATGAATATTTTCTACCATGCCAGGTTTAGTCGAAATACCAATAGAAATAGTTTCTTCAATATTTGACAAATTTCGCTCGGAATCGATTGCATTAATGGGTAAAGAATTCGAAAATAAATTTTTGATTGATGGGTGATATAGTTCACTAAGATTATCTTCATAATCAGGAAGACGAGAATGATGATGATAATATTCCCATGGTTCTCCTTCTGACATCATGGTGTCCAAAATATTCTCATCTGTCAATAAAGTTGAGGAAAAGGATCAGATGGAGTACCAAAATCTAAGAAACGATCAACCCAAACAACCGATGATGATAATTTCGGATTCGCCGCCCAAGCCAAATAGATTAGTTTATATGCCAACTCAATAGGGCTGGGCGGAAAAAACTCATCTAACGTAACAATTTTAGAATCACCCGTAATCTTCCTTAAGCCAGATGGAGTGGAAGAGATCATGTAGCAGGTCTATATAATTGCAATTTCTGCCGACGTTGCAGGCGGTGGTAATGCAAAGGTTCCCATGAGAGTGGAATCCTTTAAGATTCCTACACCAATGTTCTGCAGTGCGAGTTTGGGTGTGTGAACAAATGGAACACTTCCAGTTACCTGTGAGGAGGAGGCAAAGAAGTATAATTGATTTATGACTGTGATAACACCTTTATGTGGAAAGGCGGTCATTATAAAATATGTAGAAACAATTGCAGTCATATCATATACCCAAGGCCTTCCAAGTAGCATATTATATTCAAGGGGTCCTTCAACAACCTCGAAATCAACATTCACTATTTTTCCCCCTAGCTCAACATGCAAGTTATTAATAATACCACAAGGCTTATAAGTACGTCCATCGAAAGCCTTCAAAGTCATTGATGATTGAGATAGGTGCGGTGAGCCAAGGAACTTCCAAAAATTTAGAGACATAATGCATGTAGATGTTGCCTCATTAATAATAGTGCAATGAACAAGGTTATTGAGAACATTTACTTGTATGGAGAATGCCAATTCTACTGGTAGTTGCGGCACATAACCCATATGATTAAAGACTGCAAGATTAGAATCAGTTGGATCAATTCCACCAATAGCCGAAAATAAAGCCTGTTTTTGGGAGGGACAATTTTGTAATACCTCAAGAGCTGACATAGCTGAAGGGGATTGAGCCAAATCTTCAACTATATTATAATTTTGAGCAGCTCTTGCTCGAGGATTATTTTTTGATTTATGAATGACTCCCTTCGGTGGCTTGATTGTCAATTCATGAATATAAGTAGGTGGTATCGATTCCGTATAAGGATTCATGGTCGTGGTAGTAGGTTGATCAGTGGCCTGACTATTGTAATATTTATTATGGGTTGACACCAAAATATCTGTTGAAGGTTTTTTGACAAATAACATAAGTACTTTGGAACTAGAAGCTTGATCCGTAGCAACCAAATTGGTGTTTGGATTTGGAAACATATCTGTCAACACAACTGACGCATGTGAAGTTTTAACCATTTTTGAAACTTCAGTGTGGTGAGGACAATCCCGAACAAAGTGTTCCTCATTACAGATTATGCATCGATAACGAGGTTTCCTATTTCCAGATGATTGATTAGATGATCTTTCCTGCGGGTTAGAAGTTTGCTTTTTCTTTGATTTCCATTTTTTCTTATTTCCAGGTTGCTTGTCACTTTTTCCTTTGTCAAATGACACGACATTGATTTCGGAAGAAGGTGCAGGACAAGATGCAGTAGTATGATGTGTGCTTGCAGTACCAATCATACCATCTCTAGCATGAGAGTCCTTTAATTGAGGAGGAATAGTAAAATTAGATTGCATCGCGTTTGTAATTTTTTCATAGAGCATGCCAGACTGAGTATAAATCAAGTCTAAATATTGAGTACTAGAATTTATCTGCTCTTCAGTGATGATGCCACCCTTAGTCACATCCTCATTTATAGATGGTAACAGGGACTTAATGAACCACTCAACAAGGAGCTGATCAGGAACAAATGTCTTAACCTTTCTACGACGACGACGCCACTCATGAATATGATCAGAAATGTGAGTAGCATTAGTATGTTTAAAATTAGTCAAGAGTTCCGCTCCAGTTTCATATCATATGAGTAACTGGAAGTAGGTAAAAAATACAGTAGCTATGGCAGTGAAATTATCAAAAGAATCTCTAGGTAACTCAATGTACCATTTTGTAGCCGAACCTGTGAGCGTACGCTGGAAAAGACGTAGTCAAACAGAGTCATCATTCAAGGGGTTTGATGAACACCACAAATGATAAGTCATAACATGAGTCGATGGGTCTTCCCCAGGGTTTCCATTTAACTTGGGAATATACGAGGGTAATTTGTGAAGTATCACTGGCCACCAACGAGCATATTTGATTGGATCATTGGTTAGCTGATTTAAATCTGGTAACTCTAAAGTTGCAACAAAGGGCAACTGTCAATTAAAGTTAGGTTGAGCATAGCCAGGGTATGATGGAATTGCTTGGGCAACAGGTATTTGAGCACAAGCATAAGGAATATGCTGCTGGTAACCCAGATAGGGGTTGTTTTGATAAGTAAACGCTTGAGGATTCTACTGACCAAAACCTGGGTACGATACTTGTTGAAATGAAGGTTGAGGCATTTGTGCTTGAGTCTACCAAGGGGTCTATCCACCAATGTTATAACCCAAATTAGGATAACTTGGATTCGGTTGAGGATAAGTATAACCTGCTTATTGTTGTGGCAACCCATAATATGGTAGTCCAACTTGTGAATAAATGATTCCAGGTACAGGTTGATGTTGTATATTAGCCAAAGGATTTGGAGTCTGAGGGCCCAATACTTGAGAGTATTGAGTTGAAGGACCCGCCTAAAATGATTGTTGTACAATAGTTTGTGCCTATATGAGGGGTAAAGATGTATTAATAAGTGGAATGGATGTGGGTAAAACATATTGAACCGGTTGATAAGAGTGTACAACTGTTTGTGGTTGGATAGGTAGAGTGGGATACCATTGAAAAAAATTCATTTCGACATTAGGTTGACCAAAAAATGACAGAGTAATATCGAAGTGGGTGAACATAGGTTGCCCCCCAGCATGAGGAGGATAATAAGACGAAAAATATTGTTCTCTAAATGCAGGGAGTCCAGTTGATATGGTATTGGATGGAATAGACCCATATGGAACAGCTTGATATTGCCCTGATGATGGATATAAAGGATCAAGCCATTCAGTACTCACTATAGGTTTACCAGTTAGAATACCAGATGATGACATTGGTGAAGTCCATGGGTTTGAAGATGCACCAGAGAAAATTACAGATAAAGATTTATAACCTGATGGAAGCAAAGGGCCTCCATGTAAATATGACTCTGGTGAAGTTGTGAACATCGACGGGGTAGTGAGAGAAGGTGTTGACGCAGTTGGAACAAATGGCCGAACCGAAGATGTTGGTTCAGGCATGGTTACTTGACCAAATGTGTACCCTTTTGAAATGACAGGAATTTGAATAGGCATAGGATCAACAAAAGCAGAGGGTGGTGATTGAGGAAAAGACTCGTACAAGAAAAGATCCTCCTCAAAATGGGTTGGAGTTAAAGGTGTTTCTTCTTGTGGGATTTCTTCAATCGAAATCAAACCAGGTGGAAGTATTTCACCGTCAGGCCCAAAGTATATTTCAGGAGGTTGACTGTGTGATATGGGAGACTCAATGGCTACAAAAAATTGTGGGATGACCAATGTAGGAACAAATTTCAGTCATTCAAATTATGGATTCAGATGTTCTGGCAAAGAAGAGACATGATCTGGATCAAATTCTAGTTGAACAACGTCGGGTACAGGAGGTATGGTCTCACTGATTGGATGGATCGTGACCACGAATAGCTGTGAGGAATCCATCTTGAAAACAGTAGACAAACCAGGATTTGTAGAAACAACTTGTGTCGAATCTGGTATATGGGACGAAGATTCTTCACTAGAGGTAATGATAGTACTGGTTTCGGTAGAGTGATGTTGCCTTCGCCGAACAGGAGTAACTTCTGGTGGTAAAGGTGGTTTCAATGCTAATCTACGTGAACGATGGGGAAAAATATTTTTTTCTTCCACGATGACTGATTTATTTTAACCAAAAAACAAATAAACAAAATAAAAGGGTAATGCTAGGAAAAATGTTTACCAAGAAACTGTGAACTGCATAATACCTCCTAGCGAACCAAGAAGTACGGGCAGGCAATATTCCCGAATGTTGTGTTCGGTGTATCACAATTTACAAGGAGGCTGACTCGGTTCACTATGGATGGATAGAAACCTAAAGTTGTCCTCCCAAATATACTCAAACGTACGTGGAGGCCCAAGTCCATAATAACGTTGTCTAATGCGAAGCCGCACAGTGAGAACACCCCTTTATACTTTTCATACTATAACACCACCCGATATACCCGAAGGTACGTGGACGAGCTACTATATGCTTACGTACGTGGAGTGAGGTATCACACATAGAATGTATCACATATAATTAACGACAATTGCTATGTTTTACGATGCTGGAACATGTCTCTAGCCTATACCTTCTAAATGTTATCGTTATGGTTCCAATTCTTTGTTAGGTAAATTGATGTAAATTTTAAGTTGATCTTGTTTATCAATTTTCCTTTCAAGGTTCACCGCGATGATGTGATGGAAATTCCTAAAATGAAAACTAAAATGATAAGAAAAATTTCAATTTTAGTTTCTTCAATGAAAATCATAGCTACTAGAGGGAAAGAGCAATCAGTTTTGAGAGAAAACAACAAAGAGCACAAACTAATATGCAACTTTCCTAATTTCTTCCTATGCAAAACAAACAATTCACTACATGCAAATGCAGGTTTTTCTTTTCAGTCCCTTTAATGTGAATGTATAAAAGGAAATTAAATGAATTAAATCAACAAAAAAAATGTTTTTTTCTTTCGAGAAATGATGAATTGAACAACAATTTCTCTTTTAGGAAAAACAAATAATTTAACTACAATTTCTCCTATAGGAAATGAAGAATTTAACGACAATTTGCTTTTCAAAAGAAAATGGATCTTATGTAGTAATGCAAATACTTTGAAATTAATTTGTCTATGATAAAGAAAAACACTTTAAAGAGACATTGAACAAGCTTATCTTTCAAAGGAGGAAGATTCAGGTAAAGTCACTGGTCTCTATGAGGCATCAGGAAATTGAAAAAACAACAAACAAAAGGCTGAAAGAAAATGCAATGAAAAATTCAATGGAAATTTGGTTGGCTCTAGGGGACAATGCAATCTCTAAGGGGAGACAATGCGTTGCAAAGCACCCCTGAATGGGAGACAGTGCTCTGCAAAGCACTGTGTCCTGTTCATCAGTGCGTTGGGCGCAACAGAGAACAAGAACTCAAGCTGTTTAACACACTTCTAATGCAATTTTTGATTTCAAAGAGCATAATCTTTAAGAGTAAATGCTACTGGGTGGATAAACAGAGGAAAACACACCAAGGATGAAGGGTAATCTCCCCAGTGGAGTTGCCAATTTATTATGCGTAATAATGAATTACGGATAAAACACATTCCCTAAATGTGGTGCTCATTTAGAACAATAGATTAAAGAATTTGCAGATAATTTTTCTAACAGTATATACACACACAAAATAGATCAAGAAACCTACTTGGAGTCTAAGCGCTTCTTATTCTCCTTCTGTCGCTCTTGTTGTAGCTCCAATCCAAGCTTGATTGCCAAAATATTTCCTGCAAGTATGAACACTAAACAATAAATAGATTGCAATATACAAATGACTATTCACGTTAATCAGTTAAATCAATGAAACATGAAACATATACATCAGATAAGAATCCATAATATGAAAGACATAAGCTTGTAACTTGTGCAGAGATACATATGCAAGAAAGTAAGCAATGTTTATTAATGGATAGAGAGGAGGTTACAACAGGTAATTGATTTTATGTCATCAACTCCAACATCACTTCCAACATCATTCTCGCCTCATTACAATGAACATCTCTCCAACAACAACATATCACTCAAATCAAACACTCAGTAGAATCCAACAACATTTATACCAAATTTCTTCTTCTCAAACACCCCTGAATCCTGGCCATGGTTAGATAAACTAAAGGTAGTTTTACAATAAATGACTTTCTAAATATAGGAAAGACATGTTCCCAGTCTCAGAGATATCAAATGGACACATGGATTTGAAGTTTGACACATATGCACTCTTCTTAAAGACACTGGCCAAGTGGAGTTCTAGAACAATGAGAATTTTGCTCCCAAATGACCAATGCACCCTTGAGTGTCAGGAAGTGCTTTGCAAAGAACCCTTGAGTTGGGTTACATACATATGCAATGCACTTAGTCCCTTGAGAGGAAACGTTGGTGAGCTCATACATGATATATTATAAACTTCAAATCTTGGAAACCTTGCAGATGGAGGTCATAGATGATTTGTTCTTATTCTTTGTCTTAGGGCATGTAGCAACTGAAATTATAGGGGATGATAGACACTATTCATCGGTCCTGGGGATGATGTCCAGTTAACCAGGTTATTGGGAATGGTGCCCAAATTGACCTATCAGAGGACTTTAGAAAATAATTTATTTTGATTAATTATTGATTGTGGGTCCCTACCCACTTTATTTACGTAACATTGAAATTCCAAAATAAATCAAAATTAATATTCCACTTCTTTGTTATCCATATTTGGAATATTAAATATATATAAAGCCGGTATGATAGTTTTGAGGCAGGATGTCTGTGGTTTTGGACCTTATAATGCGTGAGGAAATATTGCAAAGGATGGATGGCTGGAGAGGGGATGTGAGGAAATTTGAGGTAGGTAGGCATGGAAAGGGGTTGTGGTCAACTTTGCTTTCTATCAGGTAGTCTTAAAACATGTCTTAATTTATTTTAAGGTGTCAAGGTCAAATTTTGTCATTTCAGTGAGTCTTCAAGCAAAATTTGGTCACTAGGTATTAGGTCTAGGGTTTGTTTTCACTCTTTTCAAAGTTGTCCAAATGTCGGTCCATGTCACCATTCAGCTGAGTGTACCATCATTCAGATGGTTTTCATCATCATGTCAAGTTCCATTGGGTCATTTTACAGCTTGTTCATGCTTCAGTTGTGCCTAGGTAAGGTCCATTTCCCTCTCCTAGGGTTTTGGAGGTAATTTCTCTTGGATGGTAAAATCATTAGAAAAACTTGTATCTTGATGTTCATACACCTTCCCCTATCATTAATGTACCTTATTAAACACTTCCCATCATTGAGATCCCCCAAATTCCTCATTTTTGCACAAACCCTAGTTTCTTGCCACAACTTGGCAATTTTCTAGGCTAGGCCTGTGTTTTGCCCTTTTGGACCCCTTCCCCTCACTCAATCTCTGTGATTCCACTTTCCCCTGCTTTCTAACATCCCTCCCTACTTCCCAAAATTTCCCCAAGAATTTAGAAGCCCCCTATCCCCTTCATTTCGCTTCATTTCGACAAAATCCCTTGTTCCACACATCGGGAT